>JAUZTG010000020.1:1800000-2236409 GCA_030734395.1 Sarocladium kiliense | reverse complement strand
ATCCTATTTCATAAGGTTTTCCCCCGAGCTACTACAGATAGAGGCACCGCCCACCCTATAGGGGGTCAGCGGAGTATAATAATAAATAAATAAATAAATAAATATAATTAGTAGTTAACAATTAATGAAAGGAGTTCGTGAATCAGCTAACTACCAACTACTAACTACAACCCAAATTCACAACCCTCAGTGTAGTCAGTTAACTCCAGCAAAGCAACTACACATGAATATCACGACCCTGTAATCAGCCATGAATTATCAGCTAGAACTCAATCCAGCTAGCAGAAGCCAATGTACTGAACTTGAATTCGCGATAATAAACTATAGCAAGGGTTGAAGATATACTCATTATCCTTAATTCTTAGCAAGCTGCTATCAGTTGTATCACTTGGCATATGAACGATCAATGCGATGGAGTGACTACTAGTATGATTATGCTAGTACTTCAACCTGAGCTTTACTCTATGACAAAGAGCCTCAATGTCTGCTGGGTATACTAATTACGGCTATATCCTAGCAGCTCCATTTTTCATAATTAAGCCTGTGATCTAGTTTACTATAAAGGTCAAGAACTGGACGTGTTAGTAAGCATACTTAAGTAACTCAACTCCTAAGTCAATCTGACCGCTGTTAACCTGAAATTTAATAAGTTGATAAATTCAGCCTCAGTCTCTTACTGACGTAGTGAATTAATTGGTATATCATAACTTTCTTCTTTAGTGAGTGTTGGACATTGAAAGCACTAACTGGATGAGCTATGAGTTACAGGCGTACTAACTAGTGAACTCGCAATAGTCTCAGTACAAAAAGAGGCTCCAGGGGTTCGTTAGAGCCATACAACTAGATTAATTAGAATCCTTAGTGTTCATAGCACTAGTAGGTTGGGGCTTGGAATTCAGACGGAATTAAGGAAGACATATATATACAATATGAAAGCTTAACAGTCTATTCTTAACTTAATTCGTTGCTCTGACCTTCATGTGTTAATTGAGTCACTGGACAAGGTAATAACCGATCTTAGTTCATAACTTGAACCACCAGGGATGTGATTTTAGTAACTCATAACTCAATAGGTTAATTATTTTACTAACTCAAATTTAACTCATAAATTAATTTTAACTCAATTAGTAACTTAATTAACTTATGAGTTAAACTCATTGAGTTAATTTACTTCAGTTTACTAAATAAGTTATTGAGTAATTATTAATCAAGTAAAACCCATTCCCAGGACCATTCCGTTACTTCATAAGTTAAATATTTAAGTTAATGACTTTTATTAACTTAATAAGCTATAAGTTATTAATTAATTTATAAGTTATTTATTTTAAAAACATAAGTAATTAAGTTCATTTTAACTTAATTAGTAACTCATAGCTTACTAAGTTAATTATTTTACTCACTTAATACTAACTCAAGAAGTTAATTAGTAACTAATCAACTCATGAGTTAACTCCACAACCCTGTCAACCACAGCATTCTCACATATTGGAATGCAAGGTGTTAGTGAGTAGGAGGTTGTGAAATAAGCCCAGAAAGGGAAACTCCTATATTCAAACGGCTACGCTAGCTTCAGGCAGCCGAAATAACCAGCATTTAGTATGGCTAGTAGTGTGGCTAGTATTGATTTAGTACATTCGCGAAGTACTGTATTTTCTTAGTAGCCGATAAAGCTTTGGGGACTTGGGGGCGTACCCGACCCAGAACCTAATAGGAGCTAGATATCCACTGTATTGTAAAGTATCAAAACCATGACGACCTTGCGGAAGTGGCTCTGCCATCACAAAAAAACTTTGTGATATGGGAACAGTAGCATATCCTACGTAGCGCAACTGAAAGACGTCGGATCATAAGCCTTTTTGAAGTGACAGCTACTCTAAGCTACTGTAGTCAACAACGTCGCTACCTAAAGCACTAAGCACTGCACCTTTCAGCTACGAGATACTACTGTAGTTTATTGTAGTCAGTTAACTATAGTAATATGACTATAGTAGCACAAGCACAGTAATTAATCACAAGCCGGATACTAACTTCGGTAGTAATTACCAGGGTTATGATTTGAGTTACTAATTCAGTTAATATTAACTCAATTAATAATTCAAGTAATCTACTTAGGAGTAATTTCTCTATAATTACTACAATTAAATGTATACTAATACTGTATTATAATAACTAGTAAGTCATTAAATTAAACCGCTAATTATATATTAGATAACTCATTCTTTAAGAGATAGCTAGTTGAGCTAATACAATTAGTAACTTTTGACTTATGAGTTGATTAGTTACTAATTAACGTTTTGAGTTAGTAATCTACTAACTCAACTACTAACTTAATGAGTTAATTCGTAACTCATAACTCATTGAGTTAATAATTTGACTAACTTAATACTAACTCAATGAGTTTAACGCATGAGTCAATTTCACAACCCTGGTAACTAGTCAGTTGCAACTAGTGTAGCGAGTGGTTCTGGCAACTAGACTTATTCCCAGAGCTCATTACAAGTAATGAGCTCTGGGAATAAGTCAAACCACTAATTTGTTTGCGAACTATAATAGCTAATGATTGATTGATCTTTGTTTTCGTAGTTACTGCTGTTACTTATATATCCATGTCAGTACTATTAGAAGGTAATCTTATACCGCCGCATACCTCAAATCAGTTAAGCTGACTCAGGAGACTGATAATTATCTTCACATATAACCAGGTTTGTGAACTAGTTTCTAACGTCGCAACTACATCTGCTGACTGCAGTGGTTAGTAGTGACCGCTGGCTACATTAGTTATTACAATTACTAATTAAAGGTACTATATACAGTGAATAGGAGTTACTAGTTACCAGGCTTCTGAATTAGTTACTAACAACTGTAGTTAGCAAATCTACTAAAATCACTAGGTACAGTAGTTTATAGTTACTATTAACTATAATTGGGTAATTAATATAGTAACTATAGTTCGTTATATTCACATACTCCTTAGCCTATCTAAGGCTTGATACGATCTAAAAGAGCTGATTAATAGAGTAAAAAGGGGTATCTGTATAATTATACTCTTGGTATGATAGGCTTTATTATATTGAAGAAAGCTATTAGTTTATTTGCTGTAATTAGTATAGTTAGGAGTCACTACAACTGATGTCGTCACTGATAAGTGTAGTTAGTATACCTAGGTCCTAGTAGCAACTCCCAACTACATTAGTTAGTAATGAATTATAGTAACTAAAGCTCTAACTACTAGGTACAGCTCAAATTCACAACCCCGCTACTTACTACAGTCTATTAAAGACAATGATAACTACAGTTTGTTATGTATAGAATTTAGTACGCTGTTACATGTCACATTACTCTGTAATCTGGGTTGTAATTTGAGTTACTATACTAAAGAATATCGTAACTCTAGTTCGCATTGAAACTTATATATCTAGATTCATAGAGTAAGTAAAAATATAAGTTGAATAATATTAGTTGAGTAGGCAATTACTTTTAATAGCAATATTAGATACTTTATGATTAAAGGAAAGTCCTAAGCTAAGTAGACATACTTCTAAATTGGAGTTAGTGGGACTATAGTTTGTAGTTAGTGAATCTCAAACTAACTATAAGTTTTCAAAGCTTATAAAGTTCGCTTAGTAATTCAACATTCTCTATAAATCAACAATGTTATTTACAACACTATGCAAGTAAGCTCAGAACGCCAGACCTAGTGTAGTCAGTTAAATACAGTAGTCTAACTACCAGGATTGTGAAATTAACTCATTACTTAACTTGAGTTAATAAATTCTTAACTCATGCGTTAAAAACTGCATGAGTTACTAAAATCACAACCCAGCTAACTATAGCTTACTTTAAAAACCCTGGTCTAACTTAATAGTAACTAAACTAGCTATATTATTAACTGTGGTTAATTAAGTATATTAGTCAGCAATTGGTGACTATGATTATGAACTACGGGGGTTAAAAATAACTACTAACCATGGTTTTGAAATAGCTCATAAGTTGAACGAACTCATTGAGCTAGTAGTGGGGTTACTTATTTATCAACTCATTGAGTCCAAAACTCAATGAGTAACTCAACTCAATTCACAGCCCTGCTATTAACTATATTACTCGGAATATTAGTAATTATAGTTATTAACTCTAATAGGTAGTAGTAACTATTAACTATAGTGGTCAATAGGGTTGGTATAGCTGCTACAAACTATGAAAAATACAGGATATATCATGGCCTTTATATCTAAGAACATATATCCATGTAATAACTTTAGATGCTGTATTCATCAGTGGCTATTGACAGTTCAGGATGCTATGACTCTTGCTAGTATATACGTTTATACTGCTCATATAAGTAAACATACTACTAGTTTTGTTTAGGGTCGCTACTACAGTACTTATTACACTGTACTCTATAATTTATAGCTAGTATAGTGTCCTAGTGTAGTTACCACTAACTACACTAACTATAGTCAGTTAACTACTAGCTATTTTTAATTATATACCGCCTATCTATAATTTAAGAATTCTAGTAATTAATGAGATTCCATATGGAGCTGTTAAGTTTATACTGATAATCTATATAGGTATTAGCCAATGTAAGCTACTCTAAATATGTATTTATAAGTAGTTACTACTTTGATTCAGGGTTGTGAAAGTGAGTTGTAGTTAGTAGTTAGTAACATTAGTTAGTAAATTTACTGCCTAATGTAGTTAGGAGTTACTGCTAACTACAGTTATTAGCAGGGTTGTGAATTGAGTTAGTAATTAGTAGCACTGAGTGTAGTTACTACGTAGTTACTCAGTGAGTAACTCAGTACTCAGTTCAACGTAGTAAATTTATTAACTACGCTTAACTGAGTTCCCCACTGCAGTGAGAAACTACGTAGTTAGTTGTAGTTAGTAAATTTACTAACTACGTAGTTACTAAAATCACAACCCTGGTTATTAGGAACTACAACTTATAGTGTAGTTAGTGTAGTTAGTAGTAACCACACTAACTACAGTTTACTAACTAATGCTTATAAACAAGGTAATAATAGATTATTTATAATAAAAATAAACTATATAATTAACCTAATTTTAGCGTATGATTTACTATTATGTATATATTAGGTAAGTTTATATTAATTAAGGTGTAGTAGTATATATAAAACTGTAGTTACTACGATAATTATTAAACTGTAGTTATTAGTAACTACTAACTACTGTAGTTAATAGCTTTAGTTAGTATATTTACTAACTCAGGTAGTTAGGAGTTACTAGTGACTGCTATAGTTAGCAACTTCAGTTAGTGAATTTACTAACTATAGTTGTTAGTAACTACAGTAGTTACTAATTTAGTAACTAATTCACAAGCTTGCTTTGATTATCAAAGCATATTACATAAGACTTACTAATAATCTCTGTATTATAACAATCAAAGGAAATATGAAGTTATTTATATTTATAGTAGGAATTATTATCTTCATCTTGAAAACATAATTACTGTTTCTAATTAAAACGTATTAACTAACATAGATAACAATTCTTACTAACTATTGTAATTAGTAGCTTTAGTTAGTAAATTAACTATAGCTATTAGCAACTACAGTACTTACTACGTCAGTACTTAATTCACAAGGTTCGTTACTACAAATGAATGTAGTTGGTAATCTTAGTGGCTTAAATAGTAATTTTGTTGATAAAGACACACTATAATAATCAACAAGTCCTCATAAATTGTTACAAGTGTAGTCACATAACTAGAGGTTTCAGGATCCACCAATTCGATAGCCATGCCACTAGGTACTTGTGGGAATTATGTAGGGTTGTAAACTTGTCACTAAATTTGTCCCTACTGTAGTTACTAACCACTACAGATAGTTAGTAACTGTATTACGTAAAGTGCTAATCACTGTAATCAGTAACTATTAGCACAATAGTTGGTGTCACGGTTGTGAAACTGACTCATGAGCTAGTACATAAGTCAGTAAAATTATTGACTTAATGAGTTATAAGCAGGCTTGTGACTTAGTTACTAACTACTGTAGTTGGTAAATTTACTAAAATCACTAAATTATAGTGGTGAATAGTAACTCCTAATTAGCAACTTCAGTTAGTGAATTATAGCTAACTACAGTTATTGGAAACCAATACAGTAGTTACTAACAACTCTTAGTTAGTAGATTTACAGTTTAGTTAGTATAGTAACTACTAACTTTTATAATTACAACTTTAGGTAGTATATTTTAGCTAATAATAGCCTGTGTAATATTTATTTCATAATCAAAGATAGCTTAAGCTTAGGCCTATCATATACTAAAGCTGAATAATATATTTAATAAAGCTATTGGTTAATAAAGTGCAGTTAGGAGTTACTACTAACTAAAGTTACTAACTACTAACTACAACTCACTTTCACAACCCTGGTTAGTGTAGTCAGTTAACTGCTAACTACTAACTATAACTGAGATTCGCAACTCTAAATCATGCTTGTCCGTTCAAGATAATTTACCGAGTTATTTATGGTATCCAGCCCCTATATAGTCAGCATCATTTTTTATAGATGTGTTGGCTAAACCCTTGCAGCCAGCCTTTTGATACATTCCATAGTCTTTCAGTTTCATCATCGTGCCATGTGGCTTTATGGTAACTGCACTAATGGCACTAAGACTAGTTATATTAGAATATTATGATCAGTGTAGTTAGTTAAAATGCAGGGTTGTAAATTTCAGCCGTAGTTAGTCAGTAATTAGTAGATAGCTACTTCATGATCAATTGCTAACTCATAACTATATGGTTATAATTTGAGTTACTGTAGTTCCTAGTTGATAGAATTAGTAGTGAAGAAATTTGGTTAGTAGACTTACTAACTAATATTATTACATATATTATTTTATAAATGCATATGGCACTTACCTAATTATAAAGGACTTTGAATCTATTTAGCATGGTATTATTTATAAGCATATATAATTTATTAGTATTAGCTACTACATTTATTAGTAATTATAATAACTAATATAAAGAATAGTTGTTACTAATCAATGATAATATCGGTTACTAAGTCTATTAATCAAATTTCTTAATTATAGTGAGTAGTATCTACTAATTAAATTAGTGAGGAACTATAGTTCCTAATAAACTATAATACCTATATTAGTTACTACTTTAGTAACGAATTCACAACCCTAGATAAATGCGGTATTGTACATACAAATCGAGTTTACAACACTGGTTTACTACTGTTCGTAAAATTAAATAAAGGTAGCTACATCAAATATTGGATTCATGACCCTGAAGAGGGAGTTTTAATCAGTCTGGTTGGCGACTATCTACAACTACCAGCTACGATATCGGTTAGATCACTATAAGTTACTGTAGTTGATTATTTAATTACTAAGAGTTGTAGCTATAGTAGTTGTTAGTTGCTAAAACCTGCTAGAATCACGTTCTGTTAACTATCTACTACATAGTAATGAATTTAGTTCTTGCTTTAATAGATTTAGTCATAAGTGAACAACCCTTGGTGACTTATAGTATGAAAATTACCTAAAACATCGACTGAATAGGTTTTACTTGCTCAATCTATTAAGGCTTATACTTACGATATGGGCCAAGCCAGCTAACATTTTAACATGGTAAAAGAGATAAACACTATATGGTAATACTTAATTGATGATTTACATATATCAGTTCTGTGAAATAGTGACTAGAGTAGACACTGCAAAGCTACGTTTCTTGACTGTAGTAACTACAGTTTCTACCAATGTGATTATTAATCACCAAGGACTACTGTAGTTAGCTAATCCGTTACTAAAAGTACTGAATATAGTAGTATATAGTAGATATAAATCACAGCCCTTACTAAGTATTATAGTAATTACACGTTTCATATATCTTATTTATCAGACTAAAACAAGACTTATAATAATATTGTCTATAGTAACTATAGCTACCCGTGACGTTAGCTTTAGATGGTGGGGTTTAGGTTGAAGGAAGATTAGAGATGAAAACTTATATAACTACCTACTTTCTAGTGATAAAACCACTATATTGTGCCCTCTACTCTCATATATAAACCTGTGCACCTATCAATCTAATATATAATATAAAATTCTAGTAGTTTTCGTATTAAACTATTACCTGGTTGAATATTATCAATAGATCAATCAGCCTCATATTTCCTTCAAGGCTATCAAGGAAAAAGCTAAATGACATCTAATTAGCGCCTTAAAACTTTAGCTATCATTGAGGCTGCAGTATTTAAGCTCCCAGAATATTTATTGTTGATACAAGTCATTGTTAATCATATTAAGTATATTAATTCTGCTGATTATTAATATAGCTTATCACTTTCGATTAACCCGGCTGGTAATTCTGCCAACCCAAGTTACTAACTATTATACGCCGTTATGGTCATAGGTCAGGAGACCGGTGGTCTGTAGTGGGTGAGGGGGGTTGTGACAGAACACAGGGTATCAAGGAATCAGGTAGGGTAGCAGGAGCTATGTTCAGAGCGCAGACCAATACTAGGATATCTCTTTCTCTCTGATGATAGCTAGGAGGGGGGATTTATATAAGAGTGATCAAAATAACCTTCTTCTACGTCCCGCCTCTGTACCAGACCTGGGGCTGCCACTGTTATTAGGGCTCTGGGAAGCTTCCAAAGATGCCTCAGCCTGTCGCTAAGATAAGAGTAAAGTTGAATAAAAAGAAAGCAATGTTTTTAGTAGTAATACAAATAATCAATGTTAATATTGCTATGTAAGATTACTACCCGATCTTGGTATAGTTTTCTGGTATTCGAATATGCGCTCTCTATATGAATCTGTGTCACCTCAGAGTCTTACTGAAACGAAGGTAGCAGCCATAATGTAACGAGGGAAGCCGCACGGGGGAGATTGGTCCGACTCACGTGAGAGCCGGGTGCGAGTCAGGTGCGACACGGAGGCGCGGCACAGAGGAAGAAGATTATTCTAGGTACCTAGTGCTCTTTTTTTTTTATTCTTATACCTAGGGAGAGAGGAAGAGATCTTTAAGTATTAGTCTTGCTATAAATGCTGCTCCTTCTACCCTGCCTGACTCCGTGAGATATCATGGTCTGTTACACATAATAGAGGCAGTCTTGATTCGGGCCCTAGTCAGAGGCGACTCGGAGGTGTAGCGCGAAGGAACACCGTTCTAGTTATCTACTTCTTTTTATCTTTAATCCCAGGAAGAAAAGGGAGAAGATTCTTGCGTATTAGACCTGCTCTAAGTATAGCCTCTGCCACCCTGCCTGACTCCGCGAGATATCGTAGTCTGTTACACTTATAAGTTGAATATCACTGGTATTTTCATACTTTGTGGACTCTGCACACTACAAACAAGGGAACGGACTATAACCGGTAGAACCTTGTAATTATATGGACGGGGAGATTCTGATCGTATCAAGATTATCGTCTTTCACTTTCTCTCTCGCATTAGCCGAAAAGCGAGGAAGAAAGGACAGAGAATGAGAAGACAGAGGCAAAAGCTACGGCTGTGCGGAAACGAGAGGCCACAGGGAGGATAAAGATGAAGAGGAGGCCATTCGTAGCCTGTTGACTTTTAGGATAAGTTCCGAGTGCACACTACCCGAGGCGCAGCGGTCTCTTATCCTCAGAACACTCTCGCCTTCCTCGTCATCCAGAACTAACCATATGGGCCAATCCAGAGTCTCGTTCAGCAGTTGGAGAATAGACATAACCTCCCTCGTAAGTGTGGTGAACCGGTGAATCTGTCTTGCAGTGGTATCTTGGTGATGCATCATGTTGAAACCACTCGTCAATTAGGAGTCGGCTCTCCGAGTAGCTGCCACAGGAGTCTCAAGCGTTCATGACTCGAGTAATGGGATAGAACCATAGGTCACCTCAGTCAGTCGGCTAGCTGTACGCTGCCGCCTCTAACGTTTGAATGGACGTCCAGAGCACCAGACTTGTCTGTCCTGGATCTGTGAACTCTATGGACAACAGTACATGCCACACATTTTTGACAACAATGCCACCAGTATAAACTTGACGTGCCGCAAAATTTGAACTGGGTAAGGCGAACCCCAAGGAGTCAAATCAATGCGCCGAGTGACAACTTGTGTCATCTGGACAGGCAGACATTTGTTTTTGGTAGACAAAATCGTGTTGCCTGTTGTTCTGGTGCGGCTCAATTCATGTTCTGCGGCTGACTCCTTTGTACTCATGATTCCATCGTCATGGAGTGTATTGTGTCTCTTCCATTCTTCAGAAGATCCTTCTAGTTAATATGTCGTTCTACCTTGATGAGCTAGCGTCGAATTTCACTCGCATCAGCATTTTTCAGTGTTGAGCGGCTAGTACCTCTAATCAGGCACCGAACGGACGACGGTAGCGATGGTTCTCGTGGGTCTCAAGGGTACATCCCTTATACTCACGTGAAGTCACCACTTCGTCAAGTCACCCGTGCACTTCATCGGGACTGCAGGGATGAGTCCTACGTAGGGCCGCTTGAGGCAAGTTTCAGAACATACAAAGCTCTTCAGAACCGAATCTTCACTCCGGCAGTCTGATGGTCGAGTTCATGCTACCCTGTACTGGTGCTCTTCTCGCTTTCCTTGGAATCATGTCCCGTTCCACCTCGTGATCTTTTCGCAAGCACGAGAACACCTGCGATGAGAGGATATGTTGTGGTTACCTCACTTATGGCGCACTCGCGTCCCGATTGAGCAACTTGAGGCGAACGAACAATAGTCGCTGGATGTGCTGTCCATCTTGCGTTGTAACCTACCCTGTATACCCTCATTGCGATGAATGAATATTTATGCTGGCAATGATATCCAGCACGATTGCGATCTCACTGATTAGTATATTCACCCGATTGCTTCGACTGGGAGAAAAACGTCACCTTTCCTCGTAAGATAATTGAGCTTGTTCAGGACCCATGCGCCAATCTCAAGTGCGTGTTCCTTAGTGTTCACCTTTTATGAAGCTGCCAAAGCTGCTGGTGTATGAATATTCGCTGATGCTCCTCTAATAGACGACCCATGAGCCAGTCCAGCTACCTAGTGTACATAGTATGGCACCACACCCGCTGCTGGAGCAGCTACTCCACGCAATGCAACAGACCTTCAATTGGTTGTTGCAAAGTATTACAGAAGCATGCGCCGGGGGTCCTCAATGTACTCCTTGACCTTGACAAGGAATTGGGTGGCCTCCCGTCCATCGAGAAGACGGTGGTCATAGGTGAGTGCAATATACATCATGGGGCGGATCTCGACCTTGCCGTTAACAGCCACGGGACGCTCCTTGATGGCGTGCAGGCCGAGGACTGCACTTTGAGGGAGGTTGATGATGGGGGTGCCCATCATGGATCCAAAGACTCCACCGTTGCTGATCGTGAAGGTACCGCCCGCCATGTCCTCGATGGTAAGCTTGTTGTCGCGGGCCTGAACCGCATCTGTTAGCACGCAACGCGAATTACAAGGCAGGATATTGAATACTAACCTTCTTGCCCATGTCCGCGATCGACTTCTCAACCTCAATCATGCTCATCGACTCAACGTTGCGGACAACGGGAGTGACGAGACCCTTCTCCGTCGCCACTGCAACGCTGATGTCGACGTAGTCGCGGTAGACAATTGTGTCACCTCCGTTCGGTCCTTCGATCGAAGCGTTCACAACAGGCAGATCGCGCATAGCGAGCACGGAAGCTCTTGAGAAGGCGCTCATGAATCCAAGTTTCACACCAGTCTTTTTGAGGGTATCATCCTTGTACAATTTGCGGAACTCCATGATGCTGGACATGTCGACCTCGTTGAAAGTTGTCAGGGACGCGGCCGTGTTTTGAGATTGCTTCAGACGCTCGGCAATGCGCAGACGCATGCGGTTCATCTTGACCTATATATGATGTCAATACTGGAACGTATATCGAAAGGCATAGCAAAGCTTACACGTCGCTCCTCACGGTTGCCCTCAGTCGACGACTTGGCGGAGGATTCCTGCGGTGCGGCCTTAGGGGCCTCCTTCTTCGGGGCAGGCTGAGATTCTTGCTTGGGTGCAGGCTTGGACTCCTCCGGAGACGTCTGTTTCGACTCGGGCTCGGGTTGCGACTCGGAGGAGGTGGGCTTGCTGTCGGCAGAAGTTTCCTTGGTCTCCTGCTTGGGAGCCGCGTCTTTCTTCTCGCCACCATCCTTTGGGGCGCCACCAAGCTCCAGACGCAAGAGGTCCTGACCGACGACCACAGTGTCCTCTTCGCTGACGAGCAGCTCCTTGATGGTTCCGGCCTCGGGGGCGTTAACGGGGACGTCGATCTACAGGAAGACGATTGTCAGGTACTTGTCCCAAGCCATACAGGGGAGGCTGGCTCCATTACCTTGTCAGTCTCGATTGTGGCGATCTCCTCATCCTGTTCGACGAAGTCACCCACCCCCTTGGTGAACTGCTTCAATGTTCCCTCGGAGATGGACTCAGCCATCTGAGGAACCTGCACGACCTTGTCGGCATAGTTGCGGACAGTCTGCATCATAGCAGGAAGCATAACCAGCTGGTTTCGCTGGCGCAATTGACGCGTGGGCATCATGCGCACAGCCGTAGCCAATCTTCGTGACAACATGGTGACGTCGGAAGGAGAATCGTGCTCAAGAGCAATGAAATAAGAGAATGGGAGCAAGAGTGTGTTCTGCAAGAAGCGAGCGGCGCGTCCGAGGAGTGTGTTGGAGTCCTCAAGCTGTAACCGACAGAATGACGTGGGTGGTGATGTGGTCTTGACAGGAGAAGCGATTGAAGCTGTCTCTGTTGTAACTCAGAAAACTGGGAGTCGATCTGCTCGGTACTAACGCGCTGGGGAAGGGATGGGTAGCCGAAACGGCAAGGTCACGGCCAGGTCTCTCACAGCACGTTGGTGGCTTGGAAGAGCTAGAAAGTGACCTAAGAGATACTTGTCGCGACCGAGCCACCTCCGAGCTAGCTCGGACGTGTGAGGTGCACTGACGGTGCTTCTTCACCCGGTACGCCGACTTCTCCCGCCACCTAACAGGATGTCATGGACAGGCGACAAACGGTACATGGCCCCAAAACGGTGGTGGAATACTGGACGGAGGTCGCTACCGTTACAGCGGTTGTTATGGTAAGCCGCAGCTCTTGATTGGTCAAGCTCATTTCCTCTGCCGCACCAGGCCGCAAGGCAGCCATCCCCCGATATGCTTATGTAATTATCATTAACCCACAGTGGGACTGGAGACGCAAAGGAGCTCGACGACAAACCTCAACCTCAGCTACCGACAGTAACGAGACGCCCGACGACGCTCAATCACGGCTTCCAGCATACCAATTGCACGGCCGCTGTTCCTGTGCTCAGTCTGAGCAGGAGCGACGACACTTCACCTCGGGCTTCAAGCCACGGGCCACGGCCGGATCACAGCCAGACCACCATGGCCACAACGCGACGAGCGGCATTGTGAGTTCTCGACAGGATGGGGCTGCCGATCGAGGGCCCCAGAGAAGCAACAAAGTTCTGACAGTATATAAAGGTCGCTCTATCGACGGTCGCTCAAGCTTTCGCTTGATTGGACCGTGCACCGTCACCTGTGGCGTGGGCAGGCCCTCTATATCCGGTCGCTCTTCGAAGCGAACAGGAATGTGACCGATCTCCGTCAGCAAAGAGTACACGACACTTGTCCAACCACTTGACGATGTTGCCCAGGCTTTTACTGATCTTATGACGTTAGGCACTTCTCTCGGAGACGGAAAAGCTCTTGGAGAGCTGGAAGCACCCTGATCCTTACGTTCATCCCACGGCACCAGGAGGTTCGTGTGACAATAGTCTCGGCGAGAGGGTTATAGGACTGATGAAGACGCAGGTTCAAAGTACGAGCGCAACTTACCATCTCCGATTCTCGAACGTTCGTACCATGCCCACCGACTGGTTTCGAGAAGCATACAGACTAACAATGAGCCTAGCCCCGCCGCAAGACAACAACCACCATTGAGAGGTGGATTGCCGAGGAAGTTGAAGTGAGGCTTGTACACCCAAGGATCCAGCAGGAGGACTGGAAGATTATCTGGCACCGTGGTAGTTGGCCAAGTAAATCCAAATGTTCTGATTACAATACATTTCCATCTGTTCCTATCAAGCGAACCGCGAACTGAGATCATTTCGTCCATACTATTAGAAATTACGCTCATACAGACGGCCAAACACCATCCCTTCGTACGGCCACCAAGGTGAATTGTTTCCAGCGATTTAGCCATGGTTGCGAAGGCACGCAGGTAATGCAGACAAACTCCAAAGACGTATCGCAAGCCAGGCATCACAGATAAGACAGAGATTTAGAAATGTGTTATGTTTGTGAGGTATTCTCATTCATGACCATAGCCGTGGGGATTATTGTACAACCCTAACGCGTGAAATAAAGCAACCGTAAACCCTGAACCGTGACCCCTTTGTCATGACAACCCAAACAACCAATCGTCGCAAGAAATCAAAAAGACAAAGCCACCACTTTAGATGGGCTGGCTGGAGTCCTTGCCAGCCTTGCCGGTCTTCTTGGGGAGAAGGTCTGGTTGCATGTTAGAGATTGAAGCATAAGGAGGACAAGATCAAAGAGCTTACTTTGGTGAATGTTGGGCAGGACACCACCCTGGGCGATGGTGACGTGGCCCAGAAGCTTGTTCAACTCCTCATCGTTGCGGATGGCGAGCTGGAGGTGACGGGGGATGATACGGGTCTTCTTGTTGTCGCGGGCAGCGTTGCCAGCCAGCTCGAGAATCTCAGCAGCGAGGTACTCAAGAACGGCAGCGAGGTAAACGGGAGCACCGGCACCGACACGCTGGGCGTAGTTACCCTTGCGGAGAAGACGGTGGACACGACCGACAGGGAAAGCGAGACCGGCCTTGGAGGAACGGCTGAGAGCAGACATTAGCTTTTTGAGTGTGAAGAGAAGCGAAGGTGGAAGACTCACGATGACGCGCTCTTGGAGCCAGAGGCCTTGCCGCCAGATTTGCCGCCGCCAGTCATTTTGAAGGATGTGGGTTGGGGGTTTGTTGTGGGAAAAAAAGGTAGAAGAGCTGAAGATGCTTTCGTGCGAGACGAGAGATGGCGCGAGATGTGGTTGCTGGGATGAGATGATGGATTGACGAGATGCAGAGGGCAGCGGTGTTGGCGGGGGGCGTGGAGGTTAAGTAGTTTTCGACGCGGCAGGCCAGCATCACGGATCACCCACCTCACGCAACCCGCCTCCTCCAGGCGCGTCGCCCCACACTGCCTGTTTGGGAAAAATGGGCGCCCCGAATAAAAACAATCAGCCAGACAACCCTGCCTTGCGCCCTTGAATCTGGATTGCGCGACACGAGCCCTTGTTTGCAGAGATCCATTCCCTTTTACTCTGGTGTCCCCCTCGCTCGTGCTACATTTTGTTTTTGCTCCTTCAACTTCTTTTCTCGCCGTCTCTTCGCCAAAGCGCGTTGCAGCCAGATCAGTAACTCGTCCGTCTCCCATCTGAGTCCTTCGCCTTCCATGCTCATCCAAACTTGAACCTTTTCAAGTCAGACTTTGATGTAGTTTGGTCTTGTAGTATTGCTATTTGGCCTTGGCAGGTCATGAGGGTTCTTTTGATGTGACTTTTCGGTCATTTTAGGCGAATTTTTGGGTCAGAATCGTGGATTAAGTCACGATGTAGCCTCCAGGAGGGTCAAGTGAGCCGGATCGGCCCAAATACATGGACTTTGATCGTAATTCCCATCTGACGAGCTTTCCTTTGCTCGATTTGGCTACTTCTAACCTCCAGACCCTCATGTTTGTGTGTCATATTGGGTATAGGCGAAGCCACGCGAGGCGGCACATATTTGGGACAGTCAGGTCAGCTACGCTCAAGGGATAGCGGCGGCAGCACAAGGCATTCAGAGTACATGGTGCAGCAACGCAGATGACAGACGCCATCCTTCACTTGCATGAGATTTGCCAGATTTCATCACCGGGCAGTTTTTGGGGTGGAGCCACCCGTTGGAACGAACGAGAGCCTCAAAGCCTGTATGAACGGGCAAAGGATGATAGGAAGTGGAGATATATTGAGACACCCATCTACTGTTTCCAGCCTAGAGAGGCAGAAAACGGCCTGGCAAATACCATCAGATCCAATAGCTAAGCCATGACAATGGAATCTGGTAAATGAACAAGGCAATCTCCCTGTCAACTCCATTCAGCGGGGCCAAGGGTAGATGTCACGGTCGTTATCAGACTGGCACTATGTGCATCTAATGCGAGCCCAGAATGACTCCTGCAACGTGCAGGCGAGTGTCAATATGATGCAGCAACCCAAAACGGACAATACAATGCAGCCGAGATTCAGGTCTCCATCATCTACACGTACTCATACGTGCAGGCATCCAAGCGTAGAGGAATATGGCAATAAGTGGTGCCCTGCAGCCAAGGCAGGGCATGTCTGTCTGTGGAGGAACTTACTGAGGAAGGCAAGGCAAGGCACGCGGGGACGACGACATTGGAAGCAATCCAGCTAGATCCAGCCAATCAAAAAATAGACTCGGCAGCAGCAACGACGATTTAATCCACTGAAGCCAGCGAGTGATGGGGGCGCGATAATGACCCGCCCCAGCCTGCTGCACCAGTTGTGACCCGCTATTCCCAGCTTTGTTGCACGCGCCAGATCACCCACCCTGGTCGCTGGCCCAGCCTTCCCACACGCGTTCCGTGTCTTGCGCCCCCCCCGCTCTCAACAAGCGCTCACCGTAGCAATCAGTAACCTTCTGCCCGCGCGGCGCGTCCAGCTACAAAAGCCCATCCACCCCCCAATTCTCCCTCCCTCCGCCCACCACCGACTTTCATCATCAACCACACGCTGCCCATCAACATCAACAGCTTCTCACGCTTCTCTGCATCACCAAACTTCACCTCTTTTTCCCAACACAAACTCTCAAATCTTCGCAATGGCTCCCAAGGCTGCTGACAAGAAGCCCGCCTCCAAGGCCCCCGCCACTGCCTCTAAGGCTCCCGAGAAGAAGGATGCTGGCAAGAAGACCGCCTCTTCCGGTGACTCCAAGAAGCGCTCCAAGAGCCGCAAGGAGACCTACTCTACCTACATCTACAAGGGTGAGCTCAGCTGAATCTCGCGTCCCAACCACGCGCGTATTTGCCATGTTCACTGACTAACGCGTCTTGCAGTCCTCAAGCAGGTCCACCCTGACACTGGTATCTCCCAGCGCGCCATGTCTATCCTGAACTCGTTCGTCAACGGTATGTTTACACGCCTTGGTCGCCATCGCAACTTGGATATGGAACTAATGCATCTGCCAGACATCTTCGAGCGCGTCGCTACTGAGGCCTCTAAGCTTGCTGCCTACAACAAGAAGTCTACCATCTCCTCTCGGGAAATCCAGACCTCTGTCCGCCTCATCCTCCCCGGTGAGCTTGCCAAGCACGCCGTCTCTGAGGGTACCAAGGCCGTCACCAAGTACTCCTCTTCCACGAAATAAGCGATGGGAGTCGGATGACTGGTTTTGTTTTTGGGCACATGAGTCTTTTGCGTGGCATCACGGTGCCATGAAGCTGAGCTTCCATGGGGGTGGTTTCGAAACCCCAAAATGGGATCTCTTAATGCGTTACGGATGGTTTTGCTTTTGGGGGCAATGTCTTCACACGGTCAACGGGGTTCGCGGTTGTACACTACACTTCGAGAACAGGGTCTCGAGGACAATGAGAATTTGCGCATGATACTTCATTTTTCTGGCCTCTAAAGTCTGTGACCAATCCATGCTCGCGACAACTTTACCTATGAACAGAATCGCATTCACGGGTCGGGTCTTATCCCAGACCAGCTTTGCTGCGTTTCATTGCGTGACTGACTGGCTGCAGAATTCCCTTATTGTCAAGCGCTCCGAGCGCTGTTCCCTTGCTCCATCCCATTTTCTCCAACATCGCGCGTCCGCGATTCTCGACGCCCAATTCGGGTGCCGTTGCGCCCACGATCTCGCCATCTTGGACCGTGGCAGCAGCCACATTGACACGACCGGAGCCAATGGTGCGAGGCGCGCCCTTACCGCGACGACCATCAAGTCGTGGGAAGTACCTCCGAGTGATGCGGTTAACTGCCTGATCAAAGGATGCAGCTGAGTATTGCTGGGTTCTCTTCGTGCGATAGAGCGTCGGCCTGCGATTGTCTGCATTTCCGACGGACTTGGACTTGATATTGAATTTGTTGGCCAAGTCATGTATCACCTTGCGAGCGTGCTTATCCATGGGTGGCAGGGCAAGGCTGTCAAGAAGTCAGCATGAAGAAGCTTGTATCCGGTACCAAGGGCATTTGTGGCATCATCGACTCACGTCTCGCTGGTTCCTTGGAGAAAAACTCGCATCTCCTCGGCAACCTCGTCAATACTGATACCTTGAGGGTACTTGACACGCAGGTCTTCTGGTTTCACATTTCTGCCCAGCTGCCCAAGGGCACGCATCTCCTCTCTCTGTCGCTTGCGCTCGGCTTTCTTGAAGCGATCGTTCTTCCATGCGGCCTGCAGGGTCTGCTCCAGCTCCGAATCTGATACCTCGATACGGATACGAGCTTTTGCGGCTTTACCCTTTCTCCGTTGTAGACTAGGACGATCCCAGTCCATGACATCCAGGTCGTCAACCCAGCGCTGAGGCTCATCCGATGACTCACTGTCACCCGAGTCCCCATCTGCGAAAGGGTTCGGATTCTGACCAAGCTCGTGCCCGGCTAGAAGCTGCGCCAAGGTTTCATCGTCAAGCTCGCTCTCGGACTGATATTGGTCGTTTGCAACATCACCTTCCTCCTCGAGCGAGTTCCTGGTAGCACCATTGCCCAATTGTACTGATGCGTCTGTCTTTTGAGCATCGACTTCTGACTCTTCTGACGGTATGTAGTCTGAGCCGCCTATACCCTGTTGATTCCGCAGCATCTGCAGCATCATATCCTCCTCCCCATTCTGGCGCATGTTCTCGATATAATCAGCGATCAAAGCATCGTCATCTGATGTCGACTTCTTTGGTGGCCGCTGGTCCCGGCGACGAGGTCGCTTCTTTTTATGCTTGCGGGTCTCTAGAAACATCTCTGTGTCATGTATCTCGGTCTCTGTCTGTGCTTCGATCTGCGTTTCGACGACTGTAATTTCTTGTCTCATATGAGTCATGGAAATCTGTTCATCCTGCTGTATGGTGGGACGAGAGTCACGGCCTCTGAATAGGATGACCTCGTCGCTCGAATTGCTTTGTCTAGATGGTGGACGCTCATCTGTCGCATCAGTCTGCATGGGTATAGAGGAGGAGGCTGAAGCTCCCCTCCCAACATCAATAAAGAAGGGAGTGGGGGTGGTGCTCTCTGGTGCGCTTCGTGCTTCCTGTGGCATGTCCTGGTCTCGTATCACTCTGTCGGCTGGCATACTCTCCTTGGTGACTGGCGCTTCTTGAGTTTCGGCATCAAGGGCCCTACGGGGCGAATCTTGAACCTCTGTTGACTGCTCTTTCCCCAGGCCAACATCTTCGTGATGCAAGAGATCCTCGAGCTGCTTCAGGGGCTCGCTGTTACCCGCACTGACGAAGGCGACAGGCTTCGTCCGTAGACTATTCATATCCCAGGTCTTGTGGTCATGGCGGGATGTCTCGCGAGCAGCTTCCATCAGCGTGAAGCCAGCTGCTTGGGTTAGCGAAGCTATGATCGGGCTGTCAGGGGTTCATGCCTTGTTGCCATAATGCTGGTGAGGAGCTCCCGTGATTTCCGCGCCCACCTCTCCCGCCTCTCCCGCCCCGTGGCGTGCCTCTGCCACTCTTCTTCCCACGCGGCATGTTAGCAGTCTCTTTTTCTGGACTGCATGGATGAGTGGCGAGAGACTAGCCCAGAGGCGTATCAGAATTATTGAGGCCACCGGCCAACAAATAACTCTTGTTGATCGCCTTGGAATGTCACGTTGTCGAATCGCCCAGATGGTGCCGGTGAGGTGATGAGGTCCGTGATAGATATGTGAACTACATGTCTATATGTATGACGGAAAACTTATCGATATCAATCAGAACCTGGGAGGTTGGTTGGAAACCGTGTGGGTCATCTTGTTGGCATCCTACCCTGTATCGGTCAAGAGCGGGTGTTGACCAGCTGGGATCTTGCGAAAGCTGGCATTTTCGCCTGTCCGTGACACGTCTTTATATCTACTGTTTACTTGTTCGATCTCTAGTTTATTGCAATCTTCCGTATAGCGAGGCTTGGTACCGGAGGACAGGTGCCTGGTCTTGACTCATGCAAGTTCCTTCGATGGAGTGTTGTGAATATTGAACTGCTGTAATTTGAACATCCAACGATATAATACTACTTCACACGTAGAGTATCTTCAACAGTAGCAGAGCAAACGCAGCAAGAGGCACCATAAAAATCAGGCAAATACAATTAGAGTCTTACAGCACTACACCAGTGATGTATGGTGATGATTCACGACAGCCCTATGTGGTGCCTGCCAGGCAGAGCAGCGCGTGAGTGATGGGGGTGGGGCCCATGTTGCGTCGCCTCAGAACCCCACGTTGGCCCTGCGTAACGCGGCCTTCTACGGGGTCGTACTGACTGCAAGTGCCGCCCACCTCCACCAGCAGTTGATATGACTACAGCTCTGTCCATGTGCCCGTGACCTCATGCAACTTGGCCTTCCTCATCCTTTGCACCGGACACCACCGACGACATCGCCCAGCCCAACCACCAAGATACGGGACATAAGCGGTTCGGAGAAGTCCAGCTCATCAGAGTCTGGATATCCAGACAGGCACGGGAAAGTGTTCCGCCCCTGGAGCCAAGCACCCACGGAGGGTCCACCGAAGCTATCGCGGAGGCAGCTACACACGATAGAGGTCATACGACAACGAACAACGAGGAACCCAGGCGCCGTCTAACATCGCATTCCTGGAGTTACAGAGGATAGGGTCTGGAGTTATTGAACCGGTCCCCGGTAGCACCATGGAGGCCGCTATGGCCAACGTTGACCTTGGTCGATATCGTCGCATCGTCCAGATGTTCTGGGACCCCGAGCCAACAAACAACACATCGCTCGATCAGCCAGTATGGTGCCTCGGTCGATCGTACAAGCTCCATAAGCCAAAGGGAAGGGAAGGTCACGATCAAGCCAAGAAACACACCCCGATCAACGACCCGTCAAAGACACCACCACCTACCACGACACAGTCCGGAAGTAGCGATGCTGATCCGGACAGCGGCGTGCTCGTCTCACCTGCCAATGCACCCGAAACGCCTCCCGAATCAACATCGAGCAGTTTTTCTTCGTCCCTGGCCTACGAAGAGCCCGGCCAGGATGATGGCCACTGGCCGCAAGGCTTTATCGATGACTTCGAATCTCGGCTCTGGATGACATACCGCTCAGAATTTGACGTGATACCCAAGTCTAGCGATCCCAAAGCATCATATTCCCTATCTCTCTCAATGAGAATCAAGAGTCAGCTCAGTGACCAGACAGGCTACTCGTCAGACACCGGATGGGGATGTATGATACGGTCGGGGCAAAGTTTACTTGCCAACTCCATCCTATCTCTCCGGCTCGGCAGAGGTGAGCAACCCTTATTTCAAACACAGTTGACAAGTCTAATTCGACAGCAGAGTGGCGTCGTGGAATGAAGCCGCAAGATGAGCGGAGGATCATCAGCCTCTTCGCAGATGATCCTCGAGCACCTTACTCTATCCACAACTTCGTGCGGCACGGAGCAGAAGCTTGTGGCAAATACCCTGGAGAATGGTTTGGGCCGTCAGCAACAGCTCGTTGCATTCAGTGAGTGTCATATTCGACGTTCAGATCCGTGCAAGTGTCTAGTCTAATGGTCGATAGAGCACTAACGAACTCCACGGAGCCCGAATTACGCGTATACTCCACTGGAGACGGACCAGACGTGTACGAAGACAGCTTTATGAAGATCGCACGCCCGCAAGGCCAGACTTTCCATCCGACCCTGATCCTCGTTGGTACCCGTCTAGGGATAGACAAAATCACGCCTGTATACTGGGAAGCTCTTGTGGCTGCACTTCAGATTCCTCAATCAATTGGAATAGCAGGGTAAGACGAGTCTGGATCATTGAGATTGTTTCCCCCCATACTGATTTGACGATGTAGGGGCCGACCATCTTCGTCGCACTATTTCGTTGGCGCTCAAGGGTCTTTTCTGTTCTATCTCGACCCCCACCATACACGCTCGGCTCTACCTTACTATTCCGACCCTTCACTGTACACAGAAGAGGACATTGCGTCCTGCCATACCACCCGCCTGAGGAGAATACATGTGCGGGAGATGGACCCAAGCATGTTGATTGGATTCTTGATCCGTTCAGAAGAGGACTGGGCTGATTGGCGACGAAGCGTAAAGCACGTCCAGGGTAAGGCCATCATTCATGTCTCGGACAAGGATCCAGTCATGAGCGGCTCTATCGAGGGCAGGGAAGGTGCGATCGATGAGGTCGAGCCACTCAGCGATGACGATGACACCGTGCACGGTGTTTGAGTTGCATTGGCTCACAGCGCTCCACACACGAAGAACAGAGGTGTAGAACTACGCGAGGGCTCGAGAGGTGCCGCGCTCAGTCTGGTACGAACCCCCAATGGCCCGAGTGGTGAGATGACATCAAGGTATGTTATCATGTGCGCTTGCAGCCTTCGACTGCGTTGATGCACACCTCAGATGGTGGCGGCTGGCGAGCACCCATCGAAGCCATGGAAAGGAACCGCTCAGCATATTACTGAGATGGCCAGTTGGCACAGGCGAGATACTGGGGCCGTCAATTTGGAACGGTATCATCATAGCGCTGATTCAACGCCACACGGAGTGGGCTGCAGCAGGCGCGTTTGCGATGGAGTTCAGCGGTTCTTTTTCTTGCCTTTGTTTGGGGCCACAGGCACAGCTGCGGCGTGCCCCTCCTCGCGTATATGGTTGAATAACTTCGTTTTGGAAGTAAAGGTGCTTGCACATATTGTGCACCGGTGCTATGGCATTTGTCAGGCTAGGGAGCGACGTGAATCAATCAAACAGTAGTCCGCTTACCTCTTCGGAGTTCTGCTTTTGCGCAGCAGCTTTCTTCTCACGCTTTAGCTTTGCTTTACCTAATTTCTTCACTGGCGGGCCCTCGTCTTCCGTGTCTGGATGCTCACCAAAGGAAGCATCATTTGCAGCAACTTCTGACTTGAGTGGCAGTGATGTAGTCTGGGAGATCGAAAGATTGTCGATAGGAATGACGACTGATTCAGCTGATTCAGACTCATCCAAGTCAGGAGCAGTCGTCGTTTGTTCTGTAACGTCGTCACCGTCCCCGTCCGAGTCCGGTGTGGTGTTTTGTTTCCAAGGGGAATCACCGTCGTCGCTACTTGGAACGGTGGGTTCGCTCGTATTAACAGGATCAATGTTCAGATCCTTTCCCTCCTTTTTGAGATGGCGACGGAGTTGCTGAACAGCTTTCTGGTGCTTTTTGCTTCTTTCGTGCGCTTCGAGCTGTTTTTCGCTCTTGAATGTCTTGTCACAAACGATGCACTCTAGTAACTCCACCTCAGATTCCTCTTCTTCGCTCTCTTCCGAATATAAGTCAGCCTCGGTGTTGCTCTGCTGGACCCAGTCCGGAAGCTGATATTCAGCAGCCTTCTCGTTGTTGGCAGCTCGTGATCTTGCGGCTTGTTTTGCCGCAGCTTCGCGCAGATTCTTCTGACGATCGGCGTCCGATTGACTGTTTGGTATGTACCGGGGGTCACGTTTCCGGACGAAGGTGATGAGGAAGCGTACAGCGTCGTTGAATTCACGAGCGGCGTCCTCCCTGAGCTTCTTGTTCTCCTTCTCCATTAGTCGCCTGACCCGGCGATCTGGCGCGTCGCTGAGGCGATACTTGTCTTTCCAGGAGAACGACTTCATGGTTGAGAAGCCTGACCAAGCACTGTAGAAGGGCTTTACGACTGTCTCGTAGTCGTCGTCCGAGGAGCCGAAGGTTGGGTACTCAGGACTGTCGACGTCTGCGAAGTCTGCAGCGGCTTCCTCTTCAAGGGCCAGGTGCTCGAATGTTTCTCTCGCAATTCCATAGAAACCAGTCGGCTCATCGTTAAACGGTATGGTTGCGTTGAACTTGCGCATCAGGCTCATGATCTCTTCGGTGGTTGTTAAGCGAACGTTGCGGAAAGTCGTAGGCTCAGTACCATCCCCAACTCCATCCTGACCACTGAGGATGGCATCTCTGTGATCATCGTACCACGCGCGTTCTTGGGGATCGGACAAAATTTCGTGGGCGGACTGGACTTCCGCGAAGCGACGGGTTGCCGTCTCGACATCGTGGAGGTTGCGATCAGGGTGCAGCTCGAGTGCTTTGCGGCGATATGCTTTCTTGATCCTAGGCAACGGACTCAGTCAGAGGGAGGCAGGCGCGGGCTAGGGGGCCAGCCAGAACTTACTCGTCGTCGGTGGCATCTCTGGTGACCCCGAGGAGTTCGTAGTAGCAAGTCTTTGGTGCTGAAGCGGCAGTCACATCACCAGCACCGGCGCCGGAGGAAGACTGCTGAGCCCCCATAGCGCGAGTGGGATAGACTGGGACGACAGGAGGCTTTGTTCCTGTGATGTCAAGGTGGTGTTTGGAGGTAGCTCTACGAGGTGCTTCGAAGTTCGAACGTGCCTTTGCAAACGAGAGTTTGGAAAACTCGAGAACCCTTTACGCCACCTCCTTCCGCGACCTTGACACTTTGATCGTTTGTTGATTTAGTGTGGATGCCACCTTTTTGCAGACAGGACGGGATGATATAATGGTCCAGGTTGGTGTCGGGAAGAAATTCTTAGTCGACCAACCCCGCGACCCCACATGATCGTCAGAGTGAGTCGACGAGGGGTCCGTCGAGTCCCAGTCCTCCCAACGTTTTTGCTTGTTCATGTTGAAACCAGCCCAGCTACGACGGGTTGTGTATTTACTGGTACTCCAGAGGTCCATCACTCATTTGCAGCCCATATAGCATATCACGTGGAATACCGGAGTCGTTAGAACACACTGTAAAGTAGATGCTCCCACGAGACCTGGCCTGACTAGCCCAGCCACAAACAAACCAACCATGGGCAGCCCCGAAAATCCCCAGTCGCCCTCAACATGGCAATTCGACTCGTGGGACTCGATCTAGCCACTCACTTTGCCCAACGCCATCCACGTTCTGGGCCTGGACGCTGCCAATTGCAGGGATCCAGGCCATCGGCAGCCTGCGTGCCGAGTCACCGTCGCCCCTGACTCAATACTCTGACATCTGGGCATCTGAGTTCGGTCTAGGGTCTGCTAGACAAAGGAACGCAACGACACGATCCCCCGTTGCGGCCACCGACGACGTGGCGCACCGCAGCCGAATCTGTCCTAGACACAGGCCCGCGTTACCTACCCTGACTAAAGATTTCTGATGGCTTTTGCCCTTATTCCCATGCCTCCAACCGCCGTAGCCACGCCCGCTGTATGCGCCTATGGCTTAGGCTTGGCCTGACCTCAACGCGCCAAACGCTCCGGCCCGGGCTGCGAAAACGTCGTCGCTGGTCACGGGTCCGATTGCGTCCCATCCCGGTTCAATTGTCCTCGCTTCAGTGTCCACCCCGCCGCCGTTCCTCCTCCTCCTCGATTCAATTTCCACAGACCTAACAATATTGCCATCCCTTTCCCTCACCTTTCGGACCTTACCTCGATCCATCTGTGGCGCCTGACTGCAAGCAGACGCTGCCTCCTGTCTGTCTGCTCGCCACTTTGATCATGCTGTCGTATGCGAGTCGCCGAATACTGTTCTTAGCAACCTCATCACCATGAAGTTCGCGCGCGACTTCAGAGACGCACTTGCCAGCCAAGGTATGTCTACGCAGTCCTCGTCCAAGCGTGTGCCAGTGCGTAAACCTTCCCTGACTGACGAACATTCAGGCTTTCCTGAACATTGGGTTGACCAAGCTATTCCTTACGGCCGCCTGAAAAAATGCTTGAAGAAGGTCCAGCGAGAGCTACAAGAGCTTGGACTTGATCCTGAGACATTGCGCGCCCTCATCGATCCCGACAGTAAATCGCCGTTGGCCCTACAGTACCAGCTTGAGAGTATGCATGGACCTGGCTCCTACCACCTAACATTGTACCTTGCTGATGCGCCTTATCGAACAGCTTCATCTGGCTCAAATCTTGTCCGACCTAGACTCACAGTGGATGTCCACCTTCAAGATGGTGTTGTTGTTGATGCGTCTCTCACACCTGCTTCACGCCGCTTTCTAGAGAAACTTGCATCCGACATTGCGGCCGAGAAATTGTTGCCTCCCGGTGCCATGAAGCGCAAGAAGAGCCAGCAATCCGACCCCGAGAGCGAAGTCGACGATGACACCCAGTCGGTACACCGACACGATGGCGATACGATTATGACGAATCCACCACTGGGCACCAACTGCGAGACAATCGAGGTTCCTCTTACCTTCGATGGCGAATTCTTCGATCTGTTACAGAACGATGTTGTCAACCTAGACGCTTTGCAGGAGCAGGAACAGAAAAAGATGCTGAGTGAAGTTGAAGAGCTTGGCAAGGAGGTTGCCGTAGTGGCCAAGCCCAGCCGATTCTCAAAAAATGATCTGGCTAGGTGGCGGGATATTTTCGAGTTGTACCTGGACGCCGAGATCTTCTTCGCTACACACGAGCAGGACCATGGTGCGCGATCTAGCAGTCGGGCGCTGAAGCAGCTGCAACTGTTTCAAGGTGAAGTGGAAAAGCGCAAGCTGAACAAGAAGTTTAAGCTACGCGAAAGCCAAGTCGCCTTCGACCGCTTTCTTCAACTGAACGCAAGCTTGCTCAAGAACCTCCAATTTCAGGAACTAAACAGGCTTGCGGTTTCCAAGATTCTGAAGAGTATGTTACTCCCCGTTGCTGAGGGTGCGAGACTTGTCACTAATACTCTACAGAGTTTGACAAGCGTACTGCTTTGGGGATATCAAAGGCCTTCCCAGTTGCGGTTCCGTCCGAGAAGCTCTTGGCTGGAAGCGTTGCCAAGGACGTCTGTGCCCAGATGTCGCAGCAACTGGTCAATGTTGTTCCGCAGTTGAACGACTATTTATGTCCCGTGTGCTTTGCTGTCGCCTATAGACCCGTCAAGCTCGACTGCCAACACATTTTTTGCCTACGATGCGTTGTCAAGATGCAACGCCGGAAAGAAAAACATTGCCCCTTGTGTAGGGCCGACGTTGTCATGACAGCTTCAGCTGGTGAGTGAACCCATGATATGCGCACCTTTTATTGATCTGTATATGACTGACTACTTGTAGATAACCTCGACCTCGAGCTGGCGAAGTATCTCCGGAAATACTTTGCCAAAGAAGCAAAAGAGAAACAAAAGGCCGATGACTTGGAGCGTGGTATCGAGGATTACGGCCCTGACTACCGCCATAACGAATGTACGATCATGTGAATGAAGCGATTATAAACCTTAATACAACACCAGCACTCCTATGCAAAAATGCGGCTCAGCGTCACTGGCCAATGCCTCTACCGGCCCTTGAGACGAACTAAAAGAGAGTGGCCGCATGATTTAACGTGACCATCACCCTCGGACGCTAGACTTGGGGAAGCCATTCCCTGCACGGGCAGAGCGCATGTTCTTCGGCTTTCTCAGCATCGAATTCACCGCTATCAATGGCTCCCCAGTCACAGCTGATCGTTGTTTGCTTTCAATCAGGTGGCACGCCATATCGTATGGTATATAGACCGACTATCTGGTAACTATCAGATCCTACATCAGGCGCTGGACGCTGCCTCTGCTGCCTTCAACGCCGCCTCGAAAACCCCTCGCAATGCTCCCGTCTCCTCCAGTCCAACACTGACCCGAACTAAGTATGGGTCAACCCCCAAGCTTGCAGCCCACGGCAGTTCTTGGTAATGCGCAAGCAGAACGTAAGGCGAACAAAGCGTGAAATTGGTTCCAAGGCTGGGACCCTTGGCGATTTCTACCGCATCATAGAATGCTTGTGCAGAGGGTTGCGAATGGAAGACAACAGAAAGGAGACCGCCGTACCCTCCAGTGGGTAGGCGGTAGGTATCATAGTGATTTCGAGATGGGTTAACTTTTGGGTAGTAGACATGCTTGACGGCAGGGTGATCGACGAGAACTTGGCAGATGGCCTCCGAATTAACGTTGACACGTTCCACTCGAGATGCGAAATCCCGGCTGTTCCTCTCAAGGTAAATGATGTCCTCGGCCC
The DNA here is from genome assembly GCA_030734395.1 of Sarocladium kiliense. NCBI lineage: Eukaryota > Fungi > Ascomycota > Sordariomycetes > Hypocreales > Sarocladiaceae > Sarocladium > Sarocladium kiliense. The sequence continues at coordinate 2,208,233 of JAUZTG010000020.1, read as the reverse complement.
AGTAGAAGTTCTCGAACGTGTTTGTTAAAGTGTCCTTGATCTTGCGGTAGTATTTTCCTTGAGGGTTGAGGACGATGGTCCCTCCCATGACGTTTCCGTCACCTGAGAACAGCTTCGTCAAGCTACTAACGACCATGTCAGCATCAACGAGAACGTTGATATTGGCAAACGTGCCAATTGTTTCGTCCACTACAATCGCAAAGTCATACTCATCCGCCAGCTTTCGAATCCTCTTCAAGTCTGGACAGACAAGTAGCGGATTGCCGGGAAATTCGCAGAAGAGGGCAAGAAAGCGCTCGCCTTCCTTGAGTCTCTTCTCAAGATCATCAAGGTCGTCTGGGGAGGCGTGGCCATAGAATTGACACCCAGGGCCGAACTTCTGGAGAATCTTGAGGGTATCGACGTATGGAAAGCCGAAAGATATACTCTTGCGAGGCTCAAGGCTCTTGAGGAGGGCTTGGTGAGCATTGAAGATGGCGTTCATGCCACAAGGAAACAGAAATACGTCACTCTCCTGAAGACTCGGAACACCTCTAGTGTTGGAGGACTCGAATGAAGGGAGCGGACCGTCCAAAAGATCCATATCGCCAGAGAGCGTGCTCGTGATCCTTCTCCGGATGGCCGACCGCGCCTTGTCAACGAGCCCAATATCGAGGTTGCGACCGAAGCGCTCCTCAAGGAAGCGGGAGCTTTCTTGAGCCTCAGGAGACTGAACAGCAGAAGCCTTTGTTGGCGGGTTCGAGATTCCATCGATCGAACCGGCCCTTTGGTAGCGCTTAGGGCCTCGGGACGGGCGTGAACCAGGCGTGTCGAAACCATTCGCAGCCTTGGGTGAGTCCGGGACGCGCATCAACAGACCGCTCTTGAACAGACCCGCGCAGAACTCTGCACGCCTACTGGAAGTGCCATCTCCAGTGTGTTGCCAGTATTGCTTCGCGAGGGGTTGCGCATCGGCCGGGTACAATACAGCAGAGATTGTAGGCTTGAGATGGGCAAGTGCACTAGCGCCTTCCTTGGACGTGTCGAGCGCCAAGTTAACCACGGAGATCTGCGATGCAACTTCAGGAGTACATCTCTCGCGGATGAAGTCGACACAGCGGCGAGCAGCGGGGGCGGCTGGGAAGAGCATAGCATGTTGCTGACCGTCGCGGCCGTAGGTGGAGAGGATGACATCGGCGAAGGCGGCAATGGTGCGGTGGACGAAGAAGCTGCGCAGCAAGTTAGTTGGCGCAATGAACTTGAAAATTGAACAACATACCGGGGATAGCCAGTGGTCATGCGATTCACCACCCATTTCTCGCCCTCTTCATAGCCGACATTAGATGCCCAAGTTGGGAGAGACACGCTGACGGCCTACGAAGGAGAGGATATCAGAAACGGCCAAACTGTAACCTATGCTGGAAAGCGTATAGAACTCACATGAGCAGTGTCAGGCGGAATAGACTCGCCGAGCTCGTGAGACGGCATTGTCGGTATCGTCGAGGAGAATTCTTCGAGCCGTAATAAGAGATGTTTGTAGCGCGCGTGAAGTCGAGCGGGCGGCGGGATGTACGGTGTCGCCTATGCAATTGGAGCAAGACGAACTGATCTATGCAGTGATGAGGATACAGATGACGCTTTATATATGCAAGAACACGAGTAGGCGAAGTGAGTGTGACGAATGCAAGAAAAGAAGCTGCATCGCAGTAGCAGCGGTTGAAGGATAGATTGACCCCCACTAGCGGGACTTGAAGCAATTTTGGGGGCACCCGCCGAGCTCGGAGCGCGGGGCAGAAAGAGTCAGGCTCGGCGCGACACAGTTTGGCAGCAATGGATCTCACCTAACCCTGACCATCATGACCGAATACGAATACAGTCCACTTGTCACCCATTGCAGGAACCAGGGCACTGAAATATCTTCTTCTCTGTCAACTCTGACTTTGACTCAAACCACCCATGCAAGACGAATAAGAAGCCGTGTCGGGAGCTCGCCCCTGGCTGAGGTCATCTTTGGTCAGCCTTGTTCGTTTCCAGCCACAATCGAAGTAACGCCCGGAGCCTGCCCAGAGGAAAAGTACAATCTTCTTCATTGATGCATGCTCGCAGCCAAATGAATGGCTCTAATGTGAATTCCCATCAAACCCCGCCGATGCAGATGATCCAAACGGACTTTCAAATAACAAATCCCCTTCGCCGTCAAAAGGGCCAATGATCCCGACCGTGAAGTCTGACCCCAATGTGCTGTTATGCCATACTCTTTCTCTTTCGAGTATCAATGCCTCCGCCGGCTCTGGCGGCTGCTCTTACTTCCAACGCAGCTGATGCTGTCATCCGGAACCACACTATCCAAATCGTCATCCCAGTTGGCGTGGCTGCTTCCCACCCCGCTCATGGGCAGAGGGACGTGGCGAGCCGACACCTCGCTCATTGGAAGCGGGACATGGCGTGCCGACACCTCGCTCATGGGCAGGGGCACGTTTCGCGCCGAGACATAACTGCTTGGACGACCAAAGTACCCATGCATACCTTCCTGGGGTGAGGCTTTGGGTGTGCGCATTCCTGATGATCTACTTGCTGCCCGGCTTCGGACAACTGTTTCGTATTCAACCGGCGGTGGCCGCGACAAGGGAGGACGCGAGGTAGAACTAGTTCTGTGAGTCCGGGCAGAGGCGTACGATTCTCGGTCTGTGTCATGAGTGCGACTGCGCGAACGCGCAGCTACACTGCCGCGTCGAGAGCTCGAACGGCTTGGGCGTTCATCACGCTCGACAACGGACTCCCTTGCGCTGGGTCCGGCACTTCGCGTACGCACTTCGGACGTGCGCCCTCCATTGTAGCGAGTCGAATGTCGGCTGCGTCCATCGAAGTTGTCATCGATGGCGCGGGTTCGTGGAGGTGTAGTCCGGGTTGGGTTGGTTCTTGATGCAGGGGTATCCTGGGTCCATGGGTTGACAACTGATCGCGGCTTGCTGTTCCAGAGGTCCGTATAGAGATCGCGATTCCTGGAGTCATTACGGGAAGATTTCCTGCTGTTGCTGGCATAGATATACTCGCGGTGGGCTAAGTCCTCGATTCCGGACTTCTGGTCGAGCTGATGAACGCGGCTATTCACTCCCATGGGCATTTCCGGAAGGGTCGAGCGGCGAGGGAGAACCGGAGCGGACGGAGGATCGTGGCTGGGGTCACGAGTCTTCTCCCGCGAATTCCATGCACTGTACAAAAGACCGGCGCCAGCTGCAGCGCCGAGGAGGGCTCCAACTACCGTTGTTGTGTTCAACCCACCATTGTTCTCATTTTGTCGAGAGGGTGCGTTGGTTTCACTGCGTGTTGGCTCAGCCGAGAGTGGCTGAGAGCCGTGTGTGAGGCTCCGGCGTAAAGGTGCCGGGCCATCTTGGTGCCTGCGAGACATGCGAGATGCAGCGGCCGAACGTGGCGATGAGGAAGCGACGTCGTAGTTCCAGTGAAGAATACGTCCGACCTCGGACTGTGTCGACTGTGTCTCTCTTACAGCAGAACCGCTGTACTTTACGTTGCCACCGGCGGGATGAGGGTCCGGGTACACAGCCTCCACCCGGTTGCCGTCCAAGTCGTGAAGCATAGCACGACAGGTGCTGTCGCTATTTGAGTAGGAAGTGGTGTCTCTTGCGGCACCAGGCTGTGTTACGGGAGGCGTCAGGTAGAGCGCTGGATTTGCACGGAGTCCGGCTTGATGAAAGGCGATGACCGCACCTTTAGAAGGCGCGGTGATGGTGAGGTCGGTGAGTGGTACGGGGTCGTCCAAGCTCAAGTCCCCTTGTTGGCGGACCCGCAGAACAGGGACACCGTTGATGCCGAACTCCACAAACCTAGGGTTCTCGGAGCCGGCAAGGTCAAGATCGGAGTGGCGGTCGGGGGCGGTGTAGTGCCAGCCAAGTGGCTGCAGAACAGAGGCGAAGAAGGATGCTGAAGCAGGCAGATGCGCAACGTCGAGGTACGGGACGCTCATGCCTTGGCGTCCTGTGGATGGCGAGGGAACCCTGAGAGTGCAGATTAGGGCACGAGTGCGAACAGTTTGCCTATTTGATGAACAAACAGGCAGTGTGGTCCTGCGCCTTTGGGAGGCTATTGTGAATTCGAGACCCGAGAAAGGTGGTCTCACTGGCTGAGTGTCGGTGCCAGCCCCAAGAGGGAGGATCCGCGCGGAAAACGATGTAAAAGAATGCTGGACGCTGCTTGCCCGCGAGTGTCAAGCCCGTCCGAGGTATCGTGTATCTGTCGGTCGTCACCGCCAAACGAGACACTCAGAAGTGAGGTGTTTGAGAGAGCATCGTGAGGAGAGAAGCAACGGGCCTCCAGGTTACTATGTATATACTTGGGACCCAGCCAGGGGCAAGCGCCTCTTTATCGGTGCATCGTCAGCCTGAGGTGGGCGTGCCCTTGCCTGAGACCGAGACGGAAAAGGTGCCTGAAGCCGCAGGTGTCTGCATGTCTTGTGGCATGGTCGCGGCGCGTGGCCCTGGATGGTGACTGGTCGTCGACGGCCGAGTCTGGAGGGGCGAGGCAGTCATGCGTGGTGAGTGGCTCTGTGACGGGGGGAGCGCGTGCAGCTGGGATATCCATGGGTACGAAGAGACACACAAGGTACGCCGCACTGCTGCGTCGAAGCGGTGTGAGTGGCTGTCACGCTTTGATGCCTTGGAGGTTCCTCGAAGTACCCGCTCGGGATATGCAGCAACCCCCCAGCCACGAGCAGCCATCTGCCCCGCCACCCAAGTCCCCTTTTTTCTAGCTGCCCTCCTCCATCTTGGAGCTCCTAGCAGCATCACATCACAGCATACGGAGTACAGCAGAGCACACTGGTCAGCAGTGTGAGGTAGCTTGACAGGTCATTTTGCATTCCCATCGTGGAGAAGTGACATACAAAACACAGAGAGATATGGGGGGATGTTTACATAAGCTGGATAGACCCTCAGTCAGCAGTGATTTTGGGATTGTGTACCCGGACGATGCCATCTTTCTGGCACACTCTCATTGCCGGCCAAGCGAAATGTCCCGATGGTCCCTCGACAACCGCCATGTTGTCTGCAGTAAACCAACTGGAACGTCTCCTGCCTCAAGTGCGGCAATATGAGATCTAGGTAGCCCCAACTTGCTGCGTCGACGACCGTGCATGCTTAGGGCAACGGCGAGGTGCTTCTGGACGCTTCTCACCCAAGCAGCTCCAAGGATCGTGCTATGCGAGATGAATCGCTCATCCCCCCAAGCTTCTATAACTCTGAACAGTCAAGTGTATTGCACATCGTTTGCCCCTGAAGAGAGATCTCCGCCCTCGAGTTCATCCCGTGTTGTGCCACGTCAGGTCGCCTTTACCCACTCGACTACTGGGGACAGCCAGGTGTTGTGGCCATGCAGCAAATGATCGCCCGTCCCGTCCCTCTCGTACCCGCAACTGTCCGCTGCCACTGCTCACTCTTGCCAGCCCTGACGAGGCTTCTCCTGGTCTTCAAAATGCTCCGTCCAACGCAGCTGTGGCTCCCAGCTACCCAATTCTAAGGCGGGGCGATCCAACGGGCGTCACCGCATATGCACCTCCTGCCTCGCTGCCTGTTGTTGGGCCTCAACGCTCGCTGCACCGCTCATGCACCGCCCTGCTTTCTAGATCAAAGCAACTCTGGATTGGATGCACTGTTATGCTGACCGGCCAAGGATGACCGAGAAATTGCGCCACAAGATCTGAATGTCTCGGTCTCCTGCCAGAACTCTGCCTCGCTCCAATCCAAGTTAATCACACAAGATCTGATGGTTGATGCGATGTGATGCACGAGGGAAGAAGCTGCATCGAGTCAAGGTCACATACATTGCAATGCTCATGGAACGCTGTTTGAGTATTGTCATCGCTTGTCCTGTATTCAGCTCATGTCTACCTGCCCCCACAATGACGGACGCTTGCATCTTTGGCTGTATGCAACTCGCCCCAAGGAGAAGTCCCTCTATACGTGGCTTGCTGACCCCTTACACGCCCAGAATATTGGCAGGACCGAATCTAAGTCATCGGCCATTTGCCCCATTCTGACTCTTCGTGTTCCATCCCTGTAATTCCATGACATAGTCTTGTTGCCATTGTCCTCTTCAAATGCCGAAAATCTCCGGCTGGAGGTTAGGCAAGACGAAACTTCCGTAGAAGCTGTGGCTCTAAACCTCATGAGACAGAGACAGAGATCCGATTTGAGCATAGGCAACCGAATCCACATGATGAATTGGTACTCTTCTAGGTTTGCCACGCAAGTCTGTCATGGAAAAGGGATATACTTACCGCAGGCCATGTTGAAGTTGGCCTGCCAAAGACGACCAGAGCGTCTTGGACCGTTGTTGAACGCCTCCCAAGTTTTGGTTGTAAAAACAAGCAGCGTAGTCCCATTCGATCCAAGAAAACATATCCCAGCCAGGCAGGCTCACGTGAGCGGCGATGTTGTATCGCTGTCTCGTGGGCGAGCTGACTCGGGTTGCTGCTCCCGCCTACTCCCCCAAAACGAGGAGATTTTTGATGTAGCGGCGGGATGCTCGGTGTTGTGCTCACATGATGTCCCATGCATCTTCGGCGGCGTGGCAGAACTTGCTGCAGGCTACGCTGGCAGACAGGGAGAAGTTGCTGATAGAAATCTTCTCGTCGACAAGCGAGTCCGCGAAGTTATCAGCACCCTTAGCCATGGCACCCACGAAGACGCAGATGCTCTCCTTAGAGTCCAGAGTCTCGACATAGTCTCGAACGCGGACAAGAGGTGCGTCGAAACTGAGCGTGACCTTGCGGCAATTAGGGGGAAGATGCTGCGTGATGGGGCTCTGGATAACACGGAGCAGCTTCTCGTTTGAGTTTGTCGAGCGAATCGACATGCGGTGCAGAAGTTGAACCATAAGACCGGCGAAGCGCTTGAATGTGCGAGGAATGCGGACCGATGGTGAGACTTCGATCAAGATACCCTTGGCGGTGTGGATGTAGATCTGAAGCTTGCCGGCCTTGTTGATTGGAGAGTCCAAAAGAGTGAGGAGACACTACAGAACGAGAAGATGGTCAGTTGAGCTGTGCCGGCCCGATGGTAGAGGAGAAAGGCTAAGAAAGTAGGAACCTGGTGGGTGATGTCAGGACGGGCATCGCTAATGTCCCGATTCATTTTCCTCATGACACCAATGTGCTCATCACTGTTAAGGAGTGAGTACTTCTCCTCACGGAAGGTCCCAGTCCGGGAAGACCCTCCGTAGGAAGCCTTGTATGTCTCAAGGCTGGCATTGGACAGCACGACAATGAGCCTCTGTGAGTCCTTGTCGGTAGGCGGGATTGGCTTGCTTTGCTCAGCGACCAGCTGCGGCAACGAAGGTGGTGGAAGTGACTGCGTCCCTGGTGGTAGGAGGAAGAGGCCAAAGTCAGTATCGAGTTTGCCTCATCGAAGAAGCTTTGAAAAGTCCCGAAGGTCACATAATCGGAACATTTGTGAGTGAGGGTTTTCTACTTACTGGGACGCTTGACGCCGGTGCGACGCTCGGGTGAGGACATTTTCAAAGACTGAGAAGAAGATGATACTGGTGATCCAATGCTGGTAAAGGGGTCAAGATGCTGTCAAGATACGTCGTGAGCTGTCAATGGGTAGAGACGTGAGAGGGTTGGTGTTTGGTGAAGAAAGAAAAAGAATCGTGTCGTGGTGGTGCGGGAAAAGCGGGGGGGGGGGGGCAAAGGGTCGTCTCGGGTGAGACCGACTTTTTACAGCCGGCGACTTATACTAAATCGAGTCATGGGAGTGAGCTGGCGACTTCGCAAGAGGCCAACGCTGGTGCGTGAGGTGCAGTCCGGCGACTTTGTCCAGATTGAGCATCGAGAGAATGGCATCGTGAGACTTGCAGTGGATTTGACCGACAAATTCGGAGCGAACGGGTAGATGCAGATCCGGGTTGTTCACGTCAGACAAGCTGCTGCACGGTCGCGCGACACCTAAAGGCAGAGATCTGCCATTGGCCTTGGCAGGATCATTACCTAAGCATCCAACGTCCAAAATTATTAGGAGAGGTCCGTCACGAGTTGACAGGCTCCTCTGGACTTCAAGGACCCCCAAACTCACGACAATTGTAGCGCCAGCTCCCCCGACCCTGGCCAGCTCTCGCCCAGATTTATTTCACAGTATTCAGACACGAAGAAGGCGAATTCTAGGAAAGCAGCAATGTCCTCTCAGGTCGCCCAGGCAGCGCGCCGCGTCAAACATGAGCTTCGTGGCGTCGTTGTCTCGGCAGGCTTGATGCAGAAGACCGTTAAGGTCCGAGTCGGAGCACAGAAATGGAACAAGATCATCAACAAGGTAGGCCTCGTGCAATTCCCACGCTCTGCCTACTTCATGGCCTTGTGCTGACCCTATGCCTGGTCTAGTGGTTTGCCGAACCGAAGCACTATCTCGTCCACGACCCCAACTCCTCCCTCCGCACAGGCGACGTTGTCTCCATCATGCCCGGCTGGCCGACATCTCAACACAAGAGGCATGTCGTCAAGAAGATCATCGCTCCGTATGGAGTCCCTATCCAGGACCGTCCACCGGTCCCCATACTAGAAGAACTCATCGCCCAACGCGAAGCAAAGAAGGAGGCAAAGGACGAACGGAGGGCAGCCAGGAAGCATCAAGAAGAACAGAAGCGGAAAGAAGAAGCACAGAAGCTCCATGAGCGCAAAGAGGCGAAGCGATTGGCACAAGGAGGGTTCCGGACGGAGCCGAAGAAGACGTTTGTGGAGGATTCTAATCACTGATACCAACCTGTTAAGAGGGACGGGCGCAATGTAAGACTACGTAAAATTCTCAGGGCTTGCCTCGAGGCTGTCGGGCAAGCAATGTACATGTACGATCTTCAAACGGAGTCTTTTCAAGTCATGAGCACACTCGGGCATGGATACGTTCAACAATGCTTCACACACGGGCTCGAAGGGTGGAGAAAATATATTGGAGATCTATCATCCTCCCCTTTCACCAAACTCTGTGGCCCAATCTTCATACTCCTTGAGCCCTGTTTTGCTAACACTCGGCCGAATAGTCCTTAAACTGGCCTCGAAGTCAACAAGTGCGATAGGTCTGATCTCATCCATAGTCATGTGCAACAGAGCCTCGCCAAGAGACCTCAGTGGACCCATGGCAGCGTCTTTGGCCAACGCGGTAATATCGGATCCGGAGAAGCCTACGCGCTCAAAAGTCAGTAAAGTTGGTGACATCCGACATCTGCGATGGAGACTCACCGTCAGTCATCTTCACTAGCTGAAGGATATCTTCGTTCGTTAGACTGTGCTTCTGAGACGCTAATAGCGTCCGCAACTGTGTCTCTCTCGTCGTTGGTTCTGGCAGTGGAATATACTGGCGCCTCACAAAGCGTCTTCGTGCTGCCTCGTCAATGGCCCAGGGCAGATTTGTGGCTGCTAAGACCAGAACTCGGTTGGCGTCTCCCCGTTCTCGATCCTTGTCAGTAGTCTCTCTACCAGCGGCAGCTCTTTGAAGATCACTCCATTGGATGAGAAACTCGGTCTTGATCCTCCGCGTTGCCTCATGTTCCCCTGACCCCGATCGCTGTGACAAAAGACTATCAATTTCGTCCACGAAGATGATGCTTGGAGCGAGAGCCCGGGCTAAGCCAAACAGAGCCCTGACAAGCTTCTCAGATTCGCCCAGAAACTTGCTCGTTAAGCTGCTTGCTGAGATGGAGAAGAATGTTGATCGTGATTCTGTGGCAACCGCGCGAGCAAGCATTGTTTTGCCGGTTCCAGGTGGTCCAAACAAGAGCATGCCCCTCGTGGGTTCTCGAAGGCCCATGAAAAGATCGGGCCTGAGGAAGGGATATACCACGGCCTCTCGCAATGCGGCTTTGGCAATATCCAAACCTGCGATATCGCTCCAATGCACTTCGTCACCCTCCACGATGATGTCGTTGAGGATCTGTTTCGCTGCTGCTTCGTCGACGCCTGGTGGCAAGTTTTTGAGGACTGACGCTTTTCTCTTCTTCCAAGCGTTTTCTTCTGTAGTGTCTTTGCCCTTCTTCTGGTTTCCCACTGCTTCGTCGGACGACTGGGATGGAGACTTTACTTCTGGCTCGCCAACCACAACCGGCTCCCTTGCTTTGACACGCCTGCTTGCACGAGGCCGCCTGCTGCTTTCTTCTTCGGAGCTACTCGAAACTTGGGCAGGAGAACTGCGCCTCTCTCTTCTCCGAGACCTATTGGCAACCTCTGGTTCGATGGGGTTGGTTCTCAATGCCACTGGCTTGCGCCTGGGAACCGGTTTCCTTCTTGGAGTATGATCAGATAAGCTTCTCTTCTCCGATGTATCAGCACGCTCCTCAATGCCTGGACTATCGCTGCTGTTATCGACTCTAGTAATTTTGGGAGGCGGTGCTGAGGCGACGGGTGTCAAGCGGGTGCTCGATCGACCGGCAGCAGAGTCGCTGCCGGGTGTGTCGACATTTGTTGATGAGTTCAAGGCGCTGGACGCGGCGCTAACAGAAAGGTGTGATGGGCGGAAGTATTCGTCGGAAGGCCTTGCGTTCTTGGAAGACTCTCCTCCATTAGTGCTACGGTCAGCTGGGCGAGGAGTGACGAGTCTGCGGGAATGGCTGTCCCATTGGAGCGAGGAGTTTCCTGGCCTGCGTTGCTGGTCCAGCGACCTCTTCGGACTTGCAGATTTCACTCCCAGGGATGCCTCAGAAGGCGAAGAACGAGCTGCCCGATCTCTGGAGCCCAAAGCAGTCCAAGCCAGAGTCGCAGCTTTGCTAGGCCCTTCGCCGGCTGGGCGAGACTTGCGGGCCGGTCTCGAAGGTCTTTCACTGGATTTGCCAAATCTCAGAGTCGTCCTCATCGTGTGCTTCTCTGGACTCGGAGAAGACCGTCGGGTCCTTTCCTCTCTCGCCGGGGCATCTGGTGATACTGGTCTTGCCACGGAGGGCGTACTCGCAAGGGACTCTCCATTGGCAAATGTGCCGCTTACAACAGCTGCTTCAGAGGATGTCCGCTCGGGGAGTGGTGGCCGTGGCAACAGACTTGGTCGCGAAAGCTCGGCATAGGTGATAGCCGGGATAGTTCCCTGCCCTATACCGCCAGGGCTGCGATTGCCGGCAGTGTACGGCTCTGGAGCCTTGGAAAGCTTATTGCTTGATGGAGTTGGCATCGAGTCATCTTGCCGAGATATTCTGAGAGCCTCGAGTAGATCGATCCGTTCCTTGCACTGAAGTTCCAGCTCTTTCAGGGCATCGACCAATGCCTTCTCGGTATCGCTGCGGGGAACGTAGGCTGGCAGAGCTTTGTTGGCATTGTAGTCGTATATCTGCTCGAGCGCCCCTCTCCAGTGCCTCATCGACTCGATTTCATTGCCCTGCAGAAAACTTGTTAGGAAGCGAAAGTTCTGGGCAAGCGTCCAATAATTTCAACAGAACTCGACTGACCTGGCTTTCATGGTAGACAGCCGTTGAGCAGCTGAGATACGTGTCGTCGTACGTCTTCTGCAGGACGCTCAGGGCTTTGTTGCGTGACATGGCACCGGGGCCTATTTCCAGGTTCGCACGCCGTCATGAGTTTGGGCACGGGAGCGTTCGCGATGGATGGCCTTCAGGGAGAGGCTCTGTGGCGTGGGACTCCAGGTGACTCAGTGCCGTGGCGGGTGCATAAGGCAGAGGGGATGAGGAAGGGATGGAGGATACAGTCTTGTCGATGGCGGTGACGTAGTCGGGCGGTTTCTGGTCCCTTGGTTTTGCGCTACAGCGAGGCTCATCGGATGGTGGGGTCGCCGCACCCAGTGCATCACGGGTACCTGCTCAACACAGCCACTGCCGTAGCAAGTGTCGAAATGGCCCAGGTCGGGTGAAAATACGACAAGATGGGATCTCGGGTTGAACTTCATCTTTCTTACCTTGTTGCATGTTATTCTCATCATGAAGGACTGTTCTGCTCTCAGCGCCTCTCCTGCATCCAACTCGTGTTCCCGTCTTGGGGACAGGGACAAACCCAATCCGGGACTCTGCACACACACTTGTGATTAGATTGGCAGATCTACACCCACGATCTGGTCTCCATACCGAGCTTGGGTTCCAACCTGAGCTGAAGTCGATGCGTGCTTGAGCCATTGCATAGCTTTGGCCGGGTTCCCATTCAATCAGAGCTTCTCACACTTTCAGTATGCCCACATGCGATGGAGGCTCTTCATCAACGACAAGGCATGGCGGCCGTGGCGAAACGGTAAGACCTAAGCTAGGTAGGTATTGAGAGCTAGGCTGTACTATAGTGGTTCTGAGACACACACTACCAGCTTTCCTGTGTTCATTTCATCACATCATGACAGCAACACGCGAATCTCTGTGGTTGTCCGAGGGAACGCCGCTCTTAATGGTCCTGGCTCCTCGGGATCTGGGTTCCCACCATCTGCCTCCTCCACGGCCGTCTCGAATCGCTCGAAATCGTCGCAGAACCTTGCTGCCGCCTTCTCTGTGACGTCTCGTGCCAATTTGGAGCTCTGGAGGTGCTTGAGTCTGTCCATACCATCAAGCAATGCGGACGGCAGGAAGTCATCCAATGCTTGACTAGCGGTACTCAGCTCATCTGGCTGAAGTTGGGTAGTCGATGTCTCGAGTGACTGCAAAAGCGGTTTCAGTCCCGACTGCTCGCAGAAGAAGGCGTGTTGGTCCTTGGATAAGATCTCGGCTTCTTCTGCAATCTTGTCTCTCAGTTGTCCCACCCTTTTCTGTGTGAACTCGAAGGGGTCGAGAGCATTGGCGCCGGCAAGCCTGCAATTAATCATGAATATTAGACCTCTGGGGTTTTGCATCGACTTGGCCATGTTCTCGCAGCCAGACATGAAGGGTTCAAAGGCCTCGGTCAGCACTGCCTCGAAGTCGCTCTCGCGGTCTACAGACGTGGACAAGGAGCTGTCGTATGTCCTCATGATAGCATCAAGCTGCTTCAGAGCATCCTGCAAAAACACGGGTGGGCCAAGATCGGACGGTGTTTGTTGGAACTCGGCTTGCAAAGCCGCAATGTGGTCTCGTACAAGACTGCGGAACTGGCGGAGAGCTTCCACTTCGAGACTGCCAACCAGCTCTAGTAATTTGGCTTTGGCTCCCAAGACCTTTTGGAAAGTGACTAGGTAGAAATTGATCAGGTTTGCAAGTTTATACGCAGGAATCGTTTCCTCGTTAGACTGTATCACCTGCTCGACACGCTGACGTAGGACACGGGCCGCGCCAGAGATGTTGCGGTCGACGAGCTCGTTCAAAGCCCTTAGGGCATTGAAATCGGAATCTTGTTCAGTATCCCCATCTTCGTCCGAGACTAATCGCCAAATTTCTGCGTTGCGTCCAGACTTAAGACCTTGGGCGAGCTCCTCGCCTTCTGCGACGAAGAGGATCTCCAAGGCCTCACGCTCGCTGACGGTAGCGGAGTGAATCCATGCGAGCATGTCGCCCACATATCGGAGAGGGTCATGTGCCGTCAAATCAATTGGCTTCAGTGTTGGGTCTTCCAGACCACCAGCGGTTGCACCAGTGAGCGCACTGTGGAATGAATCGGACAGAATGCGCTCGCGAGCTTCTGCAAAGAAGTCAAGACAGTTCTGGAACAGAGACGGTCTCTCCGCAAGTACTCTCAATGCTCGGCGAATAGACGCATTCATCTGCGGATTCTCCAGATTCAGCGTCTTGAACTCACGCTGCACCCATTTATACAGCTTTTGAAAGCCATAATGAATGTTCTTCGATGTCTTCTCCATCAAATCCAGCCCAAGGGTTTGATTCTCAAAACCCAGGAGCACCTCGCAATCTTGACTGATCTTCTTTGCCTTGGCGAGAGCATCGAAAAACCTCTCATCGACAGGCTCAGCGGTCAGAGTTAGTGCGGCCAGCTCATCTTCTGTCATCGTGAAGTGTGATCGCACGGCTGAAAGCAATTCCTGCTTGGTCGTAACCTCGTTTTGTTGAGACAAGAGGGACTGTGCTTCCGTCATGGCTGAAGCGGTATCCTGATGTGCCTTTGTAATGTCATTCTTGACGCTCTCATAGTTCGCATTGAGCTTCTGCAGAGTGGCTCTGATCCTCTTCAATTGCTGCTGAAATGTTAGGGGTCTTTCGGGTGAAGCCTCTACAAATGATACAAAACGTAGACATACCTCAGCAACGCGGCCAAACTCTCCTACAATTTCTCCGTTGCTATCGATCACCTCTTTCTGTAGGTCGAGTCTGATGCGGCGTCGGGTCTCTGCATCATTCTGGACATTTCTCTCGTCGAGTAACGCAAGGGCATCTCGGAACTCGGTATCTGAGTAGGAGCTGGACAAGATAGAAGTGACCTTGGAGGCCAACGGCGCAACCGTTCGCGGGGTACCCCCTGAAGGCGGCTGGGGTGAAGTAAGACCAACACTCATAGCCTCTCGAGTTGGCAGATCAATTGTTAGCCCTTGCGAGTGAGCCATGGTGCCAGAGTGCTTGCTGATCGTACAGCGCGAAGAGAAGGTGGGGGATTTGTCCTTTACTCGACGCCACACAGCCCATGCATAGACACTGTCTATGACCGGCCTCTCTCTGCTACAACAGCGACTGTAGCGAATACATCCAATATCGCAACTTCAGCCAAGTTGCCAGCGCTCAAGGACGTTATGAGAGTAGAGGGTGCCGTGCTTTCTTTGGGCTCACGGTGGGCTCGGTGACGGCCACTGGCTTGGTGTGGTTGATCGTTGTGGAGTCCTGCAGGGGCATGCCAACCTGGGGCTTATCGACAAGCACATGCCTACGCGAGGCACCAGCTCTCCTCTCCCTGCTCTCTTCATTGAACGAGTCCAACGTATTCCTACGTCTACTGGAGTTTCCAGGTCCATTCAGCTTTACTTGAGTCAACGCACCGGCTGATGTCTTGGTCGCGCTAAAGGCAAAGCCTTGCAGGCGTCCAGACTCAACCCCACGCCTCTACGGTCGCTGCTGTTCGCCTTAGCTCATGGGTCTGAGGTCATGCTCCAAAGGCCCTTGTGACCAGCACGGACAGGCAGAGACGACTTCATCTCATCCTGCAGGTCCTTGGGACCATTCCACATGTGAGTCTTGCAACTTTGCTTACACCATTCAGACTTCAACTCCTTGACCGCTAATCACCACGAAGAATACATAAAGCCCGACTAGACTTCACGATGCTTAACGAGCTTGCGATTACCTGCATCTGACTCCAGTCTCATACCTGCTGCCCTCGGCCTTCGCTGGCTCGTCACTGTCCACACGGGGACTCAACGACTACGACGCAATGCCTTCGAACATGTTCAGCCGGCTTGGGGGAAACATGGCTACAGGCCGGTCTTTCTACGAAGAGCTCCGAGCACGCGAAGATGATCCAGACGGGGACGATACACTTCGCCTTGACGAAGAGAACCTTCGCCACCATTTCAGCGACGACGAAGCTGCGATAGGACTTGATGCCGGTGATAGTCGCATTACTGTCGCCAGCGGGCACATCGGAGGTCATGCTCGACCTTTGGGTGGACATGCGTTGCGAAGTGAAGGCGGAGTTTCGAAGTGGCCGCATCCAGATGACGATTTCGACAACGACGTTCCGACATCCCTTTTGATCGAGCCGAACGACCCAAGCAACAAACAAAGACAAGATACTCACCACCCCTCTCATGCCGGCACCTCTGGAGCCGGCCCGTCTACCAGACATAACCAGGAGATGTGGAATGCTGCCGCGGCGCAGCAACCATTACACCCTGATAACCTTCCAAGCGGTCCAATCCGGGATCGACCGCGATCTGTGCTGAATTCTGTGAAGATAAACAACGCGAGAGATAAGGCGATGTGGCGATGGGTCAATGTTACGAACCTTGACAGCTTTGTCCGTGATGTCTACCACTACTATGAAGGAGGTGGCCTTTGGGTCATCCAAAGCTCGAATGCTCTGCAACTGCTGTGAGTTTTGTGTGTTCATATGCCAGTAACACGAAGCTAATGCTTGAACAGTAAGACGCTGTTTGTGGCTGTCCTGCTCACTTTCCTCTGCCAGTGCGTTGACTACAGCAAACTTCCTCACAGCAAGTCGCTCGACCAAGTGGTGGTACCACAATGCACACGCAATATGTCTACTCTATGGAGTATAGGGATATGGTTCTACTCATTCTACTTCATATGGAAGTCGGTACAGTTGTTCTTCGAGATGCGGCGCCTGTTGCACATTCGAGATTTCTTCGTCCACCTACTCGAAATCCCCGAGCAGGACATGCAGACCATCTCCTGGCAGGATGTCGTGGCGCGATTGATGGCACTACGCGATCATAACCCCAAGACTGCTGCTAACATACCCCCGAAGCTCAGGGGTTACTTGGGTAGCCAGTCTAAGGAAAGACTCGATGCACACGATATTGCCAATCGACTCATGCGGCAAGACAATTATCTTATTGCACTGATCAACAAGGATATCTTGGACTTGTCATTGCCTCTGCCGTTCCTCAGAAATCGTCAGTTGCTGTCAACGACCATGATCTGGTACCTGCAGTACTCCATCCTCGACATGGCGTTCAACAGATTGGGCCAGGTTACGCAGGACTTCCTGCGCGCGGATCGCCGTGGCGTACTGAGCCAGAAGCTTAAACAGCGTTTCATATTTGCAGGTATCATGAACCTGATGCTCACACCGTTCGTGCTCGCCTATGTTTTGGTTGTGTCCTTCTTCACCTACTACAATGTCAGTCACCTCCTTTCAAGGCTTCCGTATCTTCTTACTGACTTGTGGCAGGAATACCAGAAGGATCCGAAGATGGCAGCAGCGCGCAAATATACTGCGCTGGCGGAATGGAAGTTCCGGGAGTTCAACGAAGTGCAGCACATGTTCTACGAAAGACTACACATGTCTTACCCTTTTGCAACCCGATATCTGGATCAGTTTCCCAAGCGTGCGACAGAGGAAGTTGCAAGATCAATTGCGTTCATGTCCGGGGCTATCACCGCGGTATTGGCGGTTTTGACCATCTTTGACTCTGAGTTGTTCCTCGGATTTGAGATCACCAAGGACCGCACCGTGCTCTTCTACCTTGGCATCTTTGGTGCCATCTGGGCCATGACCAGAGGAATCGTTTCGGAAGAGACGACGGTCTTCAATCCCGAGTATGCGATGCGCAACGTCATTGAGTATACACACTACATGCCGAAACATTGGGAGGGACGGCTGCACAGCTCTGAAGTCAAGCAGGAATTTTCGGAACTCTACAAGATGAAGGTGATCATTCTTTTGGAAGAGATCCTCGGAATCATTACAACGCCAATGATCTTACTATTCTCACTGCCGAAGTGCAGCGATCAGATTGTGGACTTTTTCCGGGAATTCACCATCCACGTGGACGGCTTAGGCTACGTGTGCTCCTTCGCCGTCTTCGACTTCAAGAAGGGTGTTGGGGATTTCGCACAGCAAGGGCAAGGCCACGATGTACGTGAAGACTACTATTCCACCAAGCATGGGAAGATGGCAGCCTCGTACTATGGCTTTATCGACAACTATGTCATCAACCCCAAAACGGGAATTCCTGGCCATCAACCGCCATTGGCGCGCCAGCAGCCTTTCCACCCACCGCCAGTGTTTGCTGGATTGAACTCGCCCAGTCTCATGGGTGACTTACAAGGCTCTCATGGAGGGCGTACCGATACTGGGAGATCTCGTACCCGAGGGACTGGGGTCGGCCCTGTCCCCGCAAGGCCATTGCGCGGCGGCAAGGGAGCGTTGCCGCAGCCGTCACCAATGGCATCGATGCTCCTCGATCCTCATCACCAACCTCCCAGTGCAAGTCTCGTGAGAAGTCTGCACCAGTCACGACATCCACGCGGGGCATATCGCGGCGAGGAGCAGATCATCGAGGAAATGCTGGAGGACGGAGGGCGCAGCCAGCTCAGAATAGACGATGAGATGCAGGAGGGAGGCGGAATGCTTGACGAGTCAACGTGGGAGACATCACCAGGCAGGGGCTTGAGCCGGGAGAACAGCGCTGCGAATACTGGCGAGCCTGAGGCAGGTGTTTTGGGCATGATCTACCAGCTTCGGCAAACCCAACGCAACCGTCGAGGAGTGAACATGGTATAAATGCGAAGGACATGAATCAATACGAACACATGATGGAGTTCCTGGGCTACTTTTAGTCATAACCACATACCGGGAGCACGGTGTTTTGATAGCCGAAAGATTGGATGGAAGGCACGGCCCTGTGGCCGGCATCATCGGGGTACAAGCACATATGCACGGATCATAACTTTTTTACCCCTCCATGCCTCATATCCTCATCCGAGACCCTCGTGATCCAAAAGTTCGCACCCTTGACAGGTTGTAGATGTTAATATTACGTGTCCAGAGGTTTAAGATTGATAAAGGAGAACCTAGTGGTGGCGCTGGCCACGCAGGCGGGACGCAATTGGCTAGGATGGGGGACGTGGGGGACGGTGCTGGGAGTGCCCTTGCTTGGGATTTGTTTATCAGATGGAGCCAACGGGGAGCTCCTGGGATATAATGTCGCGCAGTTACTCTGTGCAGAAGCGAGACTATCGGCTACATCAGGTGCGTGTCTGGGTTTGAAGGCCCCAGCCGCGGCTGAGAAGTGGCTGGGCAGGAGTTGAAGAAGCCTCTGATAGCGACCAAACCACAAAGCAGATTATGGTTGCTTGGAAGTCTTATTGTTCAGGTGCTGTCACATGTCATGAAGAATAATGTCGTCACGTTGATCATGGCAGGTGAGGCATGCAACACACCGATTGATAAGCTGGACAAATTCCCCGACATTCAATTCGCACGAGAGCGGCTCGGGGATTCAACTTCTCCTCGGACAAATGCGTGCCTCACTGGCTCTGGAGATAGCCATCCAGCCGGAGATCCGAGGTCGGCGACGGGGCGGGAAAATTTCTTGGGGACAACTCACCCGGAGAGGAATTGTATGGGTGCAGGGTAGGGGGACTCGCCCAAATTGGGAATGACCCAGCGAGGTGTAGCGGCAGCACGGCGACAATTTACAGCGCCCAGGCACTAGAGACACTAGCAACAGGTACGCGGCGGAGAGCGCAAATTGCCCCGAGACCTGCAAGTACCGTTTCGCTGGGCCCCTGCTAGCAGTGACGGGCAGTGTCCAAGCATCATCAACTCGGGCTGCCGTCCGTCAGTCGCTAAACTTATCTGACGGACTTGATTTGACTTGCCTGGCCTCTCTTCCTGTTACCTCTGCCACCACCGTCGCCGGAGCTTACGTCCACCACCGCCTGTTCTCCAGGGCACTCTCACTTTTCTCCCTCCTCTACTTCGCCGGAATCCCTTCACTTCTCCTGGGCTGCCATATTTTCCCTCTTTGTCTGGCGTCTTTCCTTCCCTCCTCCATCGACCCAGCACCCTTCCTCGACACGCCTCACGCCGGTAGTGGAAATTTCTCGCAGCTCCGCGGCAAACCCCCCGACGCAACAACGTGTCCGGTGGTCGCGCATACACAAGCAATCTGTCGCGGTGCTTCGTCCAGCACCCTTCGATTCGCCCGAGCCAATCGACTACCTCTGAATAGTGTCAGGAGCCCGGGCATTCCTGCGCTTCGACCTTGAGCAGCTGTCAAGCTGGCTTCCTTCGAACCCAAGGTTCTCGGCGGATCGCCTGAAGCTGTGGCCGCCATGGCCCAGCCATCTTCCGAGCCGGTCGAGGAATATGAGTATGCTTTGCCCCTTGCCTGGTTACCCTGGGCCGAAAACACCGTTTTCTCAGTCACCTTCAACATTGCAAGCTGCCGTATTCAAGGGCTGAGATGACGGGATGCAACAGGACTCCTCGCTAACCGCACGTGCTTGATATAGCTATGAAGCGCTTCCACCCAACTTCTCCCTGCTGCAGAACATGGCAGCAGGCGCATTTGCAGGCATTGCCGTACGTTCTTTGCGCCCCTTGTCGCCATCTGCGGGCTTTTGAGACCCGGCATCGGGATACTGACTTTGGTCTTTAGGAGCACACGGCCATGTACCCCATCGATGCGATTAAGGTGCGATTTCCCATTTCCTACCGGACAACGATACTAAGATTTGCGAGCTCGAGTATGCTAACTTCACCTCATAGACCCGAATGCAAATCCTCCACCCGAGCGCGACGACCGCACATACCGGCGTGCTCCGTAGCACCTACCAAATAGCGTCCACGGAGGGATTTTTTAGCCTATGGCGTGGCATGTCCAGTGTTATTGTCGGAGCTGGTATGAATCACCCTTTAACAGCTTGCAATGGCTAGCTTTGGAGCCATGATTTGCGGTACTGACAGCACGTTCTCACAGGTCCGGCTCACGCCGTGTACTTTGCTACATATGAGGCTGTCAAGCATGCGATGGGTGGCAACAAAGCTGGCGAGCACCACCCGTTGGCTGCCGGTAAGTCCTTATTACCCACCTGTGAGCAGGGAAACTCTTTGCTGACGATTAATTCTATAGCCACTAGCGGTGCTGCCGCAACGATCGCGAGCGATGCCTTCATGAACCCCTTCGATGGTAATTAACCTTTCTCACACGAGTCGACGAGTACGACACACTGACCTCATGCGATAGTCATCAAGCAGCGCATGCAAATCCAGGACTCCAGCAGGATGTACCGTTCCATGGTCGACTGCGCACGATACGTCTACCGAAATGAAGGTCTCGGAGCCTTCTACATCTCGTACCCCACGACCTTGTCCATGACTGTCCCCTTCACTGCCCTCCAATTCCTCGCATACGAGTCGATGTCGACCATTATGAACCCAGAGAAGGCCTACGACCCGCTCACACACTGCGTCGCTGGTGGTGTGGCTGGTGGTTTCGCGGCAGGTCTCACGACGCCTATGGATGTCATCAAGACCATGCTGCAGACCCGAGGTACCGCTTCTGACCCGCAGTTGAGGAATGTGAACAGTTTCTGGGCTGGATGTCAATTACTGTTCCAGCGTGAGGGCTTCAAGGGATTCTTCAAGGGCATGCGCCCACGTGTGGTTACTACGATGCCCAGTACGGCCATTTGCTGGTCGGCTTATGAGTTCTCAAAGTATGTCCTCTCCGCCCTTCTCATTTGCGTGTGATGATCCAGGCTGACCAAAATCCTTTTCCCAGGTCGTACTTCATTAAGCGAAACGATGCCTCCTAAGCTTAGCACCTTGGCGCGTCAGCATCTGACACCTACCAATCACGGCGGACGACTCGATCAACTCGATAAAAAGATTTTGGCAAGTAAGCGCAGTCGACAAGCCTTCATCTGGCTTTTCCAACGATAACGACGAAACCCATCCTCTTAATCGACAGCGATTGCCGGTCCCCGCCAATATCTACTGTACATATAGGAAACACACAAACATTCTTCGATTGACGAGAAGGTTTCGGCAGTCATGATGGTGACTGGGCATGTGACAAGGGGAGCAGCGGGAGTAGACGATTCGAGGGTGGTTCATGTATGGACGGAGAAGCCTAAGATGTGTTTGCCATCTTCGCGGGTCTCACTGGAGGGTATTTCAGGGGGGAAAACCTGTTGTTTTTGCAGACTTTGTCTAGATACAGCGGCGGCATACTCGGTTCATTTTTCTTGGGCAAAATGAAAACAAAGACAAAAGGGTGCTTGGCGATGGCGTATCTTTTCCGAATATAAGTCCTTGGACACTGCTCTTCACCGAATCACCTATGACTTCGCATTTCGTGATCTCCTTGTGCCTGTTACATATGATGGAGTATCACGACCTTGGAAAGCGGCCCACCAGTTCCACTCGAGCAATGTGAGAAGATGCCATCCCATGCCAGCGATGTTCGCGGCAGATTTTTGACTACCTCGGGTAAGGCTATGTACATGAGAGAAGGCCAACCTGTAGGAGAAGCCCTCCCCTGAAACTCCAATTGACGCCTGTGATGAATGAAAGACAACCGCTGAAACGCCCTCTTCTTCTGAGCTCTGTCCAAGCAACACCCTGCTCCATAAATCTTACTCTTCGTCTATCATCAACCAAAGTGGAACTTGAACCCTCCAGGACCGCCGCCCCCTTGCTGGAACATGAACGGATTGCCGCCTCCGAACGGGTTGCCTCCTCCGAACGGACTTCCATGGAACGGGTTACCACCACCACCTTGCTGCCCCTCATGTGAGTTTGGATCATCGCCTCTATCGAACCTCGCCCTCAACTCCGGATCACTCAACACCTCATACGCCTCATTAATACTCGCCATCTTCTTCTCCGCATCCTCCTTCGGGATGCCTTGTTTTGCTGCCTTGTCCGGGTGATACTGCTTCGATGCCTTACGGTACGCTGATTTGATCTGTTTCTCGTCTGCGTCGGAGGCTACACCGAGAACCTTGTAGTAGTCCTTTGTCTTGCTGCGTTTGAGGGCGATCTGGGCTTTGCGGAGGATCGGGTCGACTTTCCCGCGTTTGGAGGGGTCGGCTTCTTTGGCTTGTTCGAGGATGTTGATGGAGGCTTCGTAGTTTTCGGCGCGGAGTTGGGCTTTGCCCTTGTGTAGGAGACCCCAGAATGAGTCGGGGTTGTTCTGAAGGGCTTCGGTACAGTACTTGTCGACATCTCGATGATTTGACTTCAATGGACCTCGTTAGCATACATCACAAGGAGGAGGGTTTGCGGAGATTAACATACCTCGGCATACGCCTGACATGTCATGTCGATGACCTTATTGTAGAGGCCAAAGGCTGCGGATGAAGGGATATGACCGGCCTCACGCAGCGCCTCGCTCTGCTCCCGAACACTAGCCACAAGCCCAGGCTCTTCGGCCGTTCCCATAAGCGTCCTCCCAGCCGACGTGGTCTGTCCCTTCTCCAGTTGGCCCTCTGCCTTGTTCATTGCCTTTTGAATGGCCTTCTCCTGCTTGTGCAGCTTCTTGCAGACCTTGGAGTCCGGATCGGAGTGCAGGCACTTCTTGATCTGGCCGAGACCGAGAGCCATATCACCGAGGCCGTAGAACGCGGTTGCGGAAATGACGACATGGGGAGTTGTATCGCCAGGCTTCATCTGCAGGAGGTGCTGCATGTCTGCCATGCCCTCCTCCAACTCGCCTCGCTCGAATCGACATTTTCCTCGGAGCTCTCTGAGTCTAGGCGCGCGAGAAGCGATGACGATGGCGGCACCGGCTTGGTTGACACACTCCTCCCACTGGCCGGCTGCCGCTGCGTCCTCTGCCAACTTGGCCGCACCCTTGGCCTCATCCAGTTCGGTGATCTCCACAGAGTCAGCCGCCTTGTTAGCAGCGACGTACTCGGCCCGTGCAGCGTCCCAATCGCCCGTCTTGGCCTTGATCTTGGCCAGCTGGACGTGTGCGCCTTCGAAGCCAGGCTTCAAAGCCAGGACCTTGTTGAAGTCATCGGTCGCCTGGTTGGTTCGTCCGAGAGAGAGGTAGGTCGTGGCGCGCTTGAAAAAGGTGAGGTAGTTGCTGGGATCGCGTGCGATGGCTGCATCGTAGAAGGTGAGGGCCTCGTTGGTCTCGCCACGTGCCAGGTGGGTTTGCGCCGTGGAGAGCAGCTCCGAGACAGGCAGATCGGAGGGGACATCCTGGGCTGTCGAAATACCAGCGGTGGCCAGCAAGCCCGCGGCGAGAGCGAGGGTCGAAATCTTGAGGTGCATGGTGGCTGATGCTGTGGTTTACAGGAGTGATGTGACACAGATGTGCAGCGCCCAAAGGACGATGCGTGTTGATGGATTGGCTTAATCAAACAGTGTGTAAATGGTCAAGGCACAGGAGAGAAGAGAAGAAAGGCCAATGAGGCAAATCGTACAAGAAAGCAGACACGCAGTCTAAGAGGAAGCGGTCATGGCAGAGTTCCGGGGGAGGAACAGAGAGGTCGAGGGTGGAAGTTAAAGAGATGCGGGAAGTGCCCACGCTGTCCTTTGCGACTGGCGAGGATGGATGTCATTCAGGAACCGGGGCGGCTGTTAGAGGGGTACCAGCAGACACCACCACGAGTCTTTACTGGGCAGTGTACCCCGCCATCAGAAACTGCCAGGGCCTGCCAGGGTGTCACTTGGAGAGGTTGCAGGGGCCTCAATCAGCGCCATCACCAACCCGAATAAGGCTGTGTCCGTCCGTGAACTTGACTTCATCCGGCTAAGGCCATGAACGGCACTCACCACCATCCCCAAACCTTCTCTCAACGACTGGATACACTGACAGTACAGCAGAAGCACCAGCATCACCAGGCGAATCGTATAGCATAGCATAGCATCTGCTGGCCTGCGTGAACATCATCACTCTCACTCTCAACCTCATGACGATGCCCTCCTGACCCTCAACCTCAACCTCAACCTCAACCTCAACCTCAACCTCAACCTCAACCTCACCCCCATCCATCTCACCCTCACCCACTATGGCTCACCACCTCGATTCCAACACCGCCATCTTCTCCCCCTCTATCGCCCGCCTCGCTGCATCCACCGCCCGCGACTGGTCCTACATCGACACCTGGCTCGCCTCCAAACTCCCCTCCACCTCTTCCCTTCCCCCCTTCGAGCGCAACCCAGAAACCCTCAAAGCGCTCCTCGCCCTCGCCTCAGCCAACGAGCAAGCAGACGAAGAGCGCCATCTCCTCGCTCAAGCTGAAGCTACGGCCTTGCAAGAGCTGCAAGACGCCGACACTACGTCTTCATCACCCCAAGGAAAATTCTCACATCGTCAGCTAAGAGAAGGCCTCCTTGCAGCAATCGAAGATGAACTCCCAACCGAAGGCCAAACCGCCCTCGACGCCCTCGCCTCTTCAGCCGTAACCCTCGGCATCGCAAACCCAGACCCAGAAACAATGGCTAGGCGCATGATCACCCTCCAAACCAGCATCTACGAAATGGAGCAGATGAAGACTCGCGTCTCCATCCTCCAGCGCCATCTCGACGCCGAACTGGCTTCAAACGAAGAGTTTCTTCGCCGTCTTCAGGGCAATGAATACAAACCCTCAGAGGACATGCCCAAGGAGAACCTCGATATGCAGCGCCGTGTCAAAGCTGCCTCAGCACAGCTGCCTGAGCTGCAGGATCGTGTTGCTCAGCTGGCTGCTTCGGTGGACAGTAACCATCCCACTATCGATGACATTGCGAGCCAGGAGGAGGCGTATCTGGAACTTTTATCACGAAAGAAGGAGTTAGATGCACAGCTTGCTGCCTTTCAAGGTCTACCAAGTGATCCTGACCGGGCTAGGGCAGAGTTGGAGGCACTTCGCCGCCAGCTTCGAGGCATGACATCGCGTCGAGACGAGGTATTTGAGGGCCTTGTAGAGCAGGCTAGTCCTGTTCGACGGCGATGACGACGCTGCAGCGAACCTTGCCGTTGATAATGGGGTTCTGTCTTTCATGGGCGCTTAAATACATGCAACCGCAGAGCCGAGGCTCGTCTAACTCCGCCGGTTCTTCCCAGACACTGCGCCACCTAGCCTTCCAAACTGCCTCCCTAATGAGCTCTTCTTGACCGGCGGTGCTGGCGGAGGTGGCATGCTCGCGTCCTTCTGCGGCACGGGCGGTGGTGCCGTTGACATTGGTCCCCGAGTATCCCGCGGCCTGGAATCGCCAGCTCCGTCTCCTATCCGTAGGTCGCTAAGTCCAGAGACTGGACCGTCATCGCCATCCAGGTTCTGCCTTTGTGCTCGCCGAGCGCGTTCTTGGACGCTTCGGAACTTCTCGAGGAGCTCAACCCATCGAATGTTGCCGTCTTCGCGACCTTTTAAGCGGTTCGGACGGTCATAGTTGGAGCTCGTTGAAGGTGTAGTGGTGCTGTGAGCCATTGCAAGTCAGTCAACCAGAAATTGCTGTGATGTAGGCAAACTGAGGAAGAACGAACCCCTTTGGTGCTACGTGGAGGTAGCCGATGGAACTGACGCTGTTGAGACGATTTTTGAGAGCAGCAAAAGCCGAAGATTGTGGCAGCAGCATTAAGATGCCATACATGCACTTGTATAGATATGGGTACTTCTCCGGTTCGAGGAGCTGGAGGCGGAGATCTAGAAACGTCATATAGACATCAGCTTCTGCTTAGCCAGTGTTCCATTGCACCCCAGTTTTAGGTGACTTACATGTAAAAACAGGCGACTCGATCAATTGAACGAGCTTGTCAACCTGGATAAGGATGTTCACAGTCATGTCAAGTTCACCACTTAAAACTAGTCAGCTTCTGACTCTATACCACGACACCTACTTGGACTTCAAACTCACAATATCTGCAACAGGTTGTAAGCCTGCTCATATGCCTGGGCGAGCAAGCATAGCGAGAAGGTCGCCACTGCGTTGTAGCACCACGAACGGAACAAGGCAACGAATAAAGTCTGTCCATCCTAGTGGAGGCGTCAGCGAGAGTCAGGCATTACAACAGTGGGTCTGTTAAAGAAGGACGTACTCTTGTCTCGAGATTTCTCAACCGCTTCCGCACATCTGCCAGCTGAGGTGCAGTGATCAGATTATTATTCAAGTTCTGCACCATGATGCTCGCAAATTCCACATCCTCTTCCTTCTCAATGCAGTCGGCTAGTGTGCGGTAGATCCTCTCGGGGCTCAAGCTGAGACACAGCTGGCGAATGATGAGATTTCCTCGCGTCTCCAAGAGCTTTCGGTCTGTGGAGAAAAGCTGCAGAAGGTTGACCATAAAGTTGGCGAAATAATCATCATCGGTGTTGCGAGATATCTGTGAGAGGAGCTGTAGGTCCTTGGTGACAACGGCATCGGACGGATCTGACAGTGTCTTAAGAAGCGCAGGGAAGGTGCCGTCATTGAAGGCGAGGACTTTGCGGGGTGCTTTCCGGTGCAGCATGATGAGCCAAGTGAGAGCAGCGACACGTGTGGCTTCGTGATCGTTGAGGAAGAGGAGGGTTAAAGAGTTGACAGCAGCGGCATAGTCGAGGTCAGCCTGTGGTTGCGAATCTGCTGCATTCACATTAGGTGTTGACAGTGATTTAGGAACCTGGCCAGCAGGAGTCGGACTGCGAACGTCCAAGTCCCGAGAGCTCGAAACAGATGCCCGATGGCTACTATTGCCGTCAGCCCTGTCTCCTGTAGGTAGGGGAAGACGCGGGGTAGACTGGTATTGAGGCTGGTTGTTGGACTGATACGTGAGGCCGGACTCGTCCGATAGTGACACAACGTAGTCCATGAGAGCGCTGTTGACTCGGGTCGCTGCTTGGCGGATGTTCTCCCTGGTGCTTGCCATGGCCGGCAGCATATGCGCGAGGATCTTGGGTGTGAAGGGCAACACTTCCTCAGGACAGATATCCAGAAATTCCACAACCCAACGGAGAGATTCAAGAAGGCAATCTTCCTCTGTGAATGAGTCAGTAAGCAGGTCAGAGTATGATGAGACGCGAGGTCAACATACCGAGAGGGGAATCAAGGGTCGCAGTCAAGATCTCGAGGATCTGTTTGTAGTTGATCTCCACATCCTGGCCAGGTATCCAGTCCTCCTCGACACTGACCTCATCATCCTCGAGGACCGCTTCTGAGTCGAGCTCATCCCCCTCTTCCAAGCCGTGTTGTATGCTCTCGCTGTCCAAAGAGTCCTGGCGTTTCCGTTTTCCACCGTCTTTTGACTTCTTGCTATCGACAATGCCCTTTCTGATACGTGAGATGCGCTTTATCTCGTTGAGAAACTTATCTAGACAAGCCTGGGTCGATGCGCGAACGTCTGCGTTTTGGTCGCTTAGGAACTTGAGGATGCCACCGAGGAAGTCGGGAAGGTAAGTAACAAGTTCGAGATCGGGAATGGAATCGAGGAGGGTGACCCAGCCGACAAGAAACTGCCGCGTGAACGGATTGATGACCCAGATGCGCTCCTTGAGAAGGGGAATGAATCGAGGCAGCGAGAATGCTGTCGGAAGGTGCTGGTCGTGCCTTTCTGGGTCGTCCTTATCATCGCCCTCGAATTGCGAAGGCTCCTCCAACACAGACACGTAAGAGGCAGCAGATTCGGAGACAATATCCTTGATCAGCCTATCCAACAGCTCTGCTCCATTCTTCACGGACAACTCCGAGTCTGCTCCAAGCTGTGGCCATTGTCAGCCTCCGTCTGGCGTTTCACTTCAAAGAAAACGTGGGAAAAGTCACCTTGCAAAGCTGGTCAAATATGCTGTTAAAATAGACCAGAATCTCGCCCTTAGCAACTTTTGCGATGTTGTACATGGCCTCGCAAGCATAATAACGGACCCTCGCATCCTGATCTGTGAAGCACGCCAGAACAGGCGGCACGATCTTGGACAGGTATCGTGGGAGCTCCTACAGGCAAGACGTCAGCAGGTCATTTCTCACCAGCCATGACATGAGAGAAACCAACATTCCCAAGAGCAATGGCAGCAGCGGCAAGGCCGATCAGTCCACCATTGCGGGCATAAGGTTGATGCACAGCATAGGCATACTCATTGCAGAGCTGCTCGAGAATATCATGCACACGCTGATGGTCCTTTGCAGCGACCAGCTCACGGATCACCCTCTCAAGCCTGGCGAACAGTGTCAGAAGAGGAAGTCATCGTGCGAAACCAGAATGGGCACATACTCGAGGGCACCCGTCTTGCGCTTATCGTAAAGCTTGTCATTCAAGGCGCGCTGAATGTTGGAGTCCATGGTGAGCCCTGGCCTGGCATGCTTGATGCAGGCTGCCTCGTGTCGATGATGTCTCGGGAAGCTTGTATGGGGTCTAGGACATGAAGCAGCAGGATGCTGTCACGGAACGCCAGAAACAGCCGTACTTGGTGTAGGTATCCCTTTGAGTGCCTGCTCCGGCAGTTGGCAGAGAAGTACTGCGGTGGTGTTGCGGGATGCAAGATGCAAGATCCAAGGCAAGGTAAGGTGAGGAAGGTTGGCGGAGCTCCTCGAGTGGATGAGACGCGCTGTGGCGTCACCAGCTTCAGCGGATACAGGCACGGGCGCAGATGGGGTGTGACAGGTGCAATGGCGCCAGCCAGCGCCGGCGGTAGTGGGAGCCTGGCACACGCGGGGCAGAGGCATCGGTCGCGGCTGGTGGTGCAGGTTAGCTCAACGTTGAGTCAGCGGCGGGACGGGGTCTGAGACGGAGGGATGGAGGCATGTGACTCGTGAACATGATCACTACTAGTAGTCACCCGGGCATTACATGTTCATTGTGTTGGGGTGACCAGACACTTTTTGGGGTCTAGGGCGGCCCCGTTTTTAGACCCGCAGGGCACCTGTTAGAGGTACCTTTATTGGAGATTATGTACAATTTGCACAGTGCTATAGACTTCAGAATAATTCTATACTGCATTTACGTGTTGGCTTTTATCTTGTAATAGCTAGAAGTTTAAATAACTAACTAATATAGCTAAGAGTAGGCTTATTGTTGTACGGAAGGTGAGTTATACTAGTAGTGTTAATATAAATAATATGTTATGGTCTGGGCTTGAGCCCAGCCTGGCATCAAAGAGATGGGAGGACGGGCATGTGACGAGACCTAGCCACACTGTGGCTGAGGAGACATGGCGTAACCCCTTTCCCTTTGATCTCTATGAATAGCTTCCTACTCCTTAAGAATATACATAACTCTTATCGGCACCTAATTGTCCGTGACACTAGGGATAGCCCATTACATAATACTTGATATGGTACTTTAGAAAAAGAAAGAAATACTATAGTAGGTAAGCTAGCTTATAGAAGTGATTTAACAAGTCACTTATTATTATGATTATTATTATTCAAACATATGTAATTTAATAATTTTATATTAATTCATTTCTGATGAATATTATACATTATATGATTTAATTAATCATTTATATTTATATAACTTTGAATATAATGTAAAATTTCATTAACGTTTAGATTACACTTTTCAGTTCTTCTCTTTAAGCTTTTAATATTTAAGAAAGCAGTAATAAAATAAAAAGCTTTATTTATATATTTAATAATAAGGATAATATTTTTTAATCAGTTTTATGTATAATATTTTGAATTATATTATATTTTATTAATTAAAACTAATACTTATGTAGAACTTTAAGTGAACTTTATATAGCGTAACGGATAATATTACGGGAATAAATTAATTGCGTAAAGGAAGCAGCAGGTAGGGTGGATAACTTAGTTATCTATAATCTGCGAGGACGAAGTAGAAGCAGGGTTAGCTCCTCCACTGAATTATAAACTGCGAGTATCCGCAAGCCCTTACTTCCTCTGCCCAGCTATACCTCCTTAATTAGGAGTTATCCAGCTGTATTCGCTAGATTTCTATGATTTTAATCGTATTGCGAGTGCGGCAATGAGAAGACATGTAGTTTAGGACGTCTCGCGGTCTGTAGCCACTGAGAGCTCTTTACACAATGTCAAGTCTCAGAATTCATCTCTGGGGTTCTGCCTTTGAGAACGCATGTTGCGTACCTGAGCGGCCACTTGATGGTGCGGTCATGCATTGATGTATAGTTGAGTCTCATCCTCTTCCTCCAGCAGGACAGTCAGTCAGCCCAGTAGCCGAAGCTACCCAGCCAACAGACCACCTGTGGGACTACTTGCCTACCACGTAACATAACAGCGCAGCAATAGATGGAATTCGCTGTTGAAGAGGTCGCTCTGTATCTCTTTGACAGTGCAGCATTACCGGCCTGGGATTATCAGCGAATTACAAAACAGCCTGACTCAATGATATTAGGTTATATGTGCTCCTGGCAAGCCTGTGTAAGCCTGGCTGTAACAGCTGTTAGCTTTCAATTCCTGCATTCTCACTATACATTCTCAGTACAGCCCTTTACTACGAACAAAATGTTTCTGTGGGATTCGGGGGTGCTGCACGTTTAAAGAGCCGGCTTGGATCAACCGGACGGATGGTCCGGCTTCGCATGGTCTGATGCGCAATAGACGCATGAATTTATATGCCTTGACAGAATAAACAGCACGTTCCTAGGGTCTCCTCGCTTACATACATGATGCAAGTAATGATCATCGCCCTGAAGCGGTGCTCGGCTTACGCATTAGGCGAGTCCGTTCTCTCCTCTCGACGTAACTGGACGAATCAGGCCTTATGCCAAGAGACAAACGACCAGGAAGACGATCCAAGACAGGGAAGGCAGCACCTAAGACCGAAATCTCCGGAGAACGGCATTTCTAAGCCTTGAAAAAGCTATACAAAAGTCTCCGATTTTGCCGCTAATGTTGTAAATTCGATCTTGGACAACCGTGACGATCGTAGAAATAAGGGGGATCATCGCATCTTTTTATAGACATCTGACCGTTGCCAAGTACCAATGCTGATACGCAGCTTTACGAATGTAGCCCCCGTTGCAGTAGGATTTTATGCTTGCCGGTATTGAATCCTAACTCTACATTTTGCCGAATGGGTGGTATTCGCCAAGCCCAGCTCACATATACGACTTAGTACGCCTCGGGACTTTACAACAGTGGAGTGTAAGCATGATGTGGCATGGGTTTGGTGTGTTCGTAACGCGGTGTACATGTACTGATGGTGAGAACAACATATGACGACAGTCCTGAGTGAAGCATCATGATTGTAGTATAAAAGGAGTCACATAACTGCCTGGTCCAGACGTCAAGTCAAGCGTCGAGCCAGCAGCATCTCTTCCCCTGCCTCTAGGCAGTCATTTATATCGCTCCTGATTCCTTTAAACGCCTTTCATATGCCCGTCTCCGACTAAGAATCTACTTAGTACCTGCTTCGCAACCTCTACCGTCACCATGGTTTCCATCCTCAACCTCATCGGTGGCGCCAGCGGCTTTGCGACACTATTCGACTTCATTATCCCTGATAGTACAGCCGCTGAGCGCGGTAACACTCTTGTTACTGTCCAAGTTGGTCTGAACGGCGTCATGGGCGATGATGGTCCACTGGAAGGCGCCGAAGGCAACTACCCCTGGATTCAACTTGCGAACAACGTCGACGAGATTATTGCGACGACCTTGGAAACCGATTTGCTGGCGACTCAAATTGGCAATGGTGCGTTTGCTACGGTAGAGCACGGCCCTACGGAAGGGTAGGTCCAAGATGTTACTATACGCTCACTATGGTCACCGGCTAATACCTACATCAGGCAGCAAGCTACACAACGTAAGTCAGCAACACAATTGATTGTCAACGGTGCCGTCTCGCTCTCCAGCCTTCTAAGGGGTTCCAGGACGGCGTGACCTTGCCTTTCCCGATCACGGTACCCGTACGTTCTTAGGTGCTGACCAGATGATACCAGTCTATCTTGAGCCCGTACTTGGAGATCAGATCTGTGTGGCTTCCGTCACCGTGACCTGGCCGGACCAACAGCGACGTGCTTGGATCGGCGACAATGGTGCCGCCTGCGAGGCTCAGTGGTACCCGTCTGGCATCATCGTGAATGAAGACAACTACGAGACCCGGTGCACTTGGGTGAACCCAGAAGTTGTCCCGGGCGAGGAAGAAGACATCTATCTTTCTCGCGCTTTCGCGGTCGATTTCCGTGCCTTCAACGGTCGCGATCCTTCGGTTCCCGAGGAGGCTGACAGCCTCTCTGACGAGGACTTCTGGAACCAGTGGTGCCAGTTCCCGCCCGCCCAGGAGTTCGCCAACTCACTCACAGGGCAGCCATGGAGCCGCCGCCGCGCGGACGGCGGTCTCGGGCCCTTTAAGCCCTACTCTGGACAACTTAAGAAGAGAGGCCCGACTTCCCGTTCCCACGGTGCGAAGCGATCGTCAGGTCTTTTGGGACGCTCCGTCAAGGAGACACGCCTGGTTGTGTCCAACAGTGACAGATTCTCGGCTAAGGATGTCTGCTCCGCTCCTAGGTCATACGGTCCGGACTACATTTCCCTCAAGGACGGATTCTTCTGCGACATGGGTACCAAGACGGTCAAGCCTCTTTGCGCTGAGGACGTTGATGAGGAGTGCTTCCAGCTTGATGAGTCTTCTGGTGGCAAGCACAAGAGGGCTGTTAGTGATCGGTCCAAGTACACCAAGATTGTGGAGCAGAACCCAATGAACCAGACCATGAGCTACTAGACCGCAGCTCTCTTGGGCCAATCTCCCCGGTAGACTGACGTTACCAGAGGATGCTAGTGAGTAGGTAGCTGCACGGCGTTTGGCAGGAGACGTGGTGAGGTGGGGAGCGATATCAAGGGTAGAGAGAGTCGCGGTTCAAGAATAATTTCCAGTCAAAGTGCAAGGGAAAAGTCAATGGAAATATGAACCTCGAATTGAACTTGATCTTAACAAAAACCATCGGGCATGATCTGGTAGACACAAGGACTGATCGTTCTGTGCGACAGTGCGCATTCCGCGTGCAAGGCAAGGTTTAAAAGCTCAGTTGCACTATACTTGATACTTCGTAGGAAGGGTTAGTTATAGCTGATATAGGCTCATTCTATAACAAGCTGCGGATGTGCCCACAGGTGATGAAGGTAGATGGCGAACGGACAGGAACAGTAGAAGTGGAGTTGGCGTTGTGGAGCAATGTCATAGGATCAGGTAAGCACGGCGAACGTGGCTGGCTTTCTTACGTTCATGTCAGCCAGAGTAGCAGCGTACACACCGGTGTCAAGAAACCACAAGTATTGCGGAATTGAGCGCGCGTTCATGATCTGATCCAACTTGGCTGCTGTTCAACCAAAGAGTCCAAGTCGACAAAACCGTGGACATTGATAGCAGGGCCGGCATAGAGCGGAACCGAGTCTGCTCTGCACACACGGATGGGATGGTCGGGGTTCCAGGGAGGTCCAAAGCCTGTCACACATGCAGGAAAAGACGAAAAGGCGCAAGTTCTCACGATAACTCCCTGGGCAACATTGTTCGGCGGCTAATAGGCAGCTATGACAGTGCGACATGCAGCGTCCGGCGTGCGGCCAGTGCCTGCGCCATGGCTTCACTTGTGACGGATATGCCCGCCAGAGGGTTTTCGTGAATAGCAACCCTGAGCTGCAACGGAAAGCTGCGCGTCCAGCCCTGCCATCAAGTTGCCATGTTCTGAACAAGACCGCTTATGAGTGGCAATATGTCGATGTATTCTGGCAGGCATACTTGCCCTATAATGCCGCCGTTTCTCCGCTGGCAGCTCGGTACTCAACAACGGGTTGGACAACCATTGCCCAGAGACTCTACCCTGACCATGACCTCCTCAAGCTAGCCCTAGGAGCATTCAGCTTCTGCACTGTTGGTTACAAGTCTCATGATGGATGGATGATGGCCAAGGGCAGATGCTTGTACGGCTTGGCCCTTCGAACCATGGCTCAGTCTTTGCGTAGCCCAGGGACGGGCGACGCCTATGATAACATAATAATCATAGCTTCTAGAATCCTCTCATTGTTTGAGGTGAGTTCTGAACCGCCTGTGGTTGCAGACGGTATCATGCTAAAGTGTGTCTTTATCGTGACAGACATTCTTCGAGACCAATCAAGATGATAAGCTCGCACAGTACAAAGCCTGGTTCAATCACAGCGCTGGAGAGGCGGCCTTGTTTCTAAGGAGGGGTCCAGCCGCGTATGCAACAGGAGACGCGCACTATCTATTAGAAGATGGTCGTCTGCACATGGTATGCACACTGAGTCCTTAAGCAAGGCACCGAACACAATGATAACAAAGGCCAGGCAACACTAGACATGATGAATAGGAAGCGGTCTTTCCTTAGCAGTCACGAATGGAAAACCATTCCATGGCGCGGTTTAGAAAAGAGTCCGAAAGATACACTCTTCGACATTCTTGTTGAAATACCTGAGCTTTTGGAGGGCCTTGATACGCTATACCTTCTCAACGACGCGGAAATACGTTCCAATCTCCGTCACTCTTTTCTGGAAAAGCTGAAGGGTTTCGAAGAAGCATTACAGAGTTGGTACGAGCACACATCTCTAACTACTCCTTGGATCTGTATCAATTCCCTGCTGTCACATAACGGAGTTGGACTGGCAGCGGTGCATCTCATGGCCGTGTACTGGACAGCCCGCTTGGTGCTTTTCAACACCCGCCGGTTACCTATATTTCCTCGCAACGAGGCTACAGACTGCGCCAATGCAGAGAAGTTGCAAGCACAAATCATGCCCTTGATCGCACGACTCACAGAGGAACAGTCTGGTTGGTTTGGCAGACACGCCGCAGTCTTTCCCGGTGGCGCCGTGCACTGCTTGATCAAGGGTAATAGCAACAAGATTGAGAAGGACTTGGAAATGGAAAAGCTTCTCATGCTATTTCAGGGCATGCAAAGCACAACCATTTCCCCAACTTTCCTCGAATGCAAGCGCTGAGGGTCTGTAAGCGCAAAGTTTCTAGCTAATAGTAGCAATATTAAGTAAGTACAGACAGTGGGAATGCTACTCGCTGGACGAGTACGGGTAAACACAAAGACCCATAGATCTATTCAATTATGCTTCGCTTGTCGAGCCAATTTATACAGCTGATGACTTTGGGGCCACGATTTCCATCTTCCGGAGTGGCTCATGAAAAGTGTTGCAATTATCAAGCTCTAACACTGTCTCGCATCTTATCATTAGGAACGAGGGTCCCGTTCCACCAGTAAAGGATTTAATGACATCCATTATTCATAGCCATTTATGTATCTAGATTATGATGGTTCATCTCGAAATAGAAAAGCTCTTCGCCAATAAGTGAGGATCGTGAAGCCAGTGTGATGAATGAACGAACAAAAGATGAGAATCACAGGAAAGCCTCACACCCGCAGGAAAGGTAAGGTTGGCTTTAGAGTGGTTGCCATGGTTAGGTTCAACTATCCTAGGGAGGCATTGGAAGAGAGGGATGTCTAGGCGACTACCCGCCAGGTAGGTGTTGAGGTAGCCAGTTCCCCTGATGCCTGAGCTTTTTCGAAAGAGACTCAAGCCGACACTCGAGGTAGCCTTGCTGGAAAGATTCCCTTGACATCTGCCATTATTTGGGCAGCGATCAGTTTTGACTGTATTTGGTTGAGTTAGCTTCCGCAGACATACTGTACAGTCTGAAGGGTGCTTATGCAAGGTGGAGGCAGTGAAGCCTATGAGGCCGAGGAAACTTACAGCCCAGCGATGGCCTATGACGTTCATAGAGGCGTAGTAAAGGTGATCATCTAGATGCCGTCAGTAAGAAATCCAGCTATCAAGTTTATGGAGCTACTTACGGCCAGAGTTCGTACACTGGCTGAGTGGCTCTCCCTCAGTGTCGATGTCCATTACGCAAGAGTTCTCGAGCATCGATGCAGACTTCTCATCAATAAACCCAGTGCTAGCCCATTTGCTTGGTAGATCCACCGTCTGAAAGCCTGTTGCGAGCACGACTCCGTCAGCTTTGAGCACCTTTTCTTCTCCATTTGGCGCCTTAACCGTGATGCCGCCAGCAACATATCCAGTCGCCTCGCCGCGTGCCACACGGATGCGATCCTTCCACACTAGGTCGAGGTGGTTTTGTCTATCCATGAAGAAATGTCCATTCCTGGTTTCGTGTGCGCCCGTGACGAAACATCGATCCTTTTGGATAGAATAGCCCTTCTGTTCAAGGGCGTCGTAGAATGCCGACTGTGACGCCTCCATTGCAGCCATTGCCCCTTTTGCAAAGTCACGGGCAACCCCAAGCGGCATGGAGAGGAAATACAGAAAATCGGCGGTGGTGAGGTCCAGGTCAGTTGCGAAAGGGCCTTCGATCATGGGAGCGATTTTCTCCCACTCGAAGAAAGCCGTCGGTCCACGCTGCAATATTGTGACGTCCTTTGCTCCGCCTACGGCCAGATCGTGGGCAATGTCGTGTGCCGAGTTGCTGGCTCCAACGACTACAACGTCCATTCCCTGGAAAGGCTTCGCATCCTTGTACTCGGTCGAATGCTGCACAGGTCCATCAAACACTGCGCGGTTGAGTAGCGGGGGAGAATAAGGGTTCATCGGTGAGGCTATCGGACCCAGAGCGAGTATGATGTTCTTCGTCTGCAAAGTCATCCGTCCCTGAGACTTGATATCCTCAATGCAGACGGTCCAAAGACCAACTGCTTCGTCATATGTGTTGCTGAGGACGCTGATGCCGCAAAACACTGGGAGCTTCAGTGTTTCCACCGCGCTTGAGACATATTCGGTAATATCATGACCTCCCAGGTCGTTCGAATAATGGCTCGGTATGGGGTGCTGGGGGAGTGTCACCATCTTTGGTGTATGGTGCAAGGTGACATAGGCTTTTCCAGCTGCCGACCAGTTTCCGGCAGCTTCTTCATAGTTGTCGAATGTGATGACATTCAATCCGATAGACTCAAGCGTGATTGTAGTAGAGACTCCCGTTGTGCTGCCTCCGACGACGACTGCATCAAAAACACCCTCCACGTCAGGGAGGCCCTGGGCTCGGGGGTTGCCTCTTTGATGGTCCCTGACAAGCGAAGGAGACAACCTGGGCAGGGTTGTGAAGGGGTAGTCCTGAAGCGAGTCGAGTGCCGTAGACAGGAGCCATATCCTCCAAGTCCCATCTTGCGGGATCAATTTGGCCAGCCCAACACAGTTGGAACGCGGCGCTTCCGTCGTGAAGCAGAAAGGAACATCAAGCGATGCGACAGTCGGGGCAAGTCGCGTAAAGGAAGTCTCAAGACCAAGTGCGTAGTCCTGTTTCTCGAGACAAATTGAGGGCTGCCGTAGGTCACATAGTGTTTGCCAACCCTCAGTTATAGGCAGCTTCCCATGAAGCGTCCGTTTATCGAAGGTGAGTGTCAGGCTGTCCTTCCAGAAGCAGTTGTCAGAGAAAAGATCAGCAAATGCATCCCAGTTCTTGTCTTTGACCGAGTTGGAGAAACTTTCCAAAAAGTCTCGTCCGTGTCTAGCAGCATCAAAACTACTTTCGTCGTCGAGGACAGGAACAGAAGGGATGAAGGAGGGCAGATCAGGCACCCGTGCCGTAGCTCTTCTTTTAGGCGCAGAAGTCATCCTTAGATCGGCAGGTACGTGAAAAGGAGAGTGAGATGTCGCTTGTCAATAATCATCGCGAGAGAGGAGCTTTCGCGGGATAGAGCAGACTTTATAGATGGCTCTGTGACCATGGCATGCGACGCTTCAACATAGTACAGCCATGCAACGCCAACTTCCTCTACATCATGCGCCCCACTGATTTCTCCAAGACGGTGCTTCATGATGCCAAACGGCCAATCAGCGATGAAGTTGCGCAACATGTTTCTACAAGTGGCAATGGGGGAGATCCTAGTGCTTATCCCAGGTCAGACGGGACTATAATAGCTCAGACCGCGTCAGGCTCAATTACTACCACCTTAACAAGGAGCCTTCATTTTACAATACGCTTGTCTCCTTCCTAGGACCCCAGATGCGCCCAAAAGCCTTGAAGATCCATGGATCGCTCAGGAGGATTGCACATCTCTATCTCCGTGACGCGTGTGACTCGTGGACAAGGCCTTGGCATATGAGACAACACACGGCAGAAGACAAAGCATCGGACCGAACAAATAAGGCACAATGGGTCATCATTCTGGTCTTCTGACATAAATCTCTTGATGATCGGTCTGATCGAGCTGTGTGCTCTATGCTACTTTTCGTTGCATGGTCGTGCTTCTATGTCCTTGGCATTATCTATCAGGTCGTCAAAACACAAATGCATAGTCCACTGCTCCCTTGCAATCAACGCTCTAATGTGCGAAGAAATCTCCCTTCTTCGTAATCGTTTCCTGGCATTTCGCCAGGATCTTGGCCTGCCTTGACACCTCCGCCAACTTCCCAATAACCTCTCCATTACCGCCAACAAACCCATACAAAGCATACGGGATGCCAACATCGTTGCAAAACTCCTGCACTAGCTTCTGCGTCGTCCGTAGGTTGTGTCTGGGAATCCGAGGGTACAGATGGTGAATCGCTTGGAATTGCAGTCCACCGTGGATCCAGTCCAGCCACGGAGGGCAATCAATGTCCATGGTTGTCCGAAGCATCTTCTGTGGGAACGACTCTTGAGGGCCCAGATCCGCTGTGCTCATGGCGAAGTGGGAGAGCACAATCTGAAGATGCAGCGGCGACGAGAAGATGTTGCAGGTCATGACAAAGACGAACCGGGACCAGTTGTCAGGAATCATCTTGTAGCAAATGCCGTAGCCGAACCAGGTCCAGAAGAACACCTGCCCAGCAATCTCCAGCCATCGCAGCCAGGCTGCCTGGCCTTTCTTGGGTCCACGACCAGCCAGGAGGTAATCCCATGATAGTCTGGTCAGGTTAAACCGCGCAAGAGACAGAATCGGGTAGTAAGTGTATGGCTGCACACGCAGGACAATCTTAGCGAAAGTGTCATACTTCATCACCCTGTCGTAGTAGGTCGAGTGAAGATTCTCCATAAACCGGTGCGAAATAGCAAAAAATGGCAAATGCTCGATATCGGGGTCGTGCTCCGGCGAGTTCGTCACGATGTGGTGGATATTATGGCTCAGCTTCCACCAGCCCATGGATAGCCCGCCAATGAAGTCGGCAATGACGATGGCTAAGATCGAGTCAAAATAGTAGTCATGAGTGATACCCATGTGTCCTGCGTCGTGGGCTGTGAACACCAGCTGATGCCATAGTGCTCCGAGAAACAAGCCACCAACGAATACCCACCCATGAGCGACGCAGACATATGTCATGACAGCAAAGAACAGATAGCTGACACTCTCGGCAGCATACGCCCAATAGTTGCACTTGTACAAGCCCGCATCCTTGATTCTTTGGTGGAGCTCTCGGTACTTTTGGATGATGTTGGTTTGAGTCTCCATGTCCAACGCGGGGTACTTGTCTAGGTCGAGGTCGATCTTCTCGCGGGTAATGCTGTCGAGGTATGTCATACCATCCCCAATGGCGTCCGGAGGGAAATCCCCATCGATCGAGGACGCGGAGTCGCTCTTGGTGCCTCCCCTGTGTCGGAGTCCATCCACGTCGAACACTGGCGATGGCTCACGGGAGCCGGAGGAGCTCGATTCGGAACCTCGGGCAAGGCGCTTCTGTGATTCCTCCTCTTCAATTTCCTGCCTGGTTCGAAACTTTCCACCTTGAATCGGCGGAACGAAGCTGACCCATGTGCCCTCGACTCTTCCGATTCGATATCGCTTCATTTGTTCTCTTGCCTCGGGCGAGTGCAACCTATAGAAGATGCCGTGTCAGTCATGTTTCGTTGTGGAAAATCACTGAATTTCCGAGTCAAGCTGCACGTACACTGTGGCTTCATCTGTGGCATCCCTGCCAACCATGTGAAGGATAGACTTGTCGCCTCCGGGGTGGTAGGCCAGCCATGGGTCGGCCTTGACAACGTATTGATCAATGATCAGAAGCTTCCGCCCTTCAGCAATGCCGCTCTCGACGTCGTCCCGCGACATGAGCGGGTACTCCTTTTTTGTTGAAGCCATATTCGAGGCTTGACTATCGATAGAATCGTGGTTTGAAGGTGGTGTGTAGCAGTGGCGGGTGAGTGTATCGTGCAACGGTCGTCAATCAATCGTGGGCGCAGGGCCACGACAGCTCAACAAGTGGTAGGATGCTGTGAGGTCGGGTTGTACCTTGGTTGAAGGAGAGGTAGGAGCCAGCCTGGCAGGCAGAAAGAATAGCCTTATACAACATGCATTTCAATGCGTTGTCAGTCCAGAGAGGGAAGAAGGTTGGCGGTGAAGAAAGGAGGGAGCCGAGCCGGAGGCAATTGATCGCTGGAGGAGTGGCCATGGTTCGGTTCCAGAGGGAACAAAGTGGAGGAGACAGGTCCACGTCCAGGTCCCGCCCGCACTGCAGTCTCCGGCCGGGCCTGTAACCCCTGGCGGTGTTCGACACTCTGAGTTAGCGCACACGCCGCTTTTTTCTCACGATCTGCCCGGCCCCAAGTTCATGGTAAACAATCATCGAGACAGGACGACAGTTGTGCACGGAGAAATAAGGATATGTGAATGCAAGAGTAAGTTGAGGTTCAGAAAGACATAGGCAAAGTAACCAGACTGCTCTATAAAAGCTCACACTTCTTGTTCATGCCCAGAAACAGCGATTCACATCAACGGAGAAAGGGAACCCCGGTCACATCGATATCAACAGCACAGATGTAGCGGGTTTTCTGAAGTGGACAGCTGGAACTGGCCTGACACTCCTGAAATCCTCAAGTAGAACCATAAACAACGCAGCAAGTTTCTAGCAACACTTAACCCTACTCAGTCGGAGTACATGTGCTGAGTCCGCAACGCTGGGAAGGCTTCTGACGGAGCGAACATGACCACTGAGCTCAGCACAAGGCTCTTCTGTACCTTGGGGTACAATAACCACGATTATAACACCATCAACCACGTCTCCATGGCCTTCCAAGACAACCCTTGCGCCCTCACTGGCCTGCCTGCTCCTGGGTCCAATTTCGTGGCTGCTCAGAGCACAAGGACGAACGTGCCGTTCTTTCCACTAATGCAATCAGCACAATTTATGGTGTCATATTCTTCGAGTTTCATACCGTGCTTTCAGTGTACTGTTCATGCCAGTGCTGCTGATGAGACTACGCAAGGCAGTTTATACAAACGGAATCTCCTCTCAAACTAAAAGCAGCAACGCTACAGCATCGCTCAGAGTGGCACCACCCCACCACCAACACCACATGTTCTAGCAACCTACCGCCACTCGCTCAGGAACCAACCACCAGTTCGTGTCTCGTAGTCGGAAGCTTGCGTACCTCAGCGACTGAGGCATGCAAGGGTTGATGGACATTGCAGCTCCCATCGAGGCTGTGCAAGCTTGCCCGTCACCTGGGTCCCGAGCTATCCGAGTTGTTTATCGCTGCTCAATTGAAGCAGACCGGCTCGGACTCGCTTTTCTAACTGCCTTTTCCAACTCCAGCACCATGACTTGTAGGCAGTGTATCGGTCGATCCGTTACACCTGTAACTCTTCTCGGCTCACCGTATGCTGTACTATGCACGACTCCTGGCAATCCCCCGTTCACGTACGCGCGGCACACAGCAACTGGATGACCAAATATCGGGACTTCACTTCTCTTCTTCCTCTCTTCCGTCCTACAGAATGGACATAAACTGTTATACAGGAGCCTGATGATCTACCAACGTAGCTCCAGGATGGATGCCTCTGCCCCCTGACTCCCTGCTTAGACACGAGAGCTTGCCTCCACTATTTCTTCTCCGTCGTGCATTACACCCAGCTCTGCTCGACCTCTATATACCCTTGGCCGAACAGAGCTGTGAAAACTTTAAACCGCGTCCACTTTCCAGATACTTCTTAGAAGTGGATGGCCTTTGAGTGGGTAGCCATGGCAGCCTCCTTGAAGGCCTCGGCGAGGGTAGGGTGAGCGTGGCATGTCCGTGCAATATCCTCGCTGGAAGCACCATACTCCATCGCAAGCGTACCCTCAGCAATCATCTCACCGGCATTGGGGCCGATGATGTGAACGCCGAGCAGGCGGTCGGTCTCGGGATCCGCAAGCATCTTGACCATACCCTCAGTCTCCATGTTGGTCTTCGCACGAGAGTTGGCGCTGAAGGGGAAGGTTCCGACGCGGTAAGGGGTCTTGCTCTCCTTGAGCTGCTGCTCGTTCTGGCCGACCCACGCGACCTCGGGGTAGGTGTACATGACGGACGGGATGGCGGCGTAGTTGACGTGACCGTAGCCCTTCTTGATGTACTCGACAACAGCGACGGCCTCCTCCTCGGCCTTGTGCGCAAGCATGGGGCCGAAGGTGGCGTCACCAACGCAGCGGATGTGGGGGATCTTGGTTCGGTACTCGGAATCGATGATGACACGGCCGCGGTCGTCAAGCTCCATGCCAATGTTCTCGAGGCCGAGACCACCGGTGTAAGG
Source organism: Sarocladium kiliense (assembly GCA_030734395.1). NCBI lineage: Eukaryota > Fungi > Ascomycota > Sordariomycetes > Hypocreales > Sarocladiaceae > Sarocladium > Sarocladium kiliense. The sequence continues at coordinate 2,165,606 of JAUZTG010000020.1, read as the reverse complement.
GCGACGGCCAATGGCGCAAAGGACAACCTCAGCCTCAAGCTAGATATATGTGTTAGAAAATACAACCTGTTTTGAATCATCAGCAGAAAGAGGAAATGCTTACAGTCTCCTCCTTGCCACCCTTGGCAGCGTCGACCTGGAGCTTGATCTTCTCGCCAGAGGTATCGCCACCCAGGACCTTGGTGTTGAGCTTGAACTCCATGCCCTGCTTCTTCAGGATCTTCTGCGCCGACTTGGCAATCTCGGTATCCATGCCAGGGCCACCGATCTGGCCAAGGAACTCGACGACGGTGACCTTGGAGCCGAGACGAGACCAGACGGAGGCCATCTCGAGACCAATGATACCACCACCAATGACGACCATGGACTCGGGGACCTTCTCGAGTGCGATGGCGCCAGTGCTGGTGATGACGCGCTTCTCGTCGATCTCGAGACCGGGGAAGGGAGTAGCCTCGGAACCGGTGGCGATCAGAATGTTCTTGCCGCGGATGGTAGTCTCGCCACCATCGTTGAGCGCAACCTTGACCTCGTTCTCGCTGACGAAGGAGCCAGTGCCCTTAAGGTACTCGGCGCCGTTCTTCTTGAGCAGGAACTCGACACCCTTGGTCAGGCCGTTGACGGAGGTGTCCTTGGCCTTCATGAAGTTGGCGAGGTTAAGCTTGACATCGCCAACCTCGATACCCCTGTTCTTGGTGTCGTGGAGAATGGTGTGGTAAAGATGGGAGTTGTTGAGGAGAGATTTTGAGGGAATGCAGCCGACGTTGAGGCAAGTACCACCAAGGGTACCGCGCTTCTCGATACAGGCAACCTGCGAGGTTTGACGTTAGCCTTGCACTCGATGTCTTCGAGAACAATGTCGGGTGAAGGGGGTTTCATATGGGCGCACGAACCTTCATGCCCTCCTGACCAGCCTTGATGGCGGCGACGTAACCAGCGACACCACCACCAATGATGATGAGATCCTTCTCCTCTGTAGCAGATTGTTAGCTCCAAGATCCCAAGTCGTATCGTGTCGGTCGTGTGCGGTGGACGTTGTTGATAGGCGCGTATCGCAAAAAGCGCATGAAATCGATCGACAAGCTGGAAGACGTACCAGAAGAGGAGGCATAGCCCCTGCTCCATCGAGAAAGGGCGGAAGAGGAGACGACAGGTCTATGAGGAGATTCGCGGTCAGTGGACTGTATGTACCGAAGTGCGCAAAGCTGGGGGATGCAGCTTCCAGCTTGACGCGGGATTAGAACTCACGTCGAGACCCTCAGTGCCGGCCGGGCAGCAGAACGGGAGATCAAGCGACTAGACAGCATTGTGCAGTATCGCCTGGCAGCTCAGCTCTGGGCAGACAATACAATGAAGGGAATTAGAGGACGAGAATATCGGTCGGAATTGGGGAGAAGGTGGATGGGGAATCCGAGGGAAGGGCGGGAAAAGGATGCAGGAGGTGACGATGATTAAAGTGCTGTCAAAGCAAAGTTGCAACTCACACACGCCGGACGGGAAAGCTCTGGCGCCTGGTTGCCCCCGTAATCGCCCCCCCATTCGCTCCGAGTAGCCGGCAACGGGCCTCACCCAGCAGCTTTTGCCCCAAAATTTCCTTCCCGTCGTGGGGATACCTGTAATTTGCTTGCAGACCTCATACAAAGTCATGTACCTCGGCGACTCGGTTTTCCCGTGTTGTTCCGTACTAAGGCGCCCGTAGCCGTCATCAACCGCCCCCTTCGCCTGATGGACGACGGATAATTGACTCTTGCGTGTGGCTGGCGAGACGACGCTTTGCAGTATAGAGTATGCTCTCGGCAACAGTCATGATCTCGTGGGTGTCATTTGAGTTCGATATGCTCAATAAGCAACTGGGTTCATTCATTCGCCTGCACCTCGTTACCGACATCGCCGGGTCGTCGTCAGACACATAGCCCGAAGGCTAGCTATTGCCGCAGTATTGTCACTGTACGCTGCGAGGTACTGCTGCTTACTCGTCCGTCATCCAGCTGTTATAACAGTTGCGTGTCAAGCTGCGACACACACTGCTATCCGGGACACCGTTTGGGCTGCTGTGTAAAGCGGCATAGCGGTCGCCATATGAACGGAATCATGTATCTTCATTCCCTACTCGTGGTATCTAGATGTTACAAATGTGTCACAACTCCTCAAACCTCTTGAGCCACTTTCTGCAGCACAGCCTGAGCCTTCTCTGACACCCTTTCCAACCTCTCCCTCTTCTTCGGACCAAGCTTCCGTCGACTCGCCACAGGATCCCTCTCCCTCAGCAACCATCCCACACCAGCGGCCAGCAAGGGCAGCTCCTTCACAGACCCAAATACCTTTGCCACAGCAATATCTTCCTTCTCGCCCTTTCCTCTGCAACCGTCCAGGAGCTCAAACACAAAGTGATTCATGAACTTCATTGTCCAAGCTGTGATGGTCGGAATATCCAACGGCTTGAGCACGTCTAGCCCCAGCACGCCGTCATGGATCAGGTCCGCGTAGAACATCGCCACCTTCTCCAGCCTAGCCTCGTCCTGCATCCTCATGGTATCAACAGTCTCTTCCTCATCATCGGCCGCCTCGCCAAACAGCGGCTCACCGAGACTGCGGAAGATACCCCATAGTCTCGTCTTCAGCGCAAAGCGTATCCGGCCGTCAGCGCACGCCATCTTGGCGACTTGCGCATAATAGCCATTGTATTCAAGCTCGCTACCAGCGCATTGCACGAGAACCTTTGCAAGCTGTTGTCTGTCATTGTTCTTCATGCGTAGGTTGCGGAAGCGTTGGTAGCCCTCTTTGACGTCCGCGGCGCCCATGACGGCTGTGAAGATGGCGATTTCGGTCTCTGTCGTGAAACTCTGGCCTCGTGCCTTTTTTGTGAGGTCCGGGAAGATGATGGACATGTCTTCGCTGTCGCTTGCAGGACCAACATGGTCATCTGTGCCATTTGACCCAGACTTGTCTTTAGGTCGGCTGTATTGTCCATCCCGAGCTGGCACGCTTGCTCCTACCAGCCACCATTTGCCTCTCGTCTCGGCACCTTCAATATCATCCAGGCTCATACCCATTGGTGCCAGTCCATCCAATCGCCTGTTCTGGGATTTGAGCTCTCCTAGTCGCTTCTTCATTCGCTGAACTGCTTCTGACACAATTCCGGAGTCCAAACCTCGGGCCTTCTTCTTCTTGTTCTTGAGATCGTTGATGGTCTCAACCATGAACTTCGTGCGAACGGACGTGTTTTCAGGGCCAGCCTTCTTGACAGCCTTTGAAAGTTCGTCTGCCACGTGCTTCAGGGTTGACGAGTCGTCTCTCCTCAGGAGTGCGCCAGCCATACGGCAAATGCGCAATAGAAGTTCCACGTTGATCTCGTTCAGGTCCTGAAGAAGCCGCTGCATGTAGTCGAAGACGATCTTTGCGGTTACGACCTCAAAGGTATACAATTGCGTCAAGAAGGCGATGATGTTCGACGGCTCTTTTGGGATACCGGACTCAGCGTCATCTGTGAATGCCAGAGCCTTTTCGTAGACCTTGCCAAAAAGCTTGACCACTTCATTGATGACATGTGAGCCGAAGCTAGATCCAATCACCTTATACAGGGCCGCGCAGAAACCACCTGATAGGACGAAGAACTGATCAGGGAGTGCTTCCGGCTTGCACAGCTGGTCAAGCAGCGTATCCGTGACAGCTTCCGTTACAGCACCGCGGGCATTGTGGTCGTAGAGTTCCTTGACTGACAGCACGATGGAAAGGATGTTGTCGTCTGTCAAACGGTTGATGAGACCCTGCACCTGTTTCCGTAACCGTGCCGCAGCGTCATCCAGGCCGGCAGCTCTTCGTAAAGCTGGAGGGACATATTTGGTGGCAACGTTGCCTGTTTTGGGCGCCACATACGGGTTCTCCTTCTCCTTCTTAGGTGCAAGGACTTCTTCTTCATCCTCCTCACCAGATGAGAAGCCACCAAAAGAACCATCATCATCGAGATCAAGGTCTTCGCCTTCGTCATCATCGCCCATCGACTCATCGGACATGTCGCCTCCTGCTTGTTTTGCAGCCTTCGCAGCCTGTGCAGCCTTTTTCCTCTTCGATGCGAGCCAGTCTTCGTCTTCCCGCTTTCTCTTTCGAGCACTCTCATCCTCCTCGCTAGCACTGTCATCGTCGTCGCCGGCAAGCTCTCCCATGATATCGTCAAGACCGTCATCCTTGAAGGCTTTAGGCAAGGACTTCTTCCCCTTGATACCGAGTTTGCGCTCATACTCATCGATCTCGTCATCCTCGGCAAAGTGTTCGTGTTTGGCGGGCTTTGATGAGCTGCTGGGTCCCTCTTCGTCTTCGTCAATGTCAGAGGCTGAGTCCAGCTCGTCGTCGTCGTCTTCAAGGCCGTCCAGATCCTCCATACCATCCTCCGACTCATCGCCACTCATCTCTTCATCTCCCAGATCATCGAATTGATCTAGGCCATCATCCTCATCTCCTCCGTCATCATCTGAGTCGTCCAGGTCCTCGTCATGTCTCTTCTGAGCTGGTGCACTGGGTCCGCCTTTCTGTTGAGCAGGCCGGGCAGGATGAGCCTTCTGAGATTTCTGAGGCTTCTTGACTCTGTGCCTGTTTCCTGCGACACCATTTGTGGGTGCAGGTCTTGAATACCGTCGAGACTTCTTGTCCTGTCGCTGAGCCTTGCGCTGGTCCTTTCTCGACGCCGGGCCAAAGCCACGTTTTCCTCCACCACCTTTCACTTCAGCAACGCCGAGTCTCTGGAACAGCTTCTGCTGCAGATCTGGCACTGACGATGCTGGCGCCATTATGACAGCAGATATCTCGCTGATGTGTGTCGATGTTGCAGAAATAGATGTCAGTCCAGAAAGTCGGCTTCTCGAACTTTTTTGAGGGTTACGATGCTTGGCCCCACATTTGTACATCTGCGGCTGCTAACCCTGGGTCGCTTCCATAGAGCGATTTGGGTATGGCAACGTACATGACGATAGCAGAGGATTGCGTAGATGGTTTTGTCCCGATCGTCTTCATGGGAAATTCTTTGCAGTTATTTGTATTTCGCTCAGACAGCAAGTTTGAAGACTCCGTTCGCGTCTGGTGATCACCAAGCCTATGCCTGGAGACCACCCACGGCCCCACCCCCACCAACGACGTCCATTTGGTTCTGCGCGACCGCCACTGACCTGAACAGCCTCATCTTCCATCAACCTCACCACAAGCACCGACGCCTCTATCGCCTTGAGTCGAGAGCCTCCTCTCCTCCTCGTATACTCCCTTCCATCCTCGGAGTCTCGAGGCCCGTCATCACCATTCACTCACGCAACCCTCGATTGGGCGAACCGACCCGTCCCCTCAGCAGCTCCTCACCTCACCTCTCACTGAGCTCCTCACGTGCCAGGGCTCCCTCGCATCCCAGTCACCCTATACGCCTTCAGCCCTTCTGTCACAATGGGACAGCCGTTCTTAGAAGTCGATGACGTGAGTTTAGACCCAGACCAATCTCGTCGTTCCCGTGACTGACTGAAAATGTATAGTTCTTCGCAGGTCTCGGTGAGCTGCTCAAGAAGCAGCAAGAACGTGGCAAGGGCTCCATCTATCTGACTCAAAAGCGAGGGCGTGAGTCTCCCATAACTCTCCCTACCCTCATCATACAGACGCCGCACATTGCTCAGCTCCCCTTTTTGCCGACCGTCTCACTAATTCAACCTACAGCCACAGGTCCCTCCTCCATCCTCCCCTCCAAGCCCGTCCCCGAAGGCACAGACCTCATCCTCATCCGGGCCTCCGACTCCAAGAACGGACGCTCCAAGTCTGGAAGCAGGACAAAACTCACCACCTTCGTTGCCCCCTCCGAGCTGGACAAGTTTTACGAGCGGTACGCGACCATGTGCAAAGCGGGGATGTTGGGTCTGAAGCCAAGAGACAAGAGCAAGAAGAAGTCACAGCAGAAGAAGAAGAAGAAGCGAGCGGCTGCGACGACGGACGAGTAAATTAAGCGGGCATGTATTATTCGAGTTGGAATCAAATACACAGGCATGAGTCAATTCTACGGTTAGTTGACGTGCTGTACGCAATTGTACCTCACTGTGACTGATTTTCTTTGCTTTCCATCTCACTAAAGGGTTGTGCAAAGTTATGAAAATTTCTGATCAAAAGATCATTGATTATGAATTAGATCAGGTAGTATGTAAGTCGTGTACGCCCATATGTCCATTCCCGGAAGACTTTCAATCCCCCAAGGTCATGAAAAGTAACAATGATCATAACAATCGAATTGCTTCCCAACCCGCTACTCTGGGCTTGCCCACTTGGCGTCAAATTTAGCACTCATCAGGACCGAGCTGGCCACGGACGGCACCGGGAACAGCCTCGCTGGAGTGAATGTCGGTGAAGAACTGGGCGGGATTCTCCTCGATCTGCTTGACGTGGAATCCCTCGCCGGTGTCGGTGCCATTGTTGACGACACCAGTCTCGAAGGGGCCCTTCAGGCAGCCGATGGTGTTGAGGTGACCGTTCTCACCCGTGGGGTTGGGGAAGGCGATACTGCGAGACATCAAAGGTCAGTGATGATTCAAACACACCGTAGAGAAAGGGGTGAAACTTACCGAGGAGGACCAGCCATACCGCGCTTACCCTCATGGATGTGGGTAGCAGTGTTGGCAGGGCTCTCAAAGTCACCACGGAATCCATCGATAGTGATGTTGTAGCAAATCACATTCTCGTACGAGTTGATGCCGTACAAGAACCATCCTGAAGCACCTTCCAGACCGCCGGTGAACTCGTTCTCGGCGTCGACGACCTGATCAGGGGTAGCCTTGATGGCGTAGGTGGAGGTGAAGTAGAACGGCACGCCGGACATGTCAGGCTTGGAGTTCTCCTCAGTGCGGCGGACGATGCGGTTGACTTCGCCGGCGAGGAGGGGGCTGGCAGTGGCCAGGGTGGAGAGGGCGAGGGAAGCGAAGACGGCCTTCATGATTGCGGTGGATGTGGTAGTGGGTGGTGTTAAGATGAAGTAACGAGAGACTGTATGATAGCGAGGCTGGATGGTTAAGGCAAAGGCGGATGCGGCTCTGGAGGAGGATGAAGCTGCCTCTTATACACAACTCCCTCCAAGCCAAGCAGCCCTCCCAAGACGATCGAGACAAAAGCATATCTCCCGCTACCATCAGAAGACACACTCCGGCATTTCCAAGCCCCCAACTCTCATAACAAACCTCCACCACCGTCATCACCCAAGAGCTATTGTCTAGCCAAGGCTCTTCCGCGCGGGCTCCAAGCTCGATCGTCCCGGAACCTTGTGCTTCACTGCGCCCCTCGCATGCTACCTTTTCCTTCCCAGGCTAACATCAACAGAGCTATGGTTCTGTTGTACATGCAGGATCCCTCCCCAAGCTAAGGTAGCTCACCTCGTAAAGCCATCCTCGCCAAGACAATAGGCGTGAAAGGAAGCGGCAGGGCTGACGTTATCGACGCGATGAAAAAGGGCTGCCTCCGTGGGGACCGTGACAGTCCAGCGTGTATACAGCCCATGCTCGCCGAATTCTCAAGCCGCAACATGGCCGCCATCGGTTGTCTCGAAAGACTATGCTAGGAAACAGCTTAGATCGGCTTGGCTAGCGCGGCAGAGGGCAGCGGATAGGCAAGATCCGAGCTGGCACAGCGAGATCACCACCACCACAGACGGTGTGTCTCTCCAGCACAGCCCTCTTCTTCCCGTCAGCTTTCCGCGAAAGCACTGTGAGCGCATGTGTGTGTGGAGAATTCGTTGCCTCTACCTGGACGTTCGTTGGGCGCAATATCGCAGTGTCTCTCCTCCTCGCGAGCTTAAAAATTAACCTTAATTTGAGGGCCCTGGGGAGGGCAGGACTCCCCAGCTCTGAATTGATTCTTTCAAACGATGATGTACCTATGTTTAAACCAGAGGAAAAAGCACAGGCGCCATGCGTAGGAGGATCCTCAGCCAAGAGCGATTCGGTGGATCATCAAGATTGTCTACTGCCGATGTTTCGTTTACTTGTCTGTTTGCGTCTGTTCATCGTGGGGCAGAAGTTTGTTTGTCATTGATGGGTAATGGGCGATGAGAGTTCCGAGAAGCCGGATCGTCTTGTCATGGGCTGCCTCGTCTTTTAGTCGTGAGCGCCCAGGCATGGTGACATGGGGATATCTCAATGACTGAGGCATACCACCACTCTGCGTTCACATGAGCAAAGACGAACATTACAGCGGTAGTGTTTTGTTTGCAGAGGCCGCTCCCCTCTTCGTCAGCTATCTGATCTCTCCCAAGCCCAGAATCTCTCTCCATCACTTCAAGCCCAACACCATTACTCCCATCCCATTCACAACCCAAGACATCCGTATCCGGTTCCTGCATGCTCCATGCCTCCATCTCCGTCTTCCCACACCTCCTTCTCGGCGCCAGCCTGCGGAGCGACGGGGCACACCCGATGATCATCGGCTCTCTGGCTACCCGACGCATAACCCTTGCTCTCCCACTACCTGACCCCAAGTCCACGTGCACTCACTCCTCCCCCCGTCTGTCTGTGGAGAGTTCACATCTCTGGGAGAAAGAAGCCATGGTCTACCAGATGCTGGAAGACATCAGCCAAGCGTCGGCGATGGGCCTGCCACCTTGGCGTCTCTTGCGCCTAGGGGCGTATGCGGCGTCAAGCTCTTCAACTGCCCGAATTCAGCCATTAATGCCGCCATGCTCGGGTCTTTTAGTCGCCTCAATTGCGACAAGACAAAAAAGAGGATTTGGGCAAATCCTGGTGCTGCTCTATCGCTCTGCTGCGGATATCATACCAAGCTCCTGGTTGTTTTCGATGGCTGTTCCTGGTGGAGCACCGGGAATTTGGTAGCGATCCGATGATCGATCTGATCTCTCCCGCGTCGCGCGTCCCCCATCCTCGCTTAATGCTGGCATACACAGTGTGAAATCCCATCGATTTTGTACTCATACATATACATATATATATACATATACATACACATATACATACATACATGCCCTCATCAATCGACCTCGAAAGACACTCCCGTCCTTAGAATCACTCATGAGTCAATCCGCGATCCTCTAGCCCTAAGTACCACCTTAACCTCCAACAACACCTTCGTCATCGTCATCATCCACCCCAAACTCTCGACCTCGCCCACCCCCAACCACGCCGGCCCTCTTGGCCACGCCGCTACTGTCCCTTGGCACACCGGCTGTCCCAACTTCCGATTGACTGCCCCAACTTCGTTTGTCTTGAGCTTTGTCCTCATCCAGTTGGCACGCCTGTATGTCTCTTGTTGTCCCTGCCGATTGTTTTGGGTTTCCACTTGCCCTACAACGCGGATTTGCCTTGCACATTGCACTTCCTTGTGCACTCTGCTCCATGGGCTTGTAGTATGCACATGCACGCCATTTCTCCTATGCGAAAGCAGATTCTCGACATGTCAGGTCAAGCTGAGCATGCGCTCCAGCACATCAACGTAGATCTAGGTTCTTCTGGTCCGCCTGCGACCTGTAGTGCACATCAAGCCTTTCGCCCTTCACCTCCGTCATCAATACCCATGTCAACAATGCGTGAACCCTTCAATTGTCTCCCCGTGCTGCATTCTAGGGGGAAGCCAACTAATCAGAACCTGCGTTACACTCTCGTCCTACTTCCGCCATTCTTATCCATCAGCTTACTAGGCTCTCCTCAATCACTCTCGCCGAGGCACATGCCTCTGCTCCACCCGTTCGAGCGCACTGTCCTCCCAAGAGAGCTTCGAGCCATTAAACGCAAGGAGATTATGAAAGCCATATTCGCAACTATTCCACAGTCGAGTTTTTAAAGCACAGCGCTGCCTTACTCCTGATACCGCTCGTTCCCTGCCGAGCGCAGCAGCACATCTCCTGAAAGAAAAATCTGGTTCCTGCCTTTCGCAAGATAGAGTCGGTCACATACGCCTGCCCACCATCCTCGGTGTGAAATGCACCGGGGGTGAAAGACGGTGACCCTTGCGACACATCAGTACAGTGGCCCCCATCCTCGTGCTCGGTCACAGAGCATTTAGAGAGGCGGGTCCCTGAAGGCGATTACATCATCTGATCCTGCGTCATGCCGCCATGGGACTCGGCCTCCATGGCATCGCCAGCATTGCTGCCGCCGCCGCCTTGGTTCAGGTACTTGACGAAGCTCAGGTTCAATGGGCGGCCACCATACTGGTAGCCTTGGAACTTGGAGATGGCCGTGTCTGCTGTCTCTGCGTCATCAAAGCGAACAACTCCTGATCCCTTGGATCGCCCGCTGGCCTCGTACTGAATCTCGGCTTGCTCGACCTTGCCAATGGTGGTGAAGAGCTCCACCAGGTCCTCGTTGCTGGTAGACCAAGGCAGCTATCAAAACAAAATTAGTCAACCTTGCTTCGTCAAGACCTCAAGGCGCGAATGGTGCTTACGTTTCGGACATAGATGATCTCGCTCCTCTCGGTGCCTGCAGTTGCGTAATCTGTGAAAGGATTGGGGGCAGCAGCGGCAGGTGGCGGGCCATCGAAACCACCGTGGCCACCGCCGCCTGCACCGCCATAGCCTCCCCGGCCGCCGAAGCCTCCGCCGAAACCTCCCCGACCTCCAAATCCACCGCGGCCGCCGAAGCCGCCACCGAAGCCGCCACGCATGCCTCCGAAGCCACCTCGTCCGCCGAAGCCCATGCCACCGGCACCGGCGAACCGATCCTCGCGGACCTCGAGCATGCGGCCCTGCCAGTCGTAGCCATTGAATTGTTGAATAGCATTTCGGGCGTCATCGGGACTCTCGAAAACGACAATGCCTGAACCCTTGGGGCGGCCGTCAGGCCCCATGTGGACATCGGCACGGATGACACCGCCGACGCGGGCTGTGAAGTTGATCAATCAGTAAGAACAATAACGAAAATCATGAAAATAGCACGACAAGACTTACCGGCTTGGCGGAAGAGATCCTTGAGATCTTGCCATCCGACGTTGTAAGGCAACTGGCAAGGGTTAGTTTCACCGTTCTGAGGCACAGAGCACCAGCTCAGCGATCGATCAAGGGGCACAAACGTTGGCCACGTAGATCTGGCGGCCGCTGCCACCCTGGGCACCGCCGGGTGGTCCTCCGTATCCGCCCTGGAAGCCGCCTTGCATGCCGCCACCAAAGCCTCCACGATTGCCGCCAGTTGCGCCAATGAAGCGAGGCTCAGCCTCACGGTCCTGCATCTTTATTCAGTGATTGCTTTTCTCGTCTTGTGACCATTTCCGACAGACCTCTCGAACGTAGACCAGGCGTCCCATCAGGTTCTGGTTGCTGAGCTGATTCACGGCTTGTTGAGCCTGATCTCTTGTTGCGTATTCCACAATTCTGAGAGAAAGTCAACAAATCTGGTTTTCAAAGGGGAGATCTCCGTTTGAAAACTTACCCGCATCCCTACAATCATCCGAGGACAGCGCCCCAATCCGTCAACCCAACCATCCATCAAAACCGCAAGGGAGAGGTGCCACAAAAGAAAGCCAACCAAATAATCATGCAATCAAGCCCACCTTCGACATTCCATTAGGAAGTAGCAACACGTCGGCGAAGAGAACTTCTCCCGCTAAATCGAACACCCATCAGCCAATGTCCTGCCCTGATTCAGCGCCAATTTCCTCACCCTGTCTCATGAAATCCTTGAGGTGATGCCATTTGACGTCGTAAGAAAGGTTGCCGACGTAGACACGGCGGTCCTGCTGGGAGGTTTCACGAATGTTGTTCATCATTTGCTCGCGAGCCACAGCCCGATCCTCGTACGAGCGATGAGAGGCGGGGCCTCCGAACCCTGGGCTTGGACCTCCAGCAGGAGCGCCTGATCCAGTCATGGGCGAGCGATCTCGGTTACGGCGGTAGTCGTCACGGCTTCGCGAGCGGCTCCTAGGAGAGAAGGAGCGGCGTCTGTTCGATCTTTCTGGGCTTCGCGACCTCCGACGAGGGGACCTGGAGCGTTCGCGCTACGCATGGTCAGTATTTTATCGTTACGGACAAAGAAGCGTTGGGAGAATTGTTTCTCTCGCTAACAGTTCACTGCAGTGTTCACTGCCGAGAACCGTCTAACCCGTGACCGTGTGCCGACCTCCGTGTTCAACCTTGGCTATGCAGTGAGAATAACCAAGGCTACAACAGGCGAGTCGATGGTCACCAACACGCAACGCGATATGAGGAGAGTCGACTAGAATGAATATGCGACTTACAGGTCGGTAAGTGTCTCCTGAGTCAGCTGCAGCCAAAAATGTCAGTTTTCACGACAACGGAATCTCAAGGAGAAGCAGAAAGGCAATAATGGCAGGTTGGGCTGGAGGTAGAAGTGACTGGTGTAGGCAAAGCACGCGATGCTGGACAAAGGCAAAGCTGTGAGATGTAGGTGGAGAGGCCTAATGAGGGCAGTGAAAAGCAGCGCAAAGCCAATCCATGCGCGCTCTTCCAGGAGTGTGTAACAGAGGGGATAATGGCAAGGAAGCGGGAGAGTTGTAGATCAACCATGACAGCCGGCAGCCAGGGCTAGGTCTTCCCACCAAGAGAAATGCATGGACCAATGCACGGGGTGCCAGACAAAACGGCATGGAAAGAGGCTGAAAGCGCCACCCGTGGGGACGTAAGCCCTGGCCCTCCGTCTGTGTGAGACGACTTCGCCGGTAGGAGGGGTGATTTTCGATGAAGAAGCGGGTGATGTGAACGATTTTTGGCCAACGCGAGGCATCCAACTAAGGATGAGCTGCCAAGCGAAGCCACTGTATATGCAAGCTGAGTGCTCTTGATGCTCAACCTACAATGAGGTTTTTTCCCCGCAGGCGGCAAGGTGAATGTCTACTACCTTTGAAGAAGACCAAGGAGAAGACGTGGAGTGCGAAGGAGGAGGGCCACGGAGAAGGACACGGTAGGCGTGGCCTGGCGAAGAGAGGGTGTGCGCAGTGTACTGACGAAGGGAAGAAGGCAGAAACGCCAGAGATAAGGTGTAGAGAATAGTAGAAGAGGGAGGGTAGGTAGGATGGTTGAGGTAGGAGAGAAGTAGAATATGCGCCGGTGTAGCAGTAGAAGTGTCACAACAGGCGCGACCCAGACAGCTTTGCGTGACAGAGCGGAGGAGACGTCGGCGCAGGATGAGTGTTGAGAGTGGATTGAGGGGGGCCACAGAACCACGAGAGGATCAGAAGAGACAAGCGAACGTACCCATAGTAGCGACTGAGGTGACTTTTTCTCCCGGTGACGGAGTAGACGTCGGATGGATTGAGACGTTGTCTGCGCGTGGCACGCAGTGTGCAGTGCAGGCAGTGGTGCAGAGAGAGCGCGCGCAACAAGGCGAGGGAGGGACCCAAGAGTGCAGCAGCGAGAACAGTGCGTGGAGAGAGACAGACAGGACTCGACAGGACCAAGTGGGTGTCGGTGTGGTGTCTCAATGAAACAGCACGTCGCAGGCGGCGTGTGCGGATGGACGCCTGGGTTGGGTTGGTGGTATGCGGTATGCGGTAGCTATGCGGTACGTGTGGTGAGGTAAGGTATGGTTGGGAGGGAGGGATGGTGTGAGGGATGGGGCAGTAGCAGCAGCTTCAGCCGGGTCGAGAGCCGGGTCGGTCGAAGGAGCGGCAACGGTAGTAGCAGCTTCAGGGACGGAGACGGACTGGATCGTCTCGGCGACGATGGGCGACGAGGCTCGGCAACGGGCTAATAGAGTAATGGCGACTGGAGAGCAAGGTTAGCCAGTGCTCGATCCGAAGTTGAGCAGCATATCAGGGAGGCGAAGCAATGGGTGGGCATGGCATAGCATGCAGAACAGACGGTACGCGGGGGGCGTGGCTAGCAAGAGCCAGTGTAGCCAGCCATGGCATCCAGATGGAGCCCATGAGGAATTGCCAGGGGGCTCTGGAAGGCACAGCACAGCACAGCACAGCACCATGGACAGGGCAGGCACAAGCAGGTACAGTACAACAAATGCAGTGGTCATAGCTCTCTCTCACGACAAGTGCAGCATCGCGGGCCCCAAAGCCGATAACGAGCCCAACCAAGGGACAAGGGCGCAGACAGGAGGGTGTCCCCCGGAGTGTGTGCGAAGGAAGACGCGCCCACGGGGGTGTGTCGCAGCGAGCTGTCGGAGTGAGTTCTCTCCGTTGCGTTGAGCTCTTCAGCGTGTCTGTCTGCCGCAGTTGTCCTCAGCCAGTGAGTGCCCAGGCTTGCTTGTGTCTGTGGTCTGTCTGGACCTGGACTTGTGCCATGCCTTGCTGATACCCTCCCTCTGCGTGGCGTGGCGTGGCTCGTCTGTTCCCTACCAATGCGAGGAGGACCTCTATGGCTTCTGGACCCTCGGCGAAGACGCCAAAGGAGCACCAAGTGGGAGACGGTGGGTTGACAAGGAGTGCAGGACAAGTGGAATGAGATGAAGCAGGCTCTGATGGACGCACCTTGAGGGCCAGTGGGCTCAGGGGAACCGGAGTGAAGGCTCAGTCCCAGCGTTGCAGCGTTTGCGCGCGGTTGACGAGGCTGCTTGGGGGCTGCCGACGTCGTGGAGCGGACTGCAGCACGGGAAAGCGAGAATGGCCAACGAGTCAGGAGATGAGGGATGGCAGGCCAGGGAATGACGATGGTTTCGTAGTGGTTGCGTTGCGTTGGGCGCCTTGTCTTGCAGTGCACGCGATACGAGGGTGGTGGTGCATGAGAGCAGTGATGCGTGAAGCAGTAGCAGTAGCAGTTGCAGCGAGTACCTGTGCCCTCCCTCCTCTCACCTCACTCACCCTGCTTCACCTCAAGGAAAAACGTCGGACGCGCCGAATCACTCACAGCCTGGGAGTATGTGGGGCGCGCGCCAGGGCCTGGGAGAAGAGAAGAGAAGGATACGGAGGGGGTGGGTCCTAACGCATGTCTGGCCACCTGGCTGTGACGAGCAACCGTCATCACCACCAGTGTCAGTGTGCACATCTGCCTGCAGTTCAGCGGGTCGTTCCAGTGAGCAGCCGCTGCGGGTGCTACAATCCGGGCAATCAACCAATGACACAGCTGCACCTTCGGTCTGACAGTGAGTGGCTCGCTGATGGCGGTGGGGCTTGTTCTCTTAAGAGTACTAGTACTCCGTACGGAGTACCTGAGGTCAGGTATCTCCGGCCGGGCCAGGGCTTGCTGCAGGGCTCTAGGCTGACTGTGGTCAAGGGCCTCGGACTCGACTGACGCCAACTGCGAGACTCGTACCTGTGGCTGCACGCCAGTCTGTAGGCAAGCTCCACCTTGTTGACGACGACGACCAACAACCCACGGCAGAGCTCATGGAGGAGCAGCACCACCACCACTCCGACAAACTGCAAAGTAGGAAGAAGCGCGTCCTCGGTGAGAGGCATGAAGTTCAAACCCGACCCAGCCAGGACTGCATTCAGTCATGCCCTTCGCTCGACATCCAACCACTCACTCATCCACCCATCCATCGATCTAGGCAATTATGCAGTGCATCCGGCGAATCCCACCCAAGTCTGATCGCAATGACAGGCGTCGATCTTGGCCCATGGATCCCGAATGTGGCTTGCCCAACCCTGTTCCGTGGCAGGGCACGACAGTGGTCCATAAGGCAGGGTAGGGATATCCCGCATGGCTCCTTCTTCCCATCGGCCCCGACCATGGAGAGTGCTATTCACTGGCTTTTCTTCTGACCCAAATCCTGGACATCACTACGCTACTATCATGATTCGTAATATTGTGTCTCAGCCACCTGGACAGTCTTCATTTCCATCATGGGTACGGAATACGTTGGCCCTCTCTACTTCTGCTTGCGATACTTACTGTCTCTGCATCTATCTCTCGTCCCGCAGCTCGGTCCGTCCAAACATCACGAGTCGTCCATCCTCCACACCCTACTCGACTGTCCGCACCGTCATCTCTGTGGCCCCACGATCAAACTCCACCCGTACCTGGCACCGTGCTCCCGCTTGTTCTCTCATGCAGACACGCGGCATGGCAGCCAGCCAATCCCATCGCCAACGAGCTTTGTCCTCGTCACCCTACCACCCGAAGCGGAGTCGCTCGTTGAACGCTGTATCCGCTGCTGATTCTCACTTCACCTCATCTCTGCCTGTCAGTCCAATAGCGTAAGGAAGCATCACCAAGGGCGTTGAAAGTTTCCTAGAGGAATCTTCCTCTGGGATCTCCCGGCTTTGCAAGCGCCCCCTAGACTATGCGTGGCTCCTCCAGCAATCAACTTTTTTGTTCTCCAACAGTCAAAGGGGCATATGTGTCTTGGGCGACTACTCGTATGCATGCAGGCGGCATGACGAACCATCCTCGGCCTTGGCCAGACCGTGACACCTTCCGGAGCGTCTTGGCATGCTCACTCAAATCGAGTCACGTTGTCGCAGATGAGTCTAATTGCAGGCATAGCAGAGGTAATCATCATCCTGGCGTGGCTTGACCCCTCTTCCGACGAGGCCTCCCGTTTTGATGGCATGGCTCTGATATTCAACCTCTTGTACATACCGTACTCTGCTATGCGTGAGAAGTTTGAGAGCCTGGGACTAATGCATCTCAGACAATGCTAATGAGCCTCATACCACTAAGCGTATCATGGCCGATATCGAAATCCAGCGACCAAGGGCCTTTCTTCATTACAATACGCTCTTTTTGTGCGGTGCTGCAAGGATGAAGCTGCGATATGGTCTCTAATGGCCCTAGGCCACATTTGTGGTCCAATTCGTACAACAGCAGCCTTGACCCTACCTCGATCGACGTCTGGCGGAGATTCTGTCCATGCACCAGATGAACCTAACCAATATTCCCTGGAGTGGCCAATGAACATCGCAGGACTGGTGGGGGGCAGCTGCATGGCGCCCAAAAGAGGTGTTGAGGGCTTACCGGGGTCGCCGTGAATTGCACTCCCTCGCGATTGTCCCAACGCTTTTCGTGGCTGACTGAGTGCAGAACTTGATCACTGAATCCCGGCGTTGCAATCTAATCATAACTTAGGGCACCAGCCCGCTGCGGCACACCACCGTGACCCTGTGCTCGGATCCTTCATTCTGGGCTGACAGCACTGCTCGTGATTGTTCTGTAAATGCCATGCGAGTGAGTCGAAACAGGTCAAGCAGCAAGCCCGGCCCCCAGATCTACGGCCAGAGCCCACTTCCCGCGCGCATTTGCGTTCATGCTAGCGGTGGCAAGCCATGGTCTCCATCACCGGCAGCTTCCCCCGGTGATCATAGGCGGGGCAGCTCACATGGGAAGCTGCATGCTGGAGCGAAGCCAGCCGATAAACAGAATGCCATTGTCACTGCTCGGGTTCAACGGTTCGGCGTCGCTTGCCTCTTCCGCCAGTAAGATGTGCTTCTGATCCTGTTCCCCATACCCCGATGATAATGGTACACTCACTCTAAGGCTGCAAGCTCAGTGCCTGTCCAGCACCGTGCATGGTCATTCCTACTTCAAAGTCCACACTCGCTCGGCATGGCCAACCACTCCCCTCCAGCTATGCTTGCGTGCCGGATTTGGCGCCACAAAGCCCCTCGCAATGGACGAGCCGAGAGCCAATCAAGTCAGTCATCACTTTTGCTTCTGCAAGCTGTAAAGTATTGCTCCACGCCATGTTCATATCGGGGAGTCGGTCAACGCAGGTAAGGAGGAGCCGAAGGGCTCTGAGAGGTCGCCTGATGGGCTTATCCACAAGGCCCTGAACGCCACTTGAAACGTGCGACGCAAGCCGATACAGCCAGGCAAAAGCTTGGAGTCTTATCACACCATCAACCAAGACATGCGTAGCATGCAATTCTATACACGTATGGGATCGGGCGGAGGGAGAAACAACTTTCGTGCCCGAGTCCCCGGGTGGTGAAGCAACCGAGGCTGAGGTTGATATAGGGTAGGTAGAGTGTCGCAGAGCCGCATTCAGTAGCCAATAGCGACATCAAGAAGTATTGCGGATTCTCATTGGCCATTATTTGGTTCGGCAGCGGACCTGGTAGCCTTGTCCCCCAATTGGACCTCATGCCACTCAATCACGACCACCCAAATTTGTTCGACCTGTGAAGCATGTGAAGTTCACCATCCCCACTGCCGACAACAGCTCCAGCCCTTCATATAGTAGGCAATACTGCCGGGCATACGTCTCTTCACTTGCAAAATGGTATCATGCGCAAGGGCGGCTCACGCTCGTCCAACCACCCTCCTCCGCCATCCCCTCCGTCTCAGCGCCGTCTCTCTCCTCCCCAACCGCCGCTTCCACTCCCACGACCACCCTCCTCCACCCGGCCCATTCACCGACGTCGAATCTGCCATTCTCTCAGCCGGATACAAGCACGTTCCCGAGCATGGATTCACAACGCGGGCGTTGGGCCTCGGAGCCAAGGACGCTGGTTACAGGGACATCAGTCCGAGTGTGTTGTCGGATGGGGCGTTTGGGTTGATACGGTGGCATCTGGTTACGCAGAGGGAAGGATTGAGAGGGAGATGTGGGAAGGTGGTTGAGGAGGAGGGGCGAAGTGTTGAAGGGAGGGTTGAGAAGGTTACCTGGGAGAGACTGTTGGCGAACCAGGATATCATCCACCGCTGGCAGGAGGTTTGTCAACAACCATACGCGAAAACTTCTTCTGCAACATATACTGACATATTCCCTTCCAGGCCCTCGCAATCATGGCCCAACCCAGCCACGTTCCGTTCTCCATCCGGGAACTCGCCCTTCTCTCCGACGAAATCCTCCATCTCTCGGGCGACATCTCTGTCGACCCATCCTGGTACACCAAACGCGCGAGCCTCTCCGCAGCATATGCTTCGACCGAGCTCTTCATGACGAACGATACTTCACCCGGTTTCGTGGAGACGCAGGAGTTCTTGAGGAGGAGGTTAGATGAGGGGAGGACAGTGGGCGGTGCGGCGAAGGCCGTCAGGGAGTGGGTTGGGTTTACGATGGGAGCTGGGGTGAATGTTCTGAGGAGTAAGGGGGTGAGGATTTAGCAGTGGCTCGGGAGGAGTGGTCGAGAGAACGTTGGTATGTGTAGGATATATTGGAACTGTTGGGCTTAAGAGGAAGCCGTGTGTGAGACATTGTACCATACAAAGACCATGCCGGTGTAATCGCAAGACTGAAGCGTACTCTGCTGATATCTCCTGAATAAACCACTGAAAGACTGAGAATGAGGGTTTAAATGGCAACTTATAGCTTAGTTTCGACACGGTGAGTCTGATTCCTCGTTTCAGGCTGCCATTGCCGTTGAACTCTGCGACGCAGCGTCTTCAACAAGGCCCCAACGGGTCGACATCTGATTTCTCGTTGTATGAACCACCCTCTCAATTATATCATGACCACTCAGCCCTCCGCCAGCATTCTCGTCCAGTCAAACTTCCTCCAGCCCTTCTTAAACCCCTCCACTCGACTCGCATCCCCCCTTGACCACTTCCCCTGCTTCTTCACAATATGCGGCTCAGCCCCAACAATGCCCCCAATAACCTCCCGAGCAAAAATGTCTCCCTTCGGCCACCTGTCTGCATTCTCAACAACATGGCCCAGTCCACCATCCAGACCAAACCATACGTGGAAGTACGGCGCTTCTTTAGCGATGGAGCGGCGGAAGGCGGCGCGTCCGAGACCTTCCTTTGCGGCTTTGGCTGTATCGATGATCTTCCGGTGTTGAGACCATTCTTCGTCAGAGGTGAGGAAGGCTTCTTTGAAGTAGGCTGGAGCGGTGGCGCCTTCATCGTAAGGAAT
This sequence comes from Sarocladium kiliense, assembly GCA_030734395.1. Taxonomy (NCBI): domain Eukaryota; kingdom Fungi; phylum Ascomycota; class Sordariomycetes; order Hypocreales; family Sarocladiaceae; genus Sarocladium; species Sarocladium kiliense. Next base: position 2,145,948 of record JAUZTG010000020.1, on the reverse strand, counting down.
TGGGATAGCAACGAGGGCGGCGTGAAGATGTCTATGAGGAGTAGCCGCGTTCTCATAAAAGAGCACCTCTCGTCCCTGATCGTGGTACATCCGCGTCAGGGACTTCATGAAGTTGCGCATCTCTTCCCACTCATCGTCATCACACTCGAGGAGGTTTGCGCGGTGCGCGAGAGGGGCGATGATGGCACCCCCAGGGCTGATTTCGGGTTCTGTGGGAAGAGTGAGGTAGCTGCGCGTAGCGAGGGAGACGACAGGGGCGATGGGCGGTCGAGCGGAGTCTTCGTGGTGGCAGAGGGGGCAGTTGTCGAGGATGCGGTTGATCTTTTGGAACTGGGAGACGGCAGTGTTCTTGAGATTGATCTCGCTTTTGTGAACACGCTTGGCCAGTTTCTCGGCGTTCTCGTCCATGTAGTCCAGATCATCATCGTACTTCCCATCTTTCGCGATGCGCTCTGCAAGGCGCAGGCCCTCACCGCCCGCTTGATTCTTCGTACGGCGCTCTTCGCGGACCATATCCTCAATAGTCATATCTGTGTTTTCTTCCACCGTACCACGCTCCCTTCCGCGCTTGTTGGTCACAGCCTTGACTTCTCCACGGGTGCCAGCTAATTGACGGTTGTCCATGACACCGAGAACGACAGCCCCCGGGTCTTGAGAGGCAGAGGAGAAAGCTGCTGCTGCGGCATTGTATTCTTGCTCGAGCTGCGCGGCGTTGGGAGCGCGGCGGAGTTTTGCTTTCATCATCTGGGCGCGGAGACGGTTGAGGGCTGTTTGGTCTTTGACGGCTGCTGGGGCATTGCTTGAGGCACCTGTGTCAGGTATCACAACCCCTTGCTCCGGCTCTGGTTTTGAAGCGGCTTCATCTGCGCGCCGGGATAGTTCACGCGCACGAGTCAATTCGCCTGTAGGTTTCTCCTTTCCCTGATACCCCTTGCCGTAGAGCGCTCGTCGATCAAGCTCCTCTTTCTCCTCACAGTGAGCATCGAAGTCCTCGAGACTACCGAATCGCTCTAATGCAATATCCTCGACGGGGCGTCCACTTTCGTTTGCTGCAGTATAGACGGCTTTGAGCTTCGTCATGCGCCATGAAGATCCACCATCGCCAAAGGTGTAGTCAAACGTGCGTGTCGACGCAGCAGTAGGCTCGGCAGCAGTAGGCTGAGGTATAGGGTCGTTGAGGCCGCGATTGAGTTCCCGATCATGGATGAAACGCTTTGGCTCTTCTTTGGGTGGAGGGGTGGCCTTGCGCGGTCGGTGAATGTAGTCGATGTCAAGGGAGGACGGCGCAGTCATCCAGTCGTCTCGTTTGGCGGATCTCGTGTTGTCCACCGAGTCAAGAGCGGCAGGCTTCTCGTCGTCTGGTATTGGAAGATCCTCCTTCTGCTCGGAGGTCTTCAGATGCTGATCGTCACCGTGTTTGCGCCGATGTGAGCGCTCCTCGTTCCGGCCGAGGTCGCGGTCGCCAGTGTCGTGTGAATGCCGAGAGCGCTTGTGTCGGTGCTCCTGATCATCGTCGTCACGTCGCCGCCTATGCCTGTCCTTGCCATCCCTGTCTTTGTTGCGATCTCTGTCACGACCTTTGTCTCGTTCCTTGTCGTCGCGATGGCGGTGATGATGCCTATGTTTGTGACGGCGTCGGTCGTCGCGGTCGCGCTCCTCACGTTCACGCTCGGCCTTATCTGCAGCCAGCGACTTCTCAAACTCGTCGAGACCGTCCATTATGGCGATTGGCGACTGCGATGTGGCCGTTGTCCGAGGTAGAGAGTTGTCTGCTACAGACTAGAATTTCGTAGCTACTGAGGGTCCGTCCATCTTGAAGTTACGTCAGAATAAGGTTGGCAACGACGAAGTCCAACTGACAATGCTACCCTGCATCTATTTCCAGCTCCGGCTTTCTCCATATACCAATGTGACAAACCTTGATCATCTTTTTGTCGCTCCACGTATTGTAAGCTACTCATGATCACGAAGTTATATGAGTGTCGTGATACCATCATGTCTAACATTGCACGTGACCTCCCTCAACCCTCAACCCTGGGCCCTGGACTCCAGCGTCGACCAGCCAGTGAGCAAGAATCACCGATGGGATGGAGATCGTCGTGTAAGGCTCACAAGCCTGCGATCCCAGTCGTGACTCGTATCACCACTCAAGGTACTTTTGAAAGACAAACGGGACTAAGCCCAGGCGGCAAGCAACGGCTGTCTGCCACAGAGCCGCCTCTGGAGATCCAGGGTCCCCCGCCACCTTTGATTTAACCTTATCTGGGAGGTCGGCGTTGACCCGTCGCTGATCGAATAAGGCCAGAAGAAAAAGACTGTCTGTCTATCCTCGCATCCCGGCTGGCAGACTACAGATGCCAGACCATTGGCCTCTTCACAATTTATGCTTAATGAGCTTGGTCGAGCCCCTTCCAGGTCGGAAAGCAGCCGATGCAACCACACACACGCTGTTCTGCCGCCCTGCATCCTGTCCTCCTCGTTCGTCCAACCCCGGCTTCGATGGATATAACGAATACCAAGGCCAACTGTGGGCCCAATTCGCGCAGACTACCGGCGCGGCACCGATCAAGAAGGTGCCTGGCTCCCAACTCCGCGACGGACACCATCAACGCCGGGCCAGTCTACCTTGGAAAGGCAGGTGATCGACACTTCCAATTACACCACGGGCGCTGTTCATTGCCTTTTCCTTCTGGCAATGCTTCGAAGAACTTTCGAAAGCCAAGACTAATAGAGATGGGTCTGCGGACAGAGGAACCAGCAGTACTGACCAGGGTCGCGTGGTCAAATGGATGAGAAGAGGGGAGTCTGACGCGATCGAGGAGACGGAAGATGTATTAAGAGGCAGAATTTGGTCGTCCTTGTCCTCTCGACTTCCTTGTCACCTTTGCAAACTGTGCTCAAGCGATTGTCTGTCGCACAAGGTCGAAGAAATCCCACTTCCCTGGCAACGGTCAACGCTGGAGGTGAACTCTATACAACAGAGTCAAAACTCAGGACCCCACGATCCTTGACGTTCAGTCTCCAAAATGGCGAGAGTCACAACACAACTGGCAGCTCTGCTGTCGGTCGTCTCTTTGGCTTCGGCCATTGAGCCTCCTCGTGGCATCTACCAGCCCACCGGCAATGGCGAACGCCTTCTCACATTCAACGAGACCGTCCCCAGCGCTACCATTCGCCCATCAAGCATGTCTGTTCGCTGGGCTGCTTCTGGCGACGATGGGCTCTTTATCACTACGAATGACGCCGGCGACCTCGTCCTCGAGAACATCGCTACTGGCGAGACAGACACGTTCGTCACAGCGGACCAGCTCCCTGAGGACACCCACGAATACTGGATCAGCTCTGATGCGCAAAAGATGCTGATTGCTACCAACTACACAAAGGAATACCGGTATTCGTACTATGCCGACTACTGGATTCTCAATGTGGAGAGTGGCGAGACAGAGCCCGTCGTGGAAGACCAGGCTGGTGATATCCAGTACGCGGCCATGGCCCCGGACAGCGAGACCGTCGCCTTTGTCCGTGGAAATGATCTTTACCTCCGTGCTCCCGATGGAACTGTCTCTCAAATCACCACCGATGGTGGACCAGACAAGTTCAATGGTGTCCCGGATTGGGTCTATGAGGAGGAGATCTTCGGTGACCGCTACACCCTGTGGTTCTCACCGGACTCCAAGTTCGTGACCTTCCTCAGCTTCAACGAGACTGGAGTGGGCACTTTCACTATTCCCTACTTCATGGACAACCAGGAGGTAGCTCCCCCGTACCCTGCTGAGCTGGAGTTGAGATACCCCAAAGTTGGATCCAAGAACCCTACTGTGCAGCTGAATGTCCTGGACGTCGAGTCTGGAGAGTTCAAGGAGGTTGCTATTGAGGCGTTCGAGGAGGATGATCGCATCATTGGCGAGGTTGCTTGGGTTACTGATGCTCACTCCAAATTCATCTACCGTGTGTACAACCGTGTTCAGGATCTCGAGAAGCTCGTCGTTGTGGACCCAGAGACTGGCTCCTCTGAGATCGTCCGCGAGCGTGATGGTACCGATGGCTGGCTCGAGAACATGATGGCCATCTCCTACGTGGGCTCCATTGAGGCCAACTCCAGTGAGACCTACTACGTCGACATGTCTGACGAGTCCGGCTGGATGCACATCTACCTCCATTCCGTCGAGGGAGGAGAACCCGTTCAGCTTACTCGTGGAGAGTGGGAAGTGTCCAGCATCCTTAAGGTCGATTCGAAGCGCAGTCTCGTGTACTTTGCTGCCAGCAAACGCCACAGCACCGAGCGCCACGTCTACAGCGTCTCTTACAAGACCAAATGTAAGAGAAGGATCAAGGCTCTCGTGGATGATGATATCCCAGCGGTCTGGTCCGCGTCGTTCAGCTCTGGTGGCGGTTACTATATCCTCTCATACGCTGGACCTGATGTCCCGTACCAGGAGCTGTACGCCTCCAACAGCACCAAGCCTATTCGCACCTTGACTAGCAACGAAGCGTTCTACAAGAGGATCGACGAGTACAACCTGCCCAACATCACCTACTTCGAGCTCGAACACCCCGATGGCTACTCCATGAATGTCATGCAGCAGCTTCCTCCCAACTTCGATCCCTCAAAGAAGTACCCCGTTCTGTTCACTCCCTACGGTGGCCCCAACTCCCAGCGCGTTATCAAGAGCTTCCAAGTCTACTCCTGGGCCGCTTACATCTCCTCCGAGCCCGAGCTTCAGTTCATTACCTACACAATTGACAATCGTGGCACTGGCTTCAAGGGCCGTGAGTACCGCGCTACTGTCACCCGTCAGCTTGGCAAGCTTGAGCCCGTCGACCAGATCTGGGCGGCCGAGCAGCTTATTGCTCAGAACGAGTTCATCGACGCCAGCAAGATCGGCATGTGGGGGCACTCATACGGAGGCTACCTCACAGCCAAGACCCTCGAGGAGGACTCTGGTGTCTTCTCCTTCGGTATGATCAGCGCTCCCGTGTCTGACTGGCGCTTCTACGACACCATGTACACCGAGCGCTTCATGAAGACCCTCGAGGACAACGAAGAAGGCTACGCCACGACCGCTGTCCGCAATGTCGAGGGTTTCAAGAACGTGGCCGGCACCTTCTCCATCCTCCACGGAACCGGTGATGACAACGTCCACTACCAGAATGCCGCGGCACTGATTGACTTGCTTGTCGGTGAAGGCGTATCTCCTGAGAAGATGAAGATTGTGACATTCACGGATAGCGATCATGGTTTCACGTACAATGGCGCGAGCCTGTGGCGGTATAGGTTCCAGACGAAGCAGCTCTGGGACGAGGTCCAGCGTGATCCTGAGGATAAGGAGTTGGTGCACCAGTGGAGCAAGAAGAGCTCCACGGCATGATCATTTTAGACATACCAGTCTAGTTCTTACGAATGTAATTCTCGACCAAAATGTCACGTCAATTGAGAAAGTGTTCGATTGAGAAGTGTGAGCAATTTTGGCCTGTTTGAGACCACTGAGAAGCCGTGATAATAACATGATGATCACTCAAATGGCGTCGACTTCCTACATAGACTCAACCTTGCGCAGGCGCAGTCGCATTCTCAGCATGCTGCGAATCCACACTAAAGTACTTCGCCAACTCGGTCTCCAACTCCTGGCCCTCAATGTGCCTCATATGCTTCGCCCTCTTCACCGGGTTTACTCCATCATAGTGCGCACTGGCGAAGATGACATCCAGCTCCTCGAGGCTACGGCCCTTGGGCTCGGGGAAGAAGAAGTAGACGCAGGGAATGATAGCGGCGTTAAAGACAGCGAACATGACGTAGGTGCGGTAGCCGAGGTTGGCGAAGGCTGGAGGGGTGATCATGACGATCTTGGAGAGGTCAGTGAAGCTCGCGTTGGTACAGGTCATTGACAGCACTTACCAGGAAGTTGGACATCCAGTTGGAGCATGTTGCGAGGGCGTTGGCCTGGATGCGGATACGCAAGCCAGTACACTCAGCTGGGTAGAGCCATGTCATCCCAAGCCAACCTGTTTCTATGGTTAGAAATGAGTGAGAAGCATTGTATTCAAAGCTGAACGTACCGATGGCGAAGAAGGTGTTGAAGACGAAGAGAAAGACCGCAGCTGGGATGCCAAAGCGGTCCTCGAGAATAGGGGCACCGTTATCGGCCACACGACCAGTAGACACGGTACCTCCCAGAATAGCCATGGAGGCCATCATACCAAAGGCACCGAAAAGCATCAGCTTTCGTCGACCGGTGCGCTCAATCAGAGGCAGTGCTACAAGACTGGCAAGGAAGTACTCGGTGCCATTGAGAGCAGCAAGCAGTCGAGACATGCTGGGGCCGAAACCGAGGGAGTTCTCAAACAAGAACGTAGCATAGTATGTGATGAGGTTGATACCGCAGATCTGTTGGAAGAACTGAGCAAACATGCCGAGTAGTGTACGGCGAAGGTTTTGCGACGGTCCGTTGGTTAGAAGCTCCTTGAACTGGAACTTGCCGCCCCGACTCTGCGCCTCAAGAGCCTCGGTGATAGCCTCAACCTCAACTGTGACCTCAGGAGCATCAACAGGCAGACCAAGGAGTCTGGCAGTGACATCGCGGGCTTCAGCGTGGCGACCCTTCATGGCGAGCCAACGAGGTGAGTCGGGGAGGTAGAGAAGACCCCACATGACGATGACGGTAAAGAAGGATTGGAAGGAGATGGGGAAACGCCATCGGATGGAGCCTTCCAGGAAGTAGAAGCCGTAGTCGACCCAGTATGCGATCATGATGCCTCCTGAGATCAGGGCGCCGGAGATGAGGATCAGGAAACCACGTTGGTGAGGACGGGCACATTCAGATTGCCAGGTTGGGATTGCTAAACGCAGTCAGAGGAAAAGACTCGTCAAATTTTTGACAAAGAGAGAGACTTACTGGATGTGACCATGCCATTGCCTACGCCTCCAACAATACGACCGGCAACGAAGAGACCATAGCTGAAAGTCGCCGCCTGCATGATGGTACCAATGATCATGATGAGACTGCCCCAGAAAGTCGAAGACTTGCGTCCCCAAGACTCTCCATAGAACAGGATCAGGACAGCACCAAGGAAGCAGCCAATCTGATAGATCGCAACGGCAGCAGCCTGAGTATTCGGTGAGCCCGTACACATAGCGTCATTCCTGTCATTGTTCTCCGGGTAATCATGATAGCAGAGGTAATTGGACTCCTCAAGCGGTGTCATCAACGGCAAGCTCTTCTGAAAATCGTCGAGAGTGAGTAGAGCGCTGAGAACACCCTGGTCATAGCCGAACATGAGGAAACCGCAGGATGCGATGATGCCGATGCCCCAGTTGAGGGCTTTGCCTTGGAGTCTGTTGCCTCTGAAGGTCCATTCTGGGAGGTCGCCGATTTTGTGGAAGAAGCCCATGATGCCACCCTTGGAGCTGCCGGGGTTATGCTTTTCGTTGGTGAGCTGCCGACTGGCATCTCCATCAGAATCTGGTGTCGGAGGCTGGTTCATCATCTTCTTGTCCTCTACCATAGGAGCTTGGGTGTTGACACTGCCAGCCATGATGGGAGAATCAGCAGGGTCGCGGTTGTTCTTGGCCTCCATAGTTAAGAATCGTGTGACGTCTTTGGCAAAGAAGAAAAGATCTAGAACACTGAGAGGGTCCGGGGAAAGCCAGTCTTCTTTATACACGGGGGTAGAATAAAAACAAAAAGCCACGCGATGTCATACTTCTATTTCCTCAAGCCTGCCCGTGGAGAGACGTGGAGCCTGTACCAACGAGTCATCTTCCATGTGCGAGACATTAGCTAATGCTGAATACTACGTAGCTAGCTACAAGCCTCAGCTGAAGCTCGGCTCGCTTCAGAAACGAGAAAGTTTTCTCGAATCTCCATCTTTAGGGAGCGACGGCGGCATCGAGGACCACCAGGAGAGGCCGATTTGCAGACCAACAGTGAGAGTGGAAAAAGCCTCGGATGACTGAATCAGGTAGTCCGAGTCTTTCGGGGCCTTGGCGAAATGGACATGTAGAGTCGAAGCCGGCAAATCTCCCGCCAATATCTTGGCAAGTTGAAGCAGCCAGAGCCGAAAGAACAGCTGGAATTGAGTCGTTAGAGGCGTAGAATTGCCAGTAGATTGTCGATTGGTAGGAAAATGTGGAGGGGGAGGGAAGATGGAGCGCCCGAGGCGTGTCTAGCGGGCGGGTTCGTGTCCACTTGGATGACGTTGGCCGAGCACTCAAATTATAAGCATAACAGGGGAGGGAAGAGTTTTGGAGGTGAGGGACTGAGTCAAACTGGTGGCAGGTGGGATCCTTTGGTCGGTGTATTGAATCATGTTGTTCAGGTTGGTCTCTATGATGTATTGGGCAAGGTTTGTGCGTCTCCTTGTTTTAACGCTGGTTAGTGAAGCCGTGTTATCTTGAGATGAACTCCATACTTGCAAAGTGACTCTGGTGGGTAATTAGACCAGCTGCATGTCTCACCTCTCGCGAATAGTGTACATCCGGCCACTTGCGACGTTGTATGCACTTTCACCTGTCGCGTCTTGGCCTGCGACGATCCAACTCCCACGGCTTTCTCCTTTGAGACACGAGGCACCAGGACAACGGTTCGGAACCGCCCAACATGTCTCTCCGGGGCAATTGTCGTATGCGAATGAAACGGGCTTATGCAGACCCAGGGGTATGCCAGTGTTGCCTGAATATCACCATGTGCTCGCGGGGACCCCGTGTTCTGGGATGGATGTCTGGGGAAAGGCATTGCTGGGCTGACTGAGGTTGCGGGTTGCCGCACTGTAGATGCTATCCCGATCTCTTGGCTGCGTATGGACTCTGTTCCGGGTCTCTGGATGGTCTCAGGGGGTTCATGGTGCAACCATTATGTACTGAATTGTCGTCTATACGGTGGTTGCAATGCGTTTACCCATAATATCACATACCCCCAGGTTGTGGTAACGAAGTTGTCATCCCTCAACTAGCCCAAGATAGACTGATACATCCAAGTATAATTATTGACATAAAAATATGATAGCAAATGTAATGGCATAACCTCTACTATTGTGCGCACCATAGCTAACAATACTGTATTGGAGATGATCGCAGAACTTGGCAACTATGGAGGTATAGGGTAGCAATTTCTCACACAGCAGCCGCCAGGCCCAAAGAGGAAGGACCCCTATTGGGGAAGAGTCGAGTCGCGCCTCAACGATTTCCCTCGACCATCGCCACGATCCCTCATTTTCCCTGTCGAGACACTCTCGTCGCATGTCTTCGACACACGGCAGCCAACGGCGTAGGCTTTAGGGTCTCAATCACCCCAGGCGCCAGCCGCCTCGACCCGAATTCGCTCCTTTGATCCTCCCTGTTGGCGCGCGCCACGGGACCACCACATTCCTTCAATGCGACACTCCTTCTGTTTCTACGCTGCGGTTGCGCTGGGGCTGTTGACGGGCATTGCTGTCGCTGATAAAGATAAAGATAAAGATAAAGACAAGAACAAGAATAAGGGCACGGTATGGGCTACCCCGCACGACAGCTACTCGTCGTCTGTCGGTGTGCTGGGCTGCAAGATCGACACCAACCGCGTAGCCTACTGGCCGCAAAGCGTCGATTGCGACAACATCTGCGTGGCCCTCCGCTATGAGGACCGGGAAGTCAAACTTCTCCGCATTGACCAGTCCGAAGGTGCCTACGACGTCAGCTACGATGCATGGAACTATCTCTACACGGGACACTCGGCCAAGGACGAGCCTACAGCAGGTGGTGCGGTCGAAATGCAGTTTGAGAACCTGGACGCATCAGAGTGCGAAGACTTGATATACACCAAGGGGAGCAAGCTGGCCTTCAGTGCTGCGAACAGCATGAACTTCGTCGCCAGCTGCATCGACAAGAATGATTCCTGGGTGGGCAACAACTATGTCATGTACAACATCATTGACTCCATCTGCACCATGGGCTTCGACGAGCAGTGCGAACTCGACTATCCGGCTCTAAACCAACCGACGTGTCCGCACACGCTCGGCGATCAATCCAGGCTCACGTCGCAGCCAGTGTATAACATTATGTATCCAAGTGGGGAGGAGGTGAAGGCGACATCGGGCTTGCCTCCTGCGGCTGGCGATGAGGATGATGAAGATGCAGCAGCTCGACTGATGGAGCCCGGCATGTTGGTGGCTGCTATGCTGATGGTGTTCATGGTCGAGTTCATTTGATTTGCGTCGTTGGATATGCGCGTGGGTGGTAGTGAGCGTTCTTGGATTTGATGAGATGATACCCCTGTAGGCGATGTTGGTGTCTGTCTGTCTGAACGACAATGTCCCTTTTTTGTTTACGGCAAGATACATTTTAATACACAGCAACATATACAGTGATGAGCCATTCAAAGTTAAGACACTGAATGGTTGATGCTTATTCTCGTCTGGCTACCGCACTGACCTTGTATAGCCTCAAATCACTGTTGTCACGCTCTTGGCTCTCACTCTACCTCTCGCTGCCACCCATCAATCACCCTGCATCCTCTCCTCAACAACCTGCACCATCATGCAAACGCCACACCTCACATCACTGGTCAATTCCTCAACCACCTCTATGCGTGCGTGCATGCAAACGACCAAACAACAACTGGTGCATAATTCTCACCTGCAGTCAGCCCAGCTCACCGTTGGCTCCACGCCTGTGGATTCTGCCTTTCCAACCTGAGAAGCGCTTCTCCATCCAAACCTCTTGGCTCCAACTCCTCCTTGGCTCACGTCGCTATCGCTGGCCCCTCCCCAGTTGAACGCGCGGCAAACGCTTTGCTTGCCCTGATTGCTTGAAATGAACTGACTATGATGGAGCTGGGCGGGCAAAATGGTCAGCAAAATTTCCTGTCCCCTTGCCTGGGTCTGGGTCTCCTCCCCATAGCATACACGGATCTTACGGCACGGTTCAGCCCTACTGATCCATCACACGCAACCCCGCGAGCCTCAACCTACGACGACTACAAATTCCTCTCGTTTCGTTTATTGCCTAGAATCTACGAGAAATACGACGTTGGCTTGATTGACGCCTCATCCAGACAGCATTCAGGCTTCTCATCGCCCCAACCCCCAAGAGAAAACCACCCCATAGGCTCGCCCAACTTAGTTTCCCCTCCGAAACATCCAAGCTTGGACCTTGAAGCCGGCTCCACGGCATCTTGAAGCTAATTCAGGTAGTCGTCCCGCGCCGTCCGGCACGCACGCACACACCCATACACACGCGTGTCGTTCTCAACTGTCACCGCATCTTTTCTTCCTTTGTTGCTTTTCCAGTCGTCGAATCTGTACAGTCTTTACCTGTGTGTGTGTGTGTGTGTGTGTGTTCGTGTGTTTGCGGTCGTGTGATCGAGGCCGACTAGCCAAGTACTTTCCTTGAGTCAAGATGATGCCTTCAGTCAATGTATCGGAGTTGGAGGCTCAGGAGCGCTACAATGATAAATACGTCATTCTCTACGATTTCCGCAATCTGGGTATGTCGAGTCCTCTTTTGCAAACTCTTGACTCTGCTTTGGCTGATAAACGACTATGCATAGACCTCGATGAGGCCACTGCGGAATTCACCGCTCTTCTCGACGACCTCGAGGCTGTTGGTCTGCACACCGAGGTCCGCCCTGGGTTCTACCAAACCCTCCTAGTCTTTGTCAAGGCACCCCGCGAGCTTCTTGGCAATGCCGTATACAAGGAGAGGTAAGCGATGGACCATTGAGTCAAACCCCAAGCCCACAAGAACAGGGTTGCATTCCCCAGTCATCCATAGCTCACTGACACTGGTTGCTGCAGGGTCAAGGATTGGCTGTATGGTGTTGCTCCCATCCGTCCTGAAGGCACCAAAGACACTGTCGTCGATGGAGCGTTCGAGGCTGAAGACCTACTGGCTTTGCATCATCTTGTTACCTTTTCACAAGAGCAGGGCGGAGCTGGTATTACACCAGAAGTCGGCAAGTGGAAGAACGTGCGAGCCGTCTTCCCTCCTCACAATGCGCGTGAGAACCAGACTCTTCTCCGATACCTCAGTCGCCGTCTTGTTCTGTCGCTATCTGATCTTGACAGGATCCGAGATCTTCATGGCAGCAAAGTTCGTATTTATTGCCTTATTCATAAGTCCCTATGGCTACTGACCTTTTGAGAATAGGTTGCCTTCTACTTCGCCTTCATCCAGAACTATCTCATGTTCCTGACCTTCCCTGCCGTCACCGGCGTCATCGCCTGGCAATGGTTCTCAAACTACTCCATGGCTTACGCCATCATGACGAGTATCTGGTGCACCGTCTTCCTGGAATATTGGAAGATGCAAGAGATCGATCTCAGCATCCGGTGGAACACCAGAGGCATCAACATGGTCAAGGGGAACAGGCCGCAGTTCAAGTATACCAAGGTGGTTGTTGACAAGAGTGGCCATACTACGCATACTTTTCCTCGGTACTTGCAGATCTCGCGGCAGCTTCTGCAGATTCCGTTCCTCATGGTTGCGACCGTTGCCCTTGGTGCTATCATCACGGCCGTGTTCGCGATCGAGGTGCTCATCTGCGAGACCTACGTCGGGCCATATCAATATTACCTTGTGAGTACTCGTACGCCTTCCCTAAATCTCATCGCGGGACTAACTGAATCCGCTCCAGGGCTATCTGCCTACTGTCTTGCTTGCTATCGCGATCCCCTACATCACGTCTTCCCTCGAGGGTGTCGCTGAGATGTTGACCGAGTACGAGAACCATCGAACTGCCGACTTCCACGAAATGGCCCTCAACCAGAAGATCTTCGCTCTCAACGTCATCACCAACTACCTCCCCATCATCATCACCGCCTTCGTCTACGTTCCTCTGGGCGAGCAGGTCGTGCCCCAATTGGAGAAGATCATACGGAGCATTATTGGTCGTGGAGACTTTAAGTTCGCCGTGCGAGGCTTCGAGGTGGACCAGGACCGGTTGAGGAATGAGGTTATTGCGCTTACGGTCACTGGCCAGCTGATCGGTTTCCTTGAGGAGAACATCCTGCCATTCGTGAAGCACAAGGTGAAGCACTGGTACCGACTTTACCGCAAGAACTACTCCAACGACGTTATGCTCATGGCAATGTGCACCGACGAACCCCAGGAAGCCAACTTCCTCGACAGGATTCGAAACGAGTCTACGCTTCCTGACTACAACGTCCAAGAAGATATTGCTGAGCTCGTTCTTCAATTCGGCTATCTCGCCCTGTTCTCGCCTGCCTGGCCACTGATCCCCCTTGGATTCTTCATCAACAACTGGATTGAGCTGAGGTCCGACTTCGCCAAGATCTCTGTTGAGCATAAGCGACCAGCGCCTGTTCGCGCAGATGGTATCGGGGCGTGGGTTTCCGCGTTGGACACTTTGACATGGATTGGCAGCATTTCTACAGCAGCCATTGTTCATTTATTCGGCACGCACAGCACCGGACGTGGCACCTGGGTTTCTCTACCCATCACGATCTTCATCAGCGAGCACGTCCTGCTCCTCCTACGATCCCTAGTTCGCTGGGCATTTGAGCGTTACGGATCTGAACAGGTTCGTAAGGAGCGTAAAGCGCGATACGCCGCACGCCTCAAGGTGCTCGAAGAGATTGACGCACACAAGCGCGCAGGGTTGGGGCTCAGTGTGACGGAGAAGCAGAGACGGCGATCAGTCCTTATTGGCGCCAATGATACGTTCTTCATGAAGCAGATTGAGGATGGGGCGAGTCTGGCTGCTGGAAAGAGTCTGTTCCGAAAGGTTCAGCAGGCGAAGGCAGAGAGAGGATTGGATCTGAAGAAGGATTGAGTTGGGCGATCCTGAGGACAGCACCATTTCACGGCCGTACTATGAGGAAAAATGCATCATGGGCGGCGTAAGGACAACCAAAAGTACCAGTAGTCTTCAAACTAAGATGCATCATATTTGTCTCATCATCGGAACTTCTTACTCGCCTCCGCAAACGTCATTCCTTTCTTGATCTCCGCTGCCATCTTCGTATCTGCTTCGACTTGAGGTGCAATCAAGGGGATAGCCTTTTCCGCCATATCCTTCGGGAGTACCACGACACCGTTCAGATCGGCGATGATGTAGTCACCTGGCGAAACAGTGATGGTGTGCTCGCCCGAGGGGACGGTGACAGCAACATTGGTAGCCACGACCTTGAGGACTTGATTTGGTGCTGCGGTGCCGACGTCTCGGGCGAAGATCTATGTATATCAGCGCTGTCATGTTCTAGAGAGTTTGTGGCGAGATAGAAACTTGGAAGACTCACCGGAAAGCCGAGTTCACGCTGTTCCTGCAAGTCTCTGAATCGTCCATCAATGACGGACCCCACGGCTTTGCTGGCCTTTGCGCGGATAGACATGAGACCTCCGTAGCATGCATTCGAGACGTGGGAAGGACATGAGACGAAGACAACTGCGCCTTCAGGGATTGAGTCGATCTGCAGAAGGGACGATATTAATGTCAGGATACTGGTTCGGGAAGATACTGGTTAACTTACATAGTGTGTAGGATGTTTTGGCGCCGGATCGTCGATGGGAACATATTTGACCGTGTAAGCTGGCCCGACGATCTTGGTATCTCCAGATTGACGCTCGGGCGACCACATGGTTAGGCCGGGGAGGAAGCCCCCATGAGGCTGCTTGAGTTTGAGGAGAGCATCGCTCACGTCACAACTGAGCAATGAGCTTCTGTCAGCATGCAGCGCGATTGGGGATTGAAGTGTATAGAACACTGGAATGAAAGACTTGCGTGGTGTATTCACTGAGCGCAGTGATGATTTTGGATGAGGCCATGGTCGGTGTCGTTGTAAGATGTCGTCGGGTTGCTTGCTTGGGAATCGGGCGCATACTGTGTGGCGAATTGAGGCGAATCGCTGAGATCAATGAGTTGTTCTTCACAGTTCGTGATAGAAGCATTCTGCACGTTGATACAGAAACCTGAGACTACCCAGACGATGAGATCCCAGCATCCAGCTTGGCTTTATCACGGCACATGTGAAGATGGAGGAGGGGCCGGCATCGGGCGGGCGGAGTCCGGCCCAGGGTTGAGCAACCCCCGTGGTCCTCGGCTCCGAGGCAACGCCGGGCTCCAGGCACCGAGCAATTAATTGGATTGATAGACAAAAACACTATACCATCTAAGTCACTAGGCAGCAGAATATCGAATCACATAAGGTCATCACCGTCGTTCTACTCTTTGCATCGCTCAGAATTGGTCGGTGCCTGGAGTCCGTTGCTGGGCCAGCGATGTGAGCTAAGACAGGGCCTGCTGCATTCGGGAATCAGTCACTGGGCTTTAGGGTCTCAACTGTTGTTCTTCTTGGTCGGCACCGGCACTTTTGGGGATTATTGGGTATGGAACAGAGAGGCCGTGGTATTACATAGTCGTATCACACGGAGTCAGAATAAAAGCACTCGTCAGGGGCATCGAATAGGCGCCAGTGAACTGCTCAACGTGAGACTTCTCGTCTGTGCAAGGCAGCAGCAAATACAACGAGCTAGTAACCTTCACCGTCAATAGTAATCTCCTGATTCCTCAAGCACACCAAAAGCTAGACTTATAAAAGACTTCCCAATTCAACATCTAGAAATAAACTTGGATACACATCTCAATTGACTTTCTTGGCTTCTCGACTGTATCCAACACAATCCTCCACATTCAACATACCATTGCTATTGCACATCGCTTATCATGGCGACCCCGATGGAGCAGTTCCTATTGGAAAACACACCTCGCTACCAGAAGCTTCTCAAAGCTATCAAGCTAGACAACAAGCCAAGCCAGAAGAGCGTCACCCAGACAAACCCAGATGTTGTCATCTGCGCCCGAGTCCGACCGCTGCTCGAGCAGGAGACGGCACAAGGGATACCTCCTGGCGTATTTGTCCGAGATGGGGCGAGCAGCATTGCTGATGTACATGAGCTTCGACAGATGGTTCGAGGATTGCCAGTTCTCAAGGTGCGTCACTTATAGATATTTCCTACCATCATGAAGGAATACACCAATTGATGATAAACAGAGCTCTAGCTACGAGGTAGACCGTTGTTTCGGTCCCGATGTTCCCACTGAGCAGATCCATGAGAACATCATGAAGGATCTCGTGCCCTGGGCATGGGCCGGCGGAGTCGCTACGCTCTTCGCCTATGGCCAGACTGGCTCCGGCAAGACATACACGGTTAGCCACATCGAGAAGCTCGTCGCTGCTCAATTGATGGGTGGAGAGCTTCCAGGCAAGCGGAAGATCTATGTCACGATCGTCGAGCTTTCTGGGAACTCTGCGTTCGGTAAGCCAGACATTCCTCTACAGGCCTCTATAAGATGAACTAATGTACGAGCCCTAGACTTGCTCAACTCTCGAAAGGCTGTTTCCATCCTCGAAGACTCCTTCGGCGTCACTCAAATCGCCGGCGCAGCCGACCACGAGGTCACCTCAGCGGACGAACTCCTCGCCTACATCGAGAGTGCTGCATCCTACCGCCGCACAGAAGCCACCATCAAGAATGACACATCTTCAAGATCCCATGCCATCTGCCGAATCCGCCTCGAGAACAGTTCCGCTCCAACAGATGAGGATGGAATGCTCTACATGGTTGACCTTGCTGGTTCTGAAGCCGCTCGGGACCGTGTAGACCATGATGCAGAGCGTATGCGCGAGTCGCGCCACATCAACACCAGCTTATCAGTCTTGAAGGATTGCATTCGAGGTCGTGCAGAGGCTGACATGGCTGCTGCGACGGGCTCAAAGAAGAAGCCTTATATCCCCTTCCGCCAATCCAGTTTGACGAAGGTACTGAAGCATGTGTTCGACCCGTCTGGTACACGAAGCTGTCGAACCATTGTGATTGCCTGCGTTAATCCATCTCTGCTGGACCTCGCGGCTAGTAGGAACACGCTCCGATACGCAGAAATGCTGCGTGTCTTGATGCCGAAGAACATCACCACCCGATATGATCCTATGTCTCCAATCACTTGGTCCAATGAGCAGCTGCAAGCTTGGATCGCGGACAATGTGAGTGGCACTGCTGCACTGGCCAAAGTTTAGCGAGCTCACACTAACATGTTGTAATCCAGTCTGGGTCACCTCCAATAGACGCAAAGATCCTTGCGCCTGAGGAGTCTGGGTCCCAGCTCCTTCGTCTTCCCCCTGCAGACTTCGAAGCCCGCTGTCTCAAGACTAAAGGCGTCAAGCCCGAACAAGCTAAAGCCTTCCGAGCAAAGCTGTGGCAATTCCACGTGGATTCAAAGTCTGCAAGTTCTGGAAACAAACCTGCTAAGACACCGGACGCTGGGTACGAAGAGTTCATGGGTCACCTCTCCGTCCAGGATAAGTCTACCAGCCGCCATCCGGATCCGCAGATCGCCAAGCTCCCATTCAAGGAACGCATCAGACCCGGCATGGTGGTAAGTTGGACCCAGCGATATGGAGAGAACGATGTCCGGTTAGCAAACCCATTCAATATGGCAGTTGTGCTCTGTCCTGCCTCGGCAGCGGGGCCGCACGCAGTCGATCTTACGGACAAGAACGTCAAGGCGCAAGCAGAGGAAGAAGACGCAGGGGAAGAATCTAAGAAATGGCTGTGTGCCTATGTGAACCCGGGTTTGCTGCACGAGTCGTATGAAGTCCAGATATGGAGACAGACTGTGATGTCTGTGGACCAGATGGACGCCGAGGTGTTGCTCGAGTATGACCCTGGAACTCGCTACTACTTCATCACGCTCTGATCGGGGCTGCTTCTCTAATTAGTCAACTTTAAAGAATGCATTGACCTTCTCCCAATTGTCTGTGCAAGTTCCGGAGCAAATCGATCGCCGCGCCGGAAGCACTCCGAACTAGACCAGGGCCACCACGTCCCACGTGCGCGACGAACTGGTCATCGATTGGTCTACAACGTCCCCTGGCTGCTCGACAAAAGCCGCAAATCTGCAGCAAGTCCCGATTCTCTACCGACGAGCCTTAAGCTATAAATGACACAAGGAAGCCACTGATATATCCAGCCAATGGCAATGTATGTATTTGAATGTGCATAAGCTCGCCATCTCCACCGACGGGCGCATCGTGGGGGTGGCGACACTACCTATGCTTGAAGCCATGCATGTAAGTAGAACTTT
This sequence comes from Sarocladium kiliense, assembly GCA_030734395.1. NCBI lineage: Eukaryota > Fungi > Ascomycota > Sordariomycetes > Hypocreales > Sarocladiaceae > Sarocladium > Sarocladium kiliense. Next base: position 2,127,874 of record JAUZTG010000020.1, on the reverse strand, counting down.
GGAGCACCCAGTCGGCCGAGAGGGGCAGGTCTCTAGGCTGAAGAACTTGATGATGATCGACAGGTTCGAGGGGAAGCTCGCGAAGGTTCCGAGGCCTAGCTCAAGGGGTCAGCCAATGGAACTTCACGGCGCTGGCCACGTTTTCGGCTGGACCTCGTCTCTGTGTGGCTGCTATCTGTAGACCATGCATGGTGGTTTTATACATGACGTGCGATTCTTGGTGTGTTGAACGAATGCAGCAGCTCGTGTACCGACTAGATGGACGCGGTCGATGACGATCATCGCCGTTTTGTGCTGATGAGGAGGGAGAGTTGCATTCAACGTGAGCAATTGCTGCTCTTTCGTTGGGCAATGGCGATGACTTGCAGCGAGCTGCTCAAGACCGATGTCCCGGTTTGCCGGGTGCGGCTCTCATTGTATAAGACTCGGACCAACGGCCTTAAAACTGGCTTCTCGGTAGAATGTTGATCAGCAGCCTCAGCTAAGATCAATAGCTTTGTCAATTGCAAGCATGTGGTCTCTCGGAGTGGTCTCGGCCACCTTATGCCTAGCTTCCATCGCCTCAGCCTCCTTCGAAGGCAATCTGAACTATGAAAGCCCCTCCCGCCGCCACGCAGGTCTCGGTCTCGATGTTCCGCTAATTGAGAGGAGATCGTGGAAGCGTGACAGCGTGACCTACAGAGCAGACCAGCTCAGCTTTACCCATGGTGTTGCCTCTGGAGATCCTTGGGCTGACAGCGTGATTCTGTGGACTCGTATTGCACCCTCGAAGAAGTCTGATGACAGTGAGGTGACTGTCGATGGCACCGCACCAATCTACAGCCATGAGACTGAAAAGTACATCAAGGCTGACGCCAACCCGATCTGCGTGGAGTGGAAGGTGTTTGGGAGCAAGAAGAACAAATCGACCGGTAAGGTCGTGAAGAAGGGCAAGGCTTACACCACCTCGGATATTGACTACACTGTCAAGGTAAATCAATCCAGCAAGAGCCAGCCACAGGTCGCTTCTGACAATGTCTAGGTCGAGGCAAAGGGTCTGAAGCCCCTCACCGAGTATTTCTACCAATTCAATGTTTGCGGCTCAGGCAGCAACAAGAGCCCTCTCGGCCGCACCAAGACGGCTCCTCGCGCTGACGATGCCGTCTCGAGCCTCAGCTTTGCCGTCTTCTCCTGCAGCAACTTCCCCAATGGCTACTTTAACGCCTACGGTAACGCCGCCCGCAAGGACGAGCATGACTTTGTGATTCACCTTGGTGACTACATCTACGAGTATGAGGCCAAGGGTGAACGTGCTTCTGATCCTCCTAATGAGATCTTTTCGCTGTACGACTATCGCACGCGCCATGGCCAGTATAGAACCGACAAGGATCTTCAGCTTTTGGCTCAGAACCACGCTTGGATCACCACCTGGGATGACCATGAGTTTGCCAACAACGGGTACCGTGATGGCTTCAGCGGTCTTAACAACACCGAAGAGTCTTTCTTGAACGATGGACCCAAGGTTTCGGTTGACACCCGCAAGGTGCATGCTACCCGCGCTTACTTTGAGTGGATGCCCATCCGTCAGACCGATCTTGACGACGGTCTGCGTGTCTGGCGCTCGTTCCAAATGGGCAAGCTGCTCGACCTGGTCATCCTTGATACCCGCAACTACGACCGCAGCATCACAAGTCTTGGCTGGAATGACAAGTACATTGACCTGATCCGAGACGACCCCAGCCGCACGCTGATGGGATCGCGCCAGGAGAACTGGTTCTACGATGCCCTGAGCGAGTCGCAGGAGCGCGGGGCTACTTGGAAGATTGTTGGTAACCAGATCATCTTCTCCCGTATCTTCGAGAACGATGATGGGAAGCTGAGCGGAGATAACTGGAACGTGAGTATTCTTCTGTCCGCGAACACTTGCGTACAAACTGTATTGACAGTGATTCCCAGGGCTACATCGCGAACCGCAACCGGACCCTTGAGCATCTCTACAACAACAAGATCAGGAACAGTATCTTCCTCGCCGGCGACAGCCACCAGAACTGGGTGTCTGACCTGGCTTGGCTGGGCACCAAGGACTACGACAAGAACACTGGAGAGGGCGCCATTGGTGTTGAGTTCGCCGGTACCGCCGTTAGCTCAAGTGGTCAGACTGGACCCATTGAACCCAAAGCCGGTGATTACGCTCGCGGCATGATCAAGCGTAATGATGAGATGCAGTGGCAGGAAGGATACTACAGAGGATACTTCATCTTGAACCTCAGCCCTAAGCAGGCGACTGCTCAGTTCTACGGTACGCCAACCCTGAAGTTAAGGACATTTGTGTGTTCATGATAAGCATGCTGACTAGAGAGACAGGTTCTCCCTCAGTTGCTACTCGCAACTCGTGGGATATCCCACTGGCGAACTTTACCGTCAAGGCCGGAGCCAACCACCTCCAGCGACCCATCGCAGGCGGCCGCGTCGAGTCCGGTGCTCTTCGTGGAGGAACGGTCAAGCACACCAACTTGACGCTCGATACAGATACTGGAAAGTGGAAGGTCATTGGGTTTGACAAGATGTTCATCCCCAAGCCATAAGTGGCTGCTCTGTATTTACAGGTGCTTGTGCTTCAAGTCTATTTGAGCAATGCTAGACAGCCCTAATCACCCCCCGTTCGCATGAACAGGTTGGAAGGCCTCGATCGTGACTCGAACTGAGGATCAAACTCGTAGACAATCTCCGGCCACTGAGGTTTGAACCCGAGCTTCTCATAGACCCTGCGACCCATGATGGACCCTTCCGTGACCAGTTCGAGGTTGCCCCGGCGCTCAGCTTCAGCAATGCCCCATTTGACAAGCTCCTTTGCAATCCCGCGACCCTGGTATGCTGGATCGACGACACACATGTCCAGAGCGAACACTGCGGGTGGAGAGGATGATGCCTTGTTCTTGACGACCTTCCTGCGCTGCGCATGAAAGGAGCGGTTCAGTTTTATGAGGTAGTCATGCTCTGCCTTGTCCCCCGGATACAGCTCATTCAGATCCATGACAGTACTGAGATCCTCGACGGGCTTGTCGCCGTAACCATCAACGACGGATAACTGAACCCAAATAGCGAAGCCGACAACCTTCCTGGGATCATTAGGCTGGTCTTCTGACGATGGCACGGTCGCCTTGAGGAACACAGTATGTGGGTCACCGTTGTGATCCCTGGTGATGGAGTTCCAACGAGTAACCATTCGTTGCGCACCGGCCTTCTTACCCTCAGGCGTGTCCCAGCCAGGGTTGAAAGCCATCCACATGCCATCCTGTGTTTGATCGCCAAAGCAGGCGCTGACGACATCATAGCCTGCCACAATGTCCTCAGGCGAGGCCATCAGCTCAATCGCAGCAGATGTGCTTTTAGTTTCCGAAGCCATATTTCTGTGTTGGAGTTCTGTATGTAGCAAAAGGGAAAATAGCTCAAGAATGTTGGAAGAAGAGGGCGAAGCCCAAGATCGTGAATGCGGAGATCCTGGGCCACCACTTGGGAAACGTATTACGGCACAACAATGGGAACAGCAGGCTAGGACCGACAAGACCAGCATTAGCTTGATCACCGATGTGAGTAATACAACGGCGTGCAAGCTCGAAAAATAAAGAATAAAAGAGGCATAGTACGTCCAGATGGACCAGAAGGAAGAGGGTCAAAAAGGGCAAAAAAAAAGAATCCAGAAGATATAGCATCCCCTGGGGGACTCGAACCCCCAATCTCCAGATTAGAAGCTGTGAGTGCGAGGTCAGACGATTGCTCGGAAATTATCCAACAGGGAGAGTTTTGAACATACTCTGGCGCGTTAGCCATTACGCTAAGGGGACCCTAATTGGTGGATGCCAAACCCGGTAAAGCTGTCTATGTACTGCCCACTGTCACATGACTCGGGCAATTTTCTCGTGGTTGCGTCACTGGCCCTCAGGAGGATCCTCAAAAGCACGGAGAGAGTATTCTACGTTTCTTTCACCTCGGAAGAATGGTAATGAAGCGGATGGTGCGACGAGCCTGTCCTCTGAATGCCATCACGACTTTCATCCCCAAGTCTTGGCTTGCGTCATAGCCCAACGCCGTCTCTTGCAGGCAACAGCCAGTCATGGTTCCGCCCGACGCTGAACAACGCCTGTACAAACGTCCATCGTTCAGGCATACAGTGGCCGAAACATCTCGACCCAGTAACAAGCCCTCATAACGGCATGTTTCGTGATGCCGCGCCGGGATGCAGCGGGAGACATGGGGCGGGATCGCTGATCCCTCAGCCACCACAGGTACCCCTGCAGCTTACTATATTGATCCGCGGATCTTCTTCAGCATCGCCTGATTTAGAATCACGAGATGCCCCTTTTAGCAACAAGTAACACCATTCGCTGAACTTTGTGACGCGGATCTCTCGTTTGGGGACGCCTTGCATAGTCTGGAAGCAGGATAGAAGCACGTACCTGGGTCGGTAGATGCGCCGTGTGCCGACCATATCGTCATACCTGACGAAAGAAACACTTAACGTCCGGATGCACGGCAAAGGTGACGATCTGCCAAGCAGGCTTGACATAGACTCGGATGGTAGTTCGACTCTCGTCTTACGAAGTCAATATAGAATGTAGTTAGCCTTGCCTAATGATTGATCGAAAAGTGCTGAAAGCTAATACCGGCACTTCGACAAGTGCTATGCATGTCTAAGTCTACCAATTAGGACCTGCAACTTCTCAGCCCTGTGTGGCACAGGTCCTGTTCACATTCCACAGCCTTGAGCAACGTTGAACCTCCCTGAGACAGTGTCGTCAGTGATCGACAAACCTTACCATCAGCGGTTGTCGAGTAGCCCCGGCTTACTGTTTCATGGAGGAACTTATGAGATGATAGCTAGCTACGCAGACTACGCTCCTGCTTGATCGAGCAATTCGTCTTGGTTCTTTGTGAAGTTGCGCAGGGATGAGACACTTGTGAGGAGTCTGATTCTGTATATATTGATCAACATCGTCCCAGAGAATTGCTTTCGATCAAACATCATCATTCAGACACATAAAGTTTTACATTATTAGATCTCTTTTATAACTGGCTCTTCAAGAAACAAAACCATGAAGTCTGTTTCATCTTTGATCGCTGGTGGCGCGGTGTTCATCACCCTTGCCCAAGCTCAGGTTCCGGGATTCGATATCTCAGCTTACCAGGACAGTACCGACTTCGCGAAAGCGTACACTGATGGCGACCGCTTTGTGATCATCAAGGTGAGAAAGTGAACACCCCAAGAACTAGCAATCAGCGACTGACATGAGACCAAGGCAACTGAGGGCACTACTTTCACGAGCGATCTATTCTCCCAACAGTACACCGGCGCAACCGATGCGGGATTCATCCGTGGCGCATACCACTTCGCCCAGCCAGCAGACTCATCCGGCGCCGAGCAAGCTACCTTCTTCGCCGAGAACGGCGGCGGCTGGAGCGGCGACGGCATCACCCTCCCCGGCGCTCTCGACATAGAGTACAACCCCAGCGGCGACAGCTGCTACGGTCTCTCCCAAAGCGCCATGGTCGACTGGATCGAGGACTTCGTGACCACCTACGAGTCGACAGCCGGTCGCTGGCCGCTCATCTACACGACTCTGGACTGGTGGACGACTTGTACGGGAAACAGTGCGGCGTTTGGTGATCGCTGCCCGCTTTGGATTGCGCGGTATGCCGATGCTGTTGGGGACATTCCGGCGGGCTGGGAGACGCATACGATTTGGCAGTATAACTCTGAGTATCCCCAGGGTGGTGACTCGAACACGTTCAATGGAGACGAGGCTGGTCTCACGAAGCTGGCTACCGGTTAAGCAGCTTCTACTGAGAATGACTGTATATTGTATAGTGGGGTATTTGTGCTTTTGGACTGTAAGGCTGTATGGTTACTCTACAGCTCCTTGTCAATAGGCGGAGAGGTATCATAGTCGCTGGGTCGACACCTGCCTACAAGAAAAGATCGAGTTCTAGCTTCGCTTTGTTTAGTAACTTGTATTATGAATCAACGTTGTCAATGGTCATCGATCTCAATTCTCGACCCTCTCAAGCGGCCACTCTGTTGAGAGGGGATTCTGTGGAAACATCACCTTCGAGCGAGTCATGTTCTGTACAGCAAGCGCAAATTGCCTTGTCAAACGGCAACTGTCCGTGGAGTTTAGTACCCGCTTCCCCGACGTGTGCAGTGCTTAACAGGGTCAGAAAACCGGGACCGACATGAACTGACAGCGGCAATACATCGAATCCGACTTAGACAGTAGGTATGGTGGACGACAAGAGATGATGCAGTCAAGGCTGAACCGAAAGCTAGCTGTGCTGTGAATTGCAAACTAGACGATGGAAATGCAAAGAACCAGATTTTCACAGATCACGATCTGTCCGAAATTTGTCAACTTTTCACCGCTGGTCCCATGAACAGCCAGCCCCAAACAGGCAGCACGGCGCCAGGCTTAAGAGAAAATGCGGCACGATCGCCTGATGAGCCCCCATTGTTCCCAGATGAAGCGAGCAAAAAGAAAGGTTTTGGTTGGGCGCTGGATATCACTTACGTTTGGACAGAGAAAACGTCCAATATAAACGTCGAAGCGAATTTGGCTGTGGGCCGGTTTTAGGTAATTTGAGGCCATGCTGAGGATGCTTGGCAAGCGCCTGGGTCCCGGGGCTGGGATTGAGGCAGCGAGGGTAGTAACAAATCTCTGTTGGTAAGCTTGAGCAAGGACTGGTAATGTTCCTGTGTAAAGTAGTGACGTGGAAAATATTTAAAACTTTGCGTAGACCGCTGCTGTTGTGTGTCCTCCTGTCCTTGCCTTGGTGCGTATTCGTCTCATTGTTGCAGCTTACACGAAGTTGCGAGATTCCACAGATCGCGATCAAACCAAATTCCGCCTTGATGAACCTCAAAGTCAAGTTGAACACGCAGAATAGCTGGATAAGCCATTTGATGGATGCAATACCTAACGAGGCAAAACGCCTTGCACATCGTAAGTGCCATGATGCGAACTCCCCCCAGAGAGAAGATGATCCTAACCACGAACCCCAGGCTACGACCCGTGAACTCGCAGCGAGCCAATCTCCGAAGGAAAAGGATACAAACATAATACGAGTTCTTGAAATCTAGTCAGAAGCCTTGAAGATGCACGTCTTCGTGAAAAGCGCCAACGAGTGGCTCGATGACTTCATCAAGGACTCCATCAATAAGCATATCCCCGACGCAGTCTTCTGCGACGACTTCGATAGCTTCCCTGAGGATGCCAACAAGACCATCCAAATCTGCAACGGCTGGCATTTGAACCCCCACTTCGTCGCTCTCAACAAGTCGGAGAAGGGGTTGCTCAACGCCTACCCCAGCAGCGACGGCGTCTCCCGCAAAGACCACTTGGCCCGAGTCATCGAATATTGGACCACCAAACGACCGAAGAGCCAGCTGAACAACCACTGGCCTCTTACTGTCCGGCTTTCACTCGACTATGCCGAATACGTCGACGAGTCTCTCGCTGCAGCGGATGACCTTACCCTGATGTACTCACTCGAGGACAATGAGGAGAAGGAGCCTGCTGATCGAGAATGGTGGATCCTGAAACCCGCTCTCATTGATTGCGGTGCGGGTATTCGCATCTTCAGCACGCAAGATGAGCTGGCGGATTGTCTGGAGCTTGCTGAGAGCGATGATGAAGAGGACGAAGAGTCAGATGGTGCTGCTGCTACACCTGAGGATAAAGATCCGGCGACTCCCATTAGCTTGAAGGTCCCTGGACTTGACCAGCTTGATGGTCTGGTCACTGCGACAGGGAAGCTCAAAGTTGGCACCGACCTGGACTCCAACCAGAAATGGCTGACGGACGAGACTGAACGAATCCCTTCCGCGTCTATGCGTATGTTTGTCGCGCAGAGGTATATCGTGTCCATCCCTCCGATCGAAGGTCGCAAATGGCACGTTCGCGCTTATGTCATGTCCCTCGGGCGTCTCAAGGTGTACGTCTACAAGGAGCTCCTCACGCTCCTCGCAGTAGAAAAGTACCAGCCACCATGGAAGAACCCTGGGCTCAAGTCCTCACTCACAAACACCTCCCTGCAAGATTCCGATGAAGTTGCCGAGATGGAGTCCATGAGGAGCTGGGACAGCATCCCAGACGATATCCTCCCCGGAGACTGGAAAGCCTCCGTGTTCCGCCAGATCTGCGATATCTCAGGTGAGATCCTGCAGGCTGCCGCGCACACGATGGCGGACAAGTTCACGCCTCTGGATAGGTGCTTTGAGCTCTTCGCGGTGGACTTCCTGGTCGACACGAATGCGAATGCCTGGCTGCTGGAGGTGAATGAGACGCCGGCTTTCTACCAGCATGGTGTAGCTGGGCCGCTCTCGAAGCGACTAATGGAGTCGGTGATGTCGCTGGCTATGGAGCACATTGGCCATCCAGGTCCGTCGGAACAGGTCGAGATTAGGGATCGTATGGTGCAGGTTTTGGATGAGACGAATGGGCTGGGGAAGAGCAACATTACCATGATCGTGCCCGAGAAGTAGGCATTTGGCTTTTCGTACCTTACTATCGTAGAGAATATACTCGAATTAAGACGTAGCATTCTCCTCAAGCTTGATTTGGCTTTATCGCGAATCGCCGCCATTGCGTTTCATTCGGCCAGGTTCAGAACAAACAGTTGAGAATTCGAGACGCGCCTGTCGTCACTCTAGGGCTTGAAAAACCGTGAAAGCAGTCAATTCAACATGACGCAAGGGTTGACTCCCAGACCTGTCAGCGATCATCAGCGCAGGATGCCATTGCTGACCATGCAATGACAACAGGTCACAGAAAGAATACTGAACTGTGTCATGCCGGAGTTGTCCAAGCTGACATTTTTCGGGAGTTGACCACGCTGCCTGGGGCTCATTTCCAGTGGACTCTGGAGTCCTTCAGTGGAGGCTGAGGAGGTTAGAGCCACCCATACTTCAGTGGCTGTTTTCACCACCAGGGCCCGGAAGTTCGGGAATTTCGATATTGACTCTTTTCTCGGGAGTTTGCCTTCAACGTAGTTCACCACGTTCACTAACAAACACTGTTCGGTTCTCTATTCCGGGGCCACAGCGCCGACTCTTGTTGCAATGCCGAGATGGAAGACTTTGCGATATAACATAACTGACAGCTGACCTGAAGTCGATATAAGATGATCCCATTTGAAACATGTCTTGTCTGCTCTTTACCCAGTCGTACTCATTGTCCGTCATGAACAACAAGATCCAACATGAACTCAAGCAACTTACCACACAGCCAAGGGCTCTTCATTCCTATGGAACCTGCTGCCCCGAGCCTGAATGCAGATCCGGAGATCGCAAGCACATCGTCTTCAGAGACCTTGCGATCGTGTTCTTCACACCAAACACTTTCACCAGTATGCACTATGCACTCGTCCCCCAGGCTTCTCGAATTAGGATTCCGTCGCTGACAAGAACCCTCTCTTCTAGGTGAGAAAAGTATGCATTGTCATGGCTGGTTTTACATGTACCTTCAACGCGAACTTCGGAGCAACAATGCCTTCGGGTGCTCTTGATGCGATATCCGACCACTTCGGCGTCACAAACAGAACCCACCTCGTCCTGCTCAACTCATTATACATGCTGGGCTACATCATCGGACCCCTTCTCTTCGGACCCCTCAGCGAAAAAGTCGGTCGACAGCCTGTCATGATCGGGACTTTTCTTGGGTATCTCATCTTCATGCTGGCATGCTCAGGCGCACCAACCTTCGGCGCGCTGCTTGCATTTCGCACACTAGGGGGGTTCAACGCTGCAGCACCGAACGTGGTGATAGGAGGACTCTACTCTGATGTTCTTGAGAATCCGTCTACACGTGGCAATGCCTTATCGTTATACATGCTCATCACGAATCTCGGCGCATTGACTGGCCCTGCCATCTCAGGCTTCTCATCAACACTCTCCTGGCGGTGGCCTTTCTGGATTGCCAGTATGGTAGCCGCCGTTGGTCTTCCACTCGTCTTGACTCTTCCGGAAACCTTCGCTCCAGTCTTGAGACTTCGATTTGAGAAGAGGTGCAGAAAAGAGGGTATGACAATGGCTCAGACAGAGAAGGTCGACAGTCAGGGCGCGGAGCCGGTGTCACTGGATGCAAGGAAGATCTTCCTTCGACCCTTTAAGCTCCTTTTTACCGAGCCTCTTCTCCTCTCAGCGTCAGCCTATATTACGCTGGCCTATGCAGTGTTCTATCTCATGTTCCAAGCCTATCCCATCATCTTTCAAGGTCTGCTGAGTTCACGCACAGCTTAATGCTTGACGACATATGCTGATCTGTCAATTCAGGCTTCTACGGATTGTCACCTGGCCTGGCAGGGCTGGCCTTGCTACCAAGTATGTGACTCATGTCTTTTACCCTTAACGAACGTGAGCTAACGCCAGTCTCAGTTGCATTGGGTACCACGGTCGGATTCATCATCTTCGTCATCTTCACTCACTTTTACGAACGTTGTGGTGAGGCTGGTTCTGGATGGGCACAAAATGAAGCGTATCGGAGACTGCCTTTGGCGTGCCTTGCATCTCCATGGTAAGTCGTATTCAAACCTCGGAAAAGAACCGAGACGCTAATTTGCTCATAGCATGACCATTGCCCTCTTCTGGCTTGCATGGACGGTTTACCCTTCGATTTCACCCCTGGTTCCCATGGCCGGCGGCATCTTCTTCGGCCTGGGGTTCCAGCTTCTTGTTATGGCCATGCTGAACCTTGTTACGGACCTGTACAAGGAGTACTCGGCATCAGCACATGCTGCATGTGGCACAATGCGCTCAATTGGAGCTGTTTTGTTGCCGCTCTCCACACAGCCGATGTATACCAGCCTTGGTCGGCACTGGCCGTTGTCATTGCTAGGATTCTTTGCGCTCGCGATGGGCGCGATTCCTTTCATCTTCATTTGGTACGGCTCTAAAATCACAGAAAAAGTCGAGGGCGAGGAGACAGAGCGCAAAAAAGAGGAGAGCAACTAAACAGTGGTGTATTATCTGCCCCGAGCAAAAACGGAAAGCTACTAGATGTTAATAGAATTGTCAAATCCAAGAACGAACATTCAGAAACGAGTATAATATCTCCGTGAATGGAGCAAAGAGACATGGCCATATTCGCATACACTATGCTGTCGCGGTTACCAATACTTTAACTTTGGGAGCATACTTAGTTCAGTCAAGCCTTGTCAAGACAATATAGACGCTCTAACTTGAGAATTTTCACCAAAGGCGGACGGAGAAATGGATGATAAATTCGGCATCAAATTCAGAAAACTATGTACTTGAAGACAGCATTTATCCATGATAAGTAGATCGCTCGTTCGAGAATACAATCGTCCCTTACACCAGGTTCATACCCGTCTAGTTGTTGAGAGTGAGCACACCCGGGCGGTAAGGCAGCAGGTTGTAGTCCGAAGGGTTGTCGTTGGGATCACGGCCCTGGTAGAGGAGCTGGAGGTTGCAAGGGTCGATACGGAAAGTCTGGTCAGCGCTACGGAGGAGATCACCGTGGCTGATGTCGTTGGTCCAGGTGGCACCGCTGTTAGCCTTGCCGGCGAAGGGGTTGCTCTCGGTAGCTGCCTGAGGAGTCCACTCTCCATCAAGGCTTGATGCTGTGAAAGACCGGAAGTAGCGACCGCCTGAGCCCATTGCCTCGACGATCATGAGGTAGGTGCCGGTGTCACCGACGGTGTAGACCTGCACGGCCTCAAAGAGGTTCTCCTTGGTATCCTGCATGATAGTCTCGTACTGGTCACCGAAGCTGCTTGGGAAGTTGCCAATAGGCATGCTGGAGCGATAGATACGGCCGTTGTCGCCACAGAAGAAGAGATAGATGTTCTCACTATCTGCGATCAGAGTTTGATCGATAGGTCCAGTGTCGGAATCGGTGATGCTTCCGGAGAAGAGAGGCTGAGGAGAGGACCAGCCATTCGCATTGGTTGGGTCGCTCGATGTGAGGTATGAGAAAGGAGTGGCTCCCCATTGATAGGCGAGAATCCACTGATCAGTAGGCTCGAAGTAGAAGAGCGTTGGTGCAACAGTGCCCTGGCTCATAGAGGTCTGGGGCGCTGAGCCGAGTTGCGACCAGTCAGAGACCAGTCCGAAGTTCATTGATCCATAGTTCTGGCCATCGTGCTTGGACCCGTAAACCAGAATCTGGTCATTGAAGATGACGGTGGTGAAGTCCTTGAGGGAAGCCCATCCGTTCGCGGGCTGCGCCAGAACACCGCTATCGGTCCAACTGTACGAGGATGGCAGGGAGCACTGTCCTGAGACGTTGGGCAGGGAAGCTAGGAAGGCCACCGCGGCCGAAAGAATGGAGCTGCGAGTGCTTAGAACTGCCATTGTGAGAGAACCGAAACGTTGTTTGGTGTGTATTCTGTTGAACTGTAATGACAGACGACGAAACTGTTGCTCTTGATCTAGATCACGATAAAGCTGAAGGAGCAGGCGACTTATATAGCCAAGGGGATAGTTTGCCTATGACATTTCATAGCCGACTAAATCGTACCAGCAGATCGTCATGTCTTCCCTGTTCTCATCAATGCTCCGCCTTAAAGTAAAACAAGACGGAGAAATAGAACCCACAACACGAGCAAGCGCACGAACCCGATAACAGGAGACAGTGGAGAGGTAGCATTACCCCAGAAAAGCAGCTACGATCTGCCGGTGCATGGGTATGAACAAATGCCGATCACTTGCTGCATCAGGCGCGGGATCCCGTCCGCTTTCTGCCGGACTGCCCTTCAAGGATTCGTTGCGAAAGGAGGGACGAACGCAATAGCCGGGAGAGAATGTGACCACGCAACGTGGGATGATAGCCGAAAAGAGGCTAATATGACGCAGACGGTTGCTTATTCGAGGGGATCGCGGGTATAAGTCAGATCAGCAGAGTCCAAGGACGCATGCATGAAACGGACTCCGCAGGGTGCAAGGTTGGGGGTCTCTTCCACGAATGGGCTTTATGCAATCACGGGACTTGTACTGCTGCATGAATGGAGGTTATGAGCAGATCTGACGCGTTTCTTTGTCAGTTGAGAAGGGACTCGAAGAAGCGGGAACCTTGCAAGTGAGAAATCAGCACAAAGACAGCAGTAGTGAGGACATGTTCTCATGGAGACACCGAGTCAAGTCTGGCGACGGCGGTTTCATTGAGATAGGCCACGGAAATGAAGTGTAGTACAGCCTCCACCGGCGGGCTCCAAGACTAGACTGGATTATTTCCTTTTGGTAACCAACAGCATAAAGAACACAATGAGGTAGCGTTCCAATGTGGGATCCATAAAGTGAGACAATGTGTATAGGGCTTTCGGCTTCCAGAAGCTCCATGCGCGTTGCTGCACGTTCAACTGGTGGCCGCTGACAAGCAGCGTTGTCCTCGCCGTTTCGTGGTTTAGTCGGCGAAGGTTATCTGATGCAAGTTCACTCCATGGAAGACAATGTACTTCAGATGAGATTTATGAGCGGAATATTGTCCTTTTTGACGCATTCTTGAATCCATGAGCTGGGTATAGGAGAGGCCCGAGTGTCAGGTCGCTTGTGGACAGGAGACAGATCTTTGACTGTGCCCTGTTACCGGTGACGGTAGTCAATAGACTTGAGTTAGCAAGTGAAGTAAAAGTAACAGGCACAAATACAGAATTGAAGGTGCAACTATTACCTGAATTCTTGTAAGCTGAGAGATGGCAGAGCCTGCATTCAATGTGGTGTATGATCCTGCAGCAGCACTCGTTCCGCCTCTGCTGGGGGATGCTGGGGATGCGTGGCAGGCACCAGCGGCCACCGCCACCGCAATTCCCAAACTCCCGAAACTCCCGAGCACCTTCAGTCCCACCACTTCTCCAATAAGCAGACCCGACATCCCGGAATTCATGCCAACGTCTTGCGCCCCTTCATTGTACCATTATTGATTTGAACATTTATCCACTAATCAGTTCTTCATCTTGAAGCGTCATGCAAAGAAGCGCGCAAGTCCCGGAGCCAAGCATGCATGGGAGAGCCAACCGCGCGGTCGTCAGAACCCGAACCAGTGAGCTAAACAAACCGAGACGACCGATCCACGATGCTAACAATATATCTTCAGATGGCAAGGCCTGCATAACATGTCACCGCCGAAAAGTCCGCTGCGACATCCTCAGCCATGGCAGCCCCTGCTCCAATTGCCAGGCGCAAGCCACTTCCGACTGTCGCATCTATGTTCGGCAATCTTCACGGCGCTCGGCAGCGAGGCCATCCTCCCGAGGGGCCATGTCTCGTGCCGCTTCATCGACGGGACTGACAGTTACGCCAGTGATACAGTCTCCTCTGTCGACGGTTACTGCTCCATACCCTACTCCGGTTGAGCTTGAACCTGGTGTCAGAGAAGCTACTAGTGATGTCTCGACTCCAGCATCCCCTGAAGATGCTCCTACTCCTCCTCGTAGAAGAGGCCGGGATCCTCCAAGCACAGATGACGAGCCCGAGACCAGGCAGCTATCAGAGTTTCTTAGCCACGATGAAGCTCGTGGGCGCGAGATCTCCTTCACTCATCGACTCTACTTCATTGGGACCGAATTCTCGACGCTGAACCATCTGGTGCGGCAACGATCACAGCCGTCAGAACAAGGGATCCTCCATTTCGGAAGCCAACCACATGCACCTCGAATGCCTGAAGTCCCATCCGACTGCCTTCGTCTTCCAGGCAAGAAACTGACACGGGAGCTCATTGATGCATACTTCACGCATGTGAATAGCGGCTTTCCCATAATGCACCAAGAAGCTTTCATGGCAAGCTACAACCACCGTGACCAATCCAACCCTCTATCTTTGCTCCTTTTGAACTGTGTACTGTTCGCGGGAGCGCATGTGCTTGGCTCAAACAGGCCGGACATGGCCAAACTCGCACATCAGTTCTACCGACGTGCAAGGCAGCTTTTCGATGCGCGCTACGACCCGGCTCGTGAGCATTATATCCAGGCAGCGCTTCTGTTTACTTGGTATTGTGATCGGCTCGAGGACGTCGTGTCGAACTCGTGGCATTGGGTTGGTGTTGCGAGCCGGACAGCCTTTGGTATTGGCCTCCATCGAGATGCAACGAACAGTCGCCTCAACACCGCCATCAAGGGTCACTGGGTACGTCTTTGGTGGACTCTGTACCAATTCGACGTTATGGTATCGGCCGCTCATGGCCGTGTGCAATCCATGTAGGTTGAGACAGTTACGATCTGAAAACCGATCGAAACGGGCTAACAAAAAGCCAGAGATCTAGACCAGTCTGATGTGGTTGCGTTAGAAGGAAAACATTTCCCTGGGATAGAAGCGTCCTCCGACTTTGTCATACACCATACACAGGTGTGCATGATCTTGTCCAGGGCCATGAAAAGCATAACTCGACTTCGCAGTACCCCAGCTGATCGTGCTGCTGCCACCGAACAAGCAGACAAAGAGCTTGCAAGCTTCTATGTGAACTTGCCCAAGTCTCTACAGGCCTTCTCGTACGAGACGGCCGACCTTTGGGTCTGTGTCCTGCACCTGTCCTACTACTACTCCTTGCTGTTGTTGCACCGCCCTTCGCCAGTGCCAGGAGAGCGAGAAAGGACGATTGAGGATTCGAGGATCTGCAGCGATGCTGTCACAGCAGTCACCGCCATCTTTGATTCTCTGCGGAAGAGAGATATGCTGGGGAGTTTGTGGATACCAAGCGCGTATGTGCTCTTCGCGACGTTGGTGCATGTCTGTACTCACCTCCAGTCGCCGAATCCCATCGTCGCAGCTTCCTCTCGACGACTGTTCAGTCAGCTCATGGAAACTCTACAAGCTCTGAACGCCAAATGGCTGTTCGCCCGTAGTCTACTTCTAATCTTCCAACGGGGGCTGTCACAAGGTCTGGGCCTGCAGGCTGCCAAGTCGAACCAGAATGAGACCCAATCACCAGAAGGGGCAGCGAACGATAGCAATGATGCCAATGTAAGCGTAACGCAGCCTCCAGCTGGTCCGCTCGAAATGAGCAGCAGCAGCACCAGTGGCATCGGCCCCAGGCCATGGTGGATGCAGGATCAGGAACAAGACGCGACTCATTTCATAGCGCCACCACCTTTGAGCACCTCGCTTGACTCTGAGACTACAGCAGCACCAATGGGCTTCATGGGACCTGGAAGTCACCCACCAGATGGACTGACTAACATGCAACTTGACTTTGAGCTTTTCCTCGCTGGCTTGGGAACTGGCGATGATGCAGCACACGACTTCTCACAAGTGTAGCCACCTGCGAAACGGACCCGTCGGGCAGAGATGGCCCGAGGGTGGACGGGCAACCGGACAAACGATCGGCATACGAAGCGAAGGTGTGGATTCCCTCCATGGGGTCAGTCAGGTGGTGGTGGTGCTTTTGAGACGATCGAAACTCAGTCTACACGTTACCATGCACATCCCCTCTCAATTTGACAGCTCTGGGAAGTGATAGACACATAAGCGCCAGCGCATTGTTTCCTTCACGTGATAATCCGTCTCGCGAGTTCGGCCTCGTACAATTGCGGTCGAGGCTTCAGATCTGCCCTCCTACACGGCCGCTTACACTCGACGCCCGTACTGAGCCTTGTTGCCGTCCTGGAAGCGTTCAATTGGCTCGCCTACTATATTCCAAGCCACCGGAGGCGTTTCGCCTTAGCTCAGAATGAAGAGCGAAACTATCAAGGGATAATTCCAACCCTATGGGATTCTAGCGTCACTCATAGAAATAGAGCCAGGATGTCCGATGCGTTCAGGTGAGAGCCCTGTCGAGAGGACACGAGGTCTCAACCGACGCCAGCTCTCCCCTTTGGAATGTAACCAGCTGGATGGAGGACCGCATCCTTCGCCGCCGATGCACGTTTGCAGATGCTCTGACCGTTCAATGTCGCGTTTCCGTCGCGTGTCTCTGCAAGTGGAAACGAAGGTGCAAACGTTGTTGTCATAGTGGACCCAGCCACAAGCATGGGGTTTTCCCTGGCGCCTTGCCTTGCCGCGTTGTCTTCCTTTCCTTGTACGGCACAGTGATCGTTAGTCACGGACTAGCATTTCAAAGAATCAGTCTAGAATCCTTCGCCGATGTCAGGTCATGGGGCTCAGTTGGACATGGCGAATGTGCGAGCGAGCAATGCAGACAAGGTCATGGGTAAACTTGGTTAGCGATCAAGTCCTGCCCACTCGCTCTGCCGTCAATACTCCAGACTTGCCAGGACGCCATCTCCCTCACTAGCGTCCGGATACCGGCATGTTGGATGTTGTGCCCACCCGCCGATGGAGGATGGAGGAGGGCAAGGCAGTGGTGTGGTGGTGGCTGGATACGGGCAAATTGGACATACGTCGCATGTTGACTCTCGCTCGAGCCGCTGCAGTGCAACTCGAGCGCATGGAAAGAGACCCTCCTTGTCTCCATCTCCTCATGCTCGTTCACCTCTTACATGCCTGCTTCGCGCTTCCTGCCTTGCAGGGATGCAAGCTTCTGGAGGAGGGGAGTCCCCCGTTGGGTTACATGGGGCCTGTCCACGACCCAACGCCGAAGTCAGGCCGCCCTGGCTCCAACATTTGCGCGGCTCTGACTGGCGCGGGAATGGGAACTTATGGAACGAGGAGAATGTTCTTCTTCTGGGGTAAGCTGCGGGGAGGCGTCCGGGCTAGGTTGTTCCTGTGCCTCTCTTGCGGGGATTGGAACTCCCGACGCCTGTTCTGCTCTGCCTTTTCGCCATGGTAGATGGGTGTTTGGATGGATCACCTTTAGGCTAGGCACGATACGGCCATGGTGCCTCTCTCCAAGATGATGATTTGGAGAACCGGGGCCCGGTGATAGGACATGGGACTGGGTAAAGCGACGGCCTCTGATAGGCGCGCATCTGTCGAGCCCCCCCCAGATAAGTTCTGTTCAAGCATACTGCTAGCTTGGATGCTGCCGTAGATTCACTCCAGAAAGCCACAGGAAGCTTCGAGGGCCGCCCCCTCCCCCATTCTCAGACTTGTCTGGGGGGGGCTTTACGTCTCCCTCTCTCCAAACACGGGGGCCGGGGTGCGCAAGGCTAACCCCGTCTTTTCCCCCAATATGCTTCCGACAAATCGTGGCCCCATCCCCCTCCTCATACGCTCTCCAATCGCTGGCTCAATCCGACAAGGGGCCATTTGTGTGGTTGTGGTGGCCAAGCGGCTAAGCTCATAAGAAGCCGTGCGCCGAGCTCATCGAACATCTTTCTCGTTCCGTCTCTGTCTCGCGTTTCCGATTCTTCTTTTTACTTTCTTCACGTCTTCCTTACCTCTTTGATAGGAATTCCAACAAAAGAAAGGAAACCCCATCAAGGATAAAAAGTTCTTAGTCTTGGGTTCTCATACAAGCCTTTCAACATGAGCAATTCCGCCGACTCCAAGGCCGCAGAGGCCGGCGTCCACCCCGAGGTGGAAGAGGCGCAGAGGCAGCACATTGACCATACCGCTGACCTGGATGAGAAGGCGAAGATCAAGGATTTCAAGGCTGATGCCATTGAGGCTGAGAATGCCGAGTTCCAGATGGGTGTGCTTGAGTGTGTGCGCGCATATCCCATGGCCGCCACCTGGGCTTTCATCATGTCCTGCACGATTGTAAGTTTGCCAAAAAAGCTCACCTGATTCTCATGCATTTTGATGGGATTTCAAACCTCTGGGTTTGCATGCATCGTGGCGATTTGAAATTCAACTTACTTACTCTTTACCTTCTCTACAGATCATGGAGTCCTACTGCGTGTTCCTGATGGGTAACTTCATTGCCCTCCCTCGCTTCGCAAAGGACTACGGTGTCTTGACCATGGACAACGGCGAGGAGAAATGGGTCATCGAGCACGCCTGGCAATCCGCTCTCCAAGCCTCCGGTCCCATTGGTGCCCTCATCGGCTGCTTCCTCGCTGGTCCTCTGACCTCCGCCATCGGCTACCGCTGGGCCACCATCTCCGGCCTGATGCTGCTCAACTGCTTCATCTTCGTCTTCTACTTCGGAAAGTCCCTGCCCGTCTTCCTGGCTGCTCAACTTCTCGAAGGTGTGCCGTGGGGTATCTTCATTGCCAACTCCCCTGCCTACTGCTCTGAGATTGTGCCCATGAGGCTTCGTGCCCCTGCCACTCAGATGCTCCAGATGTTCTGGGCCATTGGCGCCATCATCGTCCAGGCCGTCTGCTACGTCTACGAGTCTGTTGACGACCCAATCTCCTACCGCATCCCCATTGCACTGCAGTGGATGTTCCCCACCCCGCTCGCCATCCTCCTCTACCTTGCTCCCGAGTCTCCCTGGTGGCTTGTCCGCAAGGGCCGTCTTGAACAGGCAGCCAAGGCCGTCAGCCGTCTGGGACGTAGCACCGTCGTCACCAATGCCTCTGAGACTGTTGCTATGATGCGCCGTACTATTGACCTTGAGACGAGTGAGAAGGAGCCCAGCTACCTTGAGCTGTTCCGCGGCATTGACCTTTACCGTACCCTCATTGTGTGCTGCGTCTACGCTTCTCAGAACTTGACTGGTAACCTGATTGCCAACCAGGCTGTCTTCTTCTTCCAACGTGAGTTCTGGCCCTTCCACTCCCAGCTGCGTGCTCTGAGGGTTCCGAATACTGACAATAAAAACAGAGGCCGGTATGACCGACAGAATGGCTTTCACCATGGGTCTCATCACCTCCGCCCTCCAGACGGTCATGGTCATGCTCTCCTGGATTCTCATGACCTACCTCACTCGTCGCCAAGTCTACGTCGGCGGTCAGGCCATCGCTGTTGCCTTCCTGGTTGCCCTTGGTATCGCCGCCTCTGTTTCTCCCACCTCCGAGGCCCACAAGACCGTCCTTTCCAATGCCCAGGCCTCGCTCGGTCTGCTCATCTCCATTCTCTTCACCCTCGGTCCGGCTCCCGCTTCCTGGGTCATCATCGGCGAGACCTCTGCTATCCGTCTCCGTCCTCTGACCACTGGTCTCGGCCGTGCTTGCTACTACCTCGTCAACATCCCCTGTATCTTCCTCTCCAGCTACATGCTTAACCCCACTGTACGTTCCTACAATCTCTTCTAATACTTGATGCGTCTTACTGACATGATACCTGACAGGGTGGCAACCTTGGTGGCAAGTGCGGATACGTCTGGGCTGGCACTGCTCTCGTCTGTACCGCCATGGCCTGGTGGTGGCTCCCCGAGATGAAGCACCGCTCCTACCGCGAGATCGACATTCTCTTCCGCCGCAAGGTTCAGGCCCGCAAGTGGAAGCACACAACCGTCGATGCTCACGACGACGAGTAAGCGCGATACGTCACACACACCCTCGCAAACAATCGAAACGAAAACAAAAAGATGCTTGTTCATTCTTCACTCTGCTTCCTTCTGGGCCTTGTCTCCCTTTCCAAACTGGCTTTCTTCCCTTCTACATTGCTACTACAGCATGAGGGTCTCCGGTTCTAGAACTTGTGGCTTCGGGACGGGAACACGGCACATGAAGAGGGAGTGGAGCGGAGGAAAGAAGAAGAGTGCTTCGGTTGATTGGATGGGTGGTGTGCGTATGTCATTGATGTTGGCTTAGTGTTTTTGTTACATTGCAAGAAGGAGGCTTCTCACGGGGGGGAAAGAATACCTAAAGTTATTAGCTATTCTTGCTAGGCTTACATGATGAGAAGAATTAAGAATCATACCGGGGGGCTTTTCCCCTCTCTTGCCTACTTGAATCTGCCTATCTCTCTCTCCCGTCTCGTGAAACCCCTCTTTTGTAAAGTCAAGTCATCTTGGTCCCTCTTCCCGAAGGGTAGCATTGCATGTGCGCCGTGCAGGACGCGTCCTTCACCGACACCAGCCAACCCAGATCTCGGCTGAATGATGGCCCCCCCTCGCTCCCTTCTTCAGCAGGCTAGAATAAATGTTCCGGCATTCAATCAGCTTTTTTGCCCGAATTAATCTATATTCCTTCTGTGGCTTCTGTTTTCACAAAGGACATGTTGGCTGGGCAAGTCGATAGTTTCCGTCCCCCTTCAAGCGATTTTTTCCCCAATCAAGATAAAACCCCTGGCCCAGAACCCCCAGTTTACGTGCTTGCTCCAGGGCTCATCCCTGTCTCTCAGGATACTGGCGAGAAGCCGAGGCTGTGAATTCAACTGTCCTTTGTTCGAAGCTGCTGCTCGTTGGACCTCGAATGGCCTGTGCAGTGAAACGATGACGGGCAAAACGACAGATGCATAGGAGCCACGTATATAATGATGCATATATGATACTACGGCAGCTGTCAGCCACAAACACAATCTGATCTTCACCAAGAACAAAAGACCCTTCGAGCCGCTTTCTGATTGCGTAAACATATTAACAAGACATTATGGGACTACATAAGATATTTTTTCTTAGATCCTGCCGCCCTTCCGCACCCGACCACATAATCATACAAACCGCCCGCACGCGGCATATCAAGTCGGGATCTTCCAAAGACGCGCCACATCGCACGTCTGCGACCAGAAGCGCGACTCTTCTCAAGGTTCCTCAAGCTCCCATGGTAGGAAGTATAGTAGGTTAAGAAACGAACAAAAAGCAATGCACCTCGTGACGCCATGATAAGATGCCCCAGCGATCCAAAATGTGACCCAAATCCCTTGTGGTCGTATAAGAACAAAAAGCGAGGCTTTCGATGCTTGTGGGGTCATGACCAGGGGTTTCCAAGTCCACATAAATCACTGCGAAGCCCTTCGGCGGAAGAATGGACTTCATTATCCTCTGCCAACTGTGCCTCGCCGGCCACGCTCCCGCTCCTTGCGGCCATCCGCGCCGGTGACTCGCATCCAGTCCTCCCACTCTTTGCTGATCTCCATGAGCACTGCGCCCATGACACTTGCACTCGCCATGAGACCATGGCCTTCACCTTCAAGTACTCTGACCTCGCAACGCCTCATAGTCTTGCCGAGCCAGCGAACGTTCTCGACAGGGACGCGCGTGTCTCGGCTTCCGTGGTGGACAACAACGGGCCGTGTAATGTCAACATACCGGAAGCCGATGGTATGCCGTCGCTCAAGACATACAAGCAAGTCGACGGCCGGATTGGCACCTGTGGTGGCTAACTCCCAGATAGCGTGGGTCAACCGAGCATCGTAGGTCATTTGACGCTCGCGGTCAGCCATGGCATCAGCGGCAGCCGCGAAAATAGCACTGTCGCCTGCCAGCCCCTTATCAGCGGGCCGCCCACGGTCGGTGTCGTCCATCGTAATGCTTGCATCATTGGCTGTGCTGTCTTTCCCGCCTTTGTTGTAGCTAGTTTGGCCGATGTTCTCCTGGTCCATGCCTGATGTAGCTGCGGCAGCATCCTTTGCACTCGACTTTCGCTTGCCTCGGCGGGGGTTCTTGGGCAGTGAACTTGTGATGGAGCTGCTTGTGGCAGTCATGAAGCTGCTGTTTGCTGCTTTCAGGAAGGGTGTTGGGAGGGCCCGCAGAATACGCTGTGAAGTCGGGATGGCGTTAGTCGGGGGTAGTGACTGCGAGGCCCCAAAGACGTTCATCTGTGACGGAGGAATCCATGGTGCTAGCAAATGAATCCGGCCACGGATGTGTTGAGGCATTCGAAGAGCTGTTGCAAGGGCGTAAATCGCGCCGGCTGAATGAGCAAGGATCGAGAACTTGGTGATCTTCAATGCCTGGCAGATGGCATACACGTCGTCTGCCGCGAGGGGATTAGTTTCATCTTCAACAACGTCTTAGGGGGTGTGAAATCTACCTGGCCAGCCGAGTGGTGTTGCAGTGCCATCCGCGTAAGGCTCGCTGTCACCCACTCCTGGGCGATCAGGAGTGATCAGTCGCAGCTTGAGTGTCAGTGCAAGCTCGTCATAGAAGGCCGTGATATATCGAGTAAGACCCATTCCGACACAACAGAACACGGCTGACCCATTAGCGTCACCAACCTCAGAAAATGAGATTGTGCGACCTGTTTGAGGGTGTCGAATCTTCTGTGAAAGTCGTGGGGAGCATAGATAAGACTCAACAGCGTCGTCAATGGAGTCAGCAGATTGCGGACGTTCATAGCCAACAGGAGGGGGAGGCCGCTGTCCATCAGTGGATGTCTCCCGACTCTCGTCGTCAGGGCGCGGACTTAATTGGCCTGAGAAGCGCTTCAATCGGGAACTACTGCGTTTGACCTTGACACCTTCCGCCGGGCCAGGGCTTTGTCGTCCAGAGCGCCTGCGTCCGCTGCGGTCTGTGCTGTGCTCGTCCCGGCGGCGGCTCTGTGATACTGCGGGAAATGGTGCTCCATCCTCATCCAGTTCGTCGGTAGCGGGCTGTTCGGTCCTGCCTTCATCCACACGGCTGCTTTCACGAGTGTTCTTACTGGCTGGGGTAGCAGCACTTCCGGACGGCTGATAATTGAGGAATGTCTGGGGATCAAGCATCGGAATGGATTTGGAGCCCTTCTTCTTGGATGACTCGTGCGTGTATCTCAAAGGCTCGTCGGCTTCGACAATGATGTCTGCAAGAGATCCTTCCTGATCACGCTTTGACTTCCGGGCGCTCGAGCGCTTGGAGCCCGTCTTCCGGAGGCTGGAATCACGGGCGGGAATATGTCGTGAAGGATCCATAGCGCGGTCGCCGTTCGGGTTATCGCTGTTGGTACCAGGCTCCTCGCTGATGGCAGTCTCGGCGAGGAAAGGATCCCCTCGCCCGCCGCTGTGGTTGCTACTGCTCCCAGCGCCTGCGCCCCCTACGCCGGCGCCGCCACTGCCTCTTTTGCGTTCGTAGTCCTTCTCCCTGAGCCGTTCCCGCGAGCTCATGTACATCAAGCCCTTGGAGCTCCGATTAGTTTTCTTTCCCCAGCTGTCGTGGGATCTTCGTCGCTTAAGTTCAGGCGTAGGCGCAGAGCCACGTTCGATCGAGACGTTACCAATGCTTTGTGCGTCGTCATTCCGTGAGTTGACTGACCCCCGCGAAGATGGTCTCGAGGGATTGGCACTGCTGCTGCTCCTCATGAAAGAACGCAGCCCGCTCTCGCGACTCGGAGTCTTGGGAGCAGTCAAAGAGGAGAAGCCACTAGGTGGCTTCGCCGTGCGGATAACGGGGGACGACGCAGCGAGCTCATCTAGAGAAACAGGTTCCTCACGGACGCCCTCAAGACCGCCTCGGGGAGAGTAGGCACCGTAGTCGACGCCGAAACTGCCAGTACCTCCAGGGCCGAGGCCTGGGCTGGCAGGAACCGAGAAGCTTGTGACAGTGTGATCGGAGTCGAAGTAGTTGCTGGAGGGTTTCGAGATGATGCTGAGGCTGCTGATGAGGTTGGAAATGACTTCGGGACTGGAGGCCGGGGCGACCGAGCGGCGATTAGAGGAGGCGGAAGGTGTGGGCAGTGACTTGCGACGTCCGCCGTGGTGAGAGAGGTGAGAAGAATGGGTTCGCGTGGGGATAGGGGGGACGTCTGCAGCTTCGTACTCCATGGCTGCGTCGGATATTTGCGCTTGGGCGTAATGGCCGAGCCTTGACTGTATGTCGCTGCGACAGTGACAGCGAGCACCAGACGGAGCGGCTGGCGTCGAATTGGGCTGGTTGGCGCAAGGGGAGCAAGTAATCTATTGTAGTGAGAAAAGGATGGAATGAAGCGTCTCAGACGGCGTGCGCCTCGCCGGGGACGTGCAGGAGGATACAGGAGAGCGGGTCCCGCTGGAGGGTCTGCCGGGCAAGTGGTCCTCTTCCGTGCTGCTGTGGGTTGGGCTAATTGGGACGGTGATGACTGAAAGATGGGCGCAGGTCTTTCTTTGCTTTGTCTGCGTCCGCCAGGAGCGGGTAGCGCCTGGAGCGGAATGAGAAGAGCCCTGAGAGAGCCAGCAAAGTGGTTTCCCTGGGGCTGGCACGTCGATCCTCGCAGCAGCTTCCAGTCAGGGCGTTACGCACGGTGACAGGTGGTCTGCAGCACAGTGGGTTGGCTCCTTGGTGTGTGCACGGCGCGCGCGCTTGTCGGCGCTGCAGGCACAGGGTGCCCCGTTCGCCGAGATGTTTGATAGCCTCGATGGGTCGTGCGTTATTGTGTCTGCGATGACGAGAAATTGTCCGTTGTCCCTGCCGTTGTCCCTGCTGGAGACTGTTCGGGTTTGAGCTGGACTTCGGGAGCGTCTCGCGTGGGACAGGGACCGATCGGTGGTTGCGGACGGGTCGGTATGCACAATGCACAGTCCGTGGAGCTGCCTCTGATCCCTGGGAAATGGCGAGAGTTGTGACGGCAGATGCAGACACGGACGCAATGCAGAGGTATGCAGGGCCGGGAGGTGCCCTGGGCGAGAAGTGTGCTGGGACAATAAGCGACACTGCAGTAGCTCAGGAACACGCAGACGGGGGACCCATCAGTGGTCGAAAGGGGTCAAAAGGAGTGAAGAAGGTGGTGTCGAGGCGCTTTGTTGCAACGTCGTGTCTGAATAAGGAGGGTCGGAGAGGAGCTTGTCGCGCAGGAGAGTTTGCAACTGTAGACAAATAAGTGCAAGAAGATGAAAAGGCAGAGAAGAGACCAAGAAAACAAAGAAAACAGAGCAAATGAGATGAGGGGACGGCAGAGAAAAGCAAGCCGTGCGCGCCAGCAATTGTTCGTTTGATTTGATCTGTTGATCGAATTGAGTTGGGCCGGGACAATTGGTAAGAGCCAGGTCGCACCCCTGTACAAACCCACGAGGCAAAGAGATGGGCAGGCCCACGGCGGCAGCCAGCGAGACAGCGACGATGGACTCTGAAGAGTGAGACACAGACTGATCGGGAGCCAAAAGGCAGTCAGCCAGCCAGCCAGCCTAGCTCAGCCCAGCCCCAGTGAGACTAAAGAGAGACCCGACAAAGTCAGCGGGGGCCACGACCCGAGCCGGGGGTGTTTCAGCGTTCCGTACCTGACTCGATGCCCGTGAACGGTGGGCGAACCAGAGTAGAAGGCGGCGTCGAGAGAATATAGGCAGGGGGTGGGCGTTGTGACCAGGGGGCATCAAGCAAAAGGGGAAGAAACCCGTCTGATTGTGATGGAGGAGGAGGCGAAGAGGGTTGCCAGGCATCATCCCATCCAAGGATCTAGGGATCCAGGGTACAGGCAATGGAAAGAGTAAAGCACAGGCAGGCTCTCCGCTCTGCTACCCGGGACAATGCACGCCCTCGGCTTCACCACGTTCAACATGAAAGGCTTGACCACACAGGGTGTGCTACTAAGTGACAATATTATGCTGTGTCTTGTCATATATCGTTGGAACATATAGTTGTTCATTCAAGGCTCTGGAGGAACGGCAGTAGTGGCATCCTGGCGTATCCTCTTCACCATTAAAAAGGCTCAAAGGATCACGACGATCTCTAGAACCCACTCACCATCCACCAGCAGACCAGCTATGAATTTGTCTGTCTCCTTCCACTATAACGCCATGGCCAAAATCTCCTTCTCAACCGCCTCCCCAAGCGTCTTCGTGTTGCCCTTGCCTCCCATGTCCGCAGTCAACACCTCTGGCCCAGCCTGTTCCAGCACCGTCTCTATAGCCTTCAGCACACAATCTGCGGCCTTGGTGTGCCCGAAGTGATGCAGAAGCATCTGCCCAGCCCAGATCATTCCAATTGGGTTCGCGATGCCCTTGCCAGCGATATCAGGCGCACTGCCGTGCACTGGCTCGAATAGGCTGGGGAATTTGCCGTCGGGGTTGATGTTGCCTGAAGGTGCAATTCCGATAGTGCCGGTACAGGCAGGGCCCAAGTCGGATAGGATGTCGCCAAAGAGGTTGCTGGCGACAACAACGTCGAAGATGTCTGGTCGCTGCACGAAATGTGCGGTCAGGATGTCAATGTGATACTTGTCGACATTGATGTCAGGATACTTGGCAGCCATCTCGCGGACGCGTTTATCCCAGTACGGCATGGTGATGCTGATTCCATTGCTCTTGGTCGCGCTCGTGAGACGCTTTCGGGGCCGGGACTGCGCGAGGTCGAAGGCATACTTGAGTACCCTATCAACACCGTGACGTGTCATAACCGTCTCCTGCATGACAGTCTCTCGCTCAGTTCCTTCGAAGATGATACCACCAATGCTGCTATATTCCCCCTCAGTGTTCTCACGAACGATCCAGAAGTCAATATCGCCGGGCTTGCGATCGGCCAATGGCGACTTTACGCCTGGCATAAGTCGGCAGGGTCGAAGGTTGACATATTGATCGAACTCGCGGCGGAACTTGAGCAGACTGCCCCAAAGTGAGACATCATCCGGAACCTCATCCGGCATGCCCACAGCTCCGAAATACAAAGCGTCAAACTTTGAGAGCTTCTCCTTCCAATCCGGAGGAAGCATCTCTCCATGCTGTGCGTAGAACTTGCAGCTTGCAAAGTCAAACTCCTCGAACTCGAGATCGAGCTTGAATACTTTGGCCGCAGCTTGGAGGCACCGGACGCCGCATGGCATGACCTCGGTACCGATGCCATCGCCAGGGATGACGGCGATCTTCAAAGTTTTGGAAGCCATTTCGTGCGCCTGTGAAGGTGGAAGCGTTGGGTTGTTGATGTACGGCGAGATGGACAGCGCTTTCAATATATCTCAACTCGACAAAGGGCAAGTATCCAACATGGCATTTGCTCACATGAGATGTAAGGAACTCTAATGCACTGGTTGCATGAAGTATATGGGGTACGGCGGCTAAAGATTTGGCCGCAAGCTCTTGGGCGCTAGTGGTTTACACAAGCAGCCCCGTTCAGCCAAGACGAAGTAAATTGCCGTCAAGAATTGAACTTTCCTTCAGTTGTGCTGGAAAGTCTCTTGAGCACAGTAGAAGAGGTCGTTAATTGCCGTGTCAAGTTTGACCCTCGAGAGCGAGATCGGGACCAGTCAGCACGGCATCGCAAAGGCAACATTGACAAGTTGGCGCCTGAGGTACCTTACCTTGAACCAAAATGGCCTGCGTACAATCACCAACATTTAGCGACTATAGGCTTCCCTAGTCTGAGATGGCACACCTTGCTAAGGTAAGCACAGAACCAGGACTACTCTAGCGTAGGACACCGAGTGCTGAGGCAACGGCCAACTTTGTATCTTCTCAGACCTGCTGAAATGCAACTTTCAGTCTGAATAACTTGAGCATTTGAAACTATCTGATAGCTTCATGCCGGATAAGTCAATCTACTCGCCCAGCGATGAATCGTCGCCACACATCCAGGAGCGTGGCTCCCTGCGCACCTCGGGCTTTGGTCAGAGCCAATTCATTGGCAGCTCAACGGGCATCTACTTTGTAAACACGGTGCGTCGCGCCTTTGCGGATGCTGATGTGCGCTTGTCCTCCATCGCCCAGGACACGACTTATCTGTCCCCCGAAGACTGCATCCTTGCCGACGAGGAGGATAGCAGGGGAAGGTCTGGCCATGAGAGTACAGCTTCATCGAGGGCAGAGAGCGTTCGCGCGGACTCGAGATCCTACGGTCCTGGAACGCCCGCTGAGCTGGGTCGGCCTCCTCCACGAGAACTCGCTCGGAAACTGTTCATGGCATATTTCCAGACCTGGCACCGCTTCTTTCCGTTCCTACACGGGCCGAGTGTGAGCAAGGATGTTGAGCTGCTCTACGCAGAAGGAGACGAGCGTCCTCAAACGCCGTTGCCTCTCGCTCGCGTCGTCATCCTTCAATGCTTGTTCAACCTGGCAAGCTTCTACAGCGACCTGGAGCTCCCTCATGCATCACGAATCGACAAATCCGCAAAAGTTCTCCCACATCTCATCGGGTTCGCCGCTCAAGGGGACATCCTTTCGATCCAAGCGCTCTTCGCAGCTCAATTACTTTTCGTGGCGCGCATGTCGCTTCGCAATGCCGTGGTCGTAGCTGGTCTCCTCTCGCGTGCCATTTTCCTTGTAGGACTACACCGCTGCCCCGTTCGTTATAGGGAATTCAGCGAAGAAGACTGCGAGATCCGCAAACGACTCTTCTGGAGCATTTATGTGCTTGATCGCTTTCTATCTCAAGCTCTTGGGCATCCCTTGGGTATTCAGGACTCAGATGTCGATGTATGCGACCTCACTGGACCCGAGTGCCACCGCCGAGCTGTACCTTTGCGATATCCTTCGGATAGCATGCCTCTAGGATCCGCTGAGGCTACGACAAATGCTGCCGACTTGGGGCCAAGGGTCAGTCAAGACCATGGCACATCGAGTACTCAAACCCCAACCCAGGGTACAAGTCACACACGGCGCTATGATATCCTGGCCTTCCAAGTCGAATATTCGCGGCTTTCTGGTCGAGCGCTGGAGCTGTTTCACAAATCAATACACATTCGCTCTATTGATCCAAGGACCGTACTCTCCCTGCGCACCGATCTTGATGCGTGGTGGAACTCACTTCCCTCCGACCTCCAAGAGTTTAATGCCGCCACGGAAAAAGCTTCGTGCGCGGAGCAGAGTCAGCCTTTCAGTGCACCAGCACTGTTCAACCTCCTTCACAGTCAGTTGAGACTCCTGATACACCGTCCTTGGTTATCCCTGGAGCCTTCAACTGCCGAGTTCCAGTCAGCACTTCAAGTCTGCATAGGTGTCTCACGGAGTGTCATATCCAACGTGAAGAAACAGCAAACAGCAGGCTTCGGGTTATTCTGGCCGGGCTACCTGTCAGCATCATGGATGGCTGGTATTATCCTTGCCTTTGCATGCCAGCTACATCTATACCCAGTAGCCAAAGGCCAACAGTAAGGTCCTCCTTCTGCCAACAGGGAACATCAGGGTACTAACTAGCCAAGGGAGATTGAGCAGTGCTTGCAAGTATTGAGCGGCATGTTGAGTTACTGGCCGCTGGCGCGGAATTGTCACACTGTTCTTTCAGACTTACTGAGAACCGTTCAGCAGATTGACTCCTCGGGTGCAGAGAGTCCTGCCGGTAGACCGGGAGTTTCAGGCCTGAAGCGCCCCTTCCCAATGACATCCGCAATGACATCAAGCGAAGATTACCTCGGACGGATGACGGAGGCTAAGAGAATGAGAAGCACTGCCGGGCAAGAGTCCATGTCTAATGTTTCTTCAAGCCCACACGATTTACAAACACTTGCGAAAGAAGGGCAAGGGTCCTCCCTTCGCGACTCAGAAGCTGCACCTCTGACTGAGTCTAATGAATCGTGCGTCGCAAATCGAGCTTCGAATGGTGTCGCACATACATGGCCAGCCGGTTCCCAACCGCATGCACAACCAGTCGAGGCATCCGGTACAGAGCAGCACCAACAGCATAACCACTCGATGTTCATGAACTCGTACCGGTCCCCGGTACCTGTTGTGCAATATAACGACACGGTCGACGCAGCAACGTATCCCAACCCCAACTCCCTTCCAGGAAGCAACCAGGATTCTCAATGGGCACAATGGTCAGGGGTCAGTGCATGGGATAGCGGAATGGCAGATGTTCTTCACGGTGCTACGTGGGAGTCGCTCATCCAGGTAGTCAACCAAAACCACGTTGATTGGGATGGACAGTTTCCATAGACCAGTGCAGCGACACTTAGCGAATGTACTCCAGTCTCTGCTGTAGTGAAGGAAGCAGATGCTCCATGTATAATACAACCAAGTAATTCCAGAAAAGTACATTTGAAGAGCATAACGACAAGTCGAGGGTCACATGGGCGAACGTCGCCACTAGTTCCCACAACAACCGCGTGCGGCTAAAGATTTCCCCGCTTGGGGGCTACGAGAGGATGCCCATCCGGTCTTAAAAACAACCGCATCGTCAGACTTGGAACCCGAGCATGGAGTAGTTCTGTTATCGCCAGTGCTGGCCCTCATTTGAACAATCCGACTGAGGCATAATGGGCCTGCGGGAAGGGTCCGGTTCCGGTTCCCGCCCGAGCGCGATGACACGCGCTCAAGGCGCTTGTTTTGTGTGCCGAGCGAAGAAGCGAAAGGTGAGAACACCATACGGCCCTAATGGCAAAGACTCTGCTACCGTCACGTGTTATGCGTGTAAGTAGGTAGTGGAAGACGAGGCTTCAAGTGTATGCTGATCTGATGCTAATTCTTGGCTGCAGTGTAGCGGTCGCAGGTGAGTCTTAGTGCTGTACAATTGCTTCAACTTGCTGAGCGCATGGCTCACTATGACCAATCCACAGGCCGACCTGCAATCCATGCAAAGATTCTGATTTGCAGTGCGTTTGGCCTGAGCAACGCAAACGGTATGTAGGATATTGCTCCAGCCAGTTGACCTCGGCTAATCTGCCGGATCTATAGGGGGATTCCGAAGAATCGGATCAAAGAGCTTGGGGCCAGGCTACGACTGACAGAGACACTTCTGAAGCAAACTCTGACGTTGATACCAGATGAACAGCTAGAACAACTGCTGAAGAACGTTTCTCCTTTGTTGGAAGGCGTGGAGCGTCCCTCGAATCAAGAGTCGGCTGATCCCCAGGTTTGGAGTCTCTACCCGTTGACGACTCTTCAAAATATACGGGAGTGGCAGACTCTCCATGTTGAACAGCAGACTACCTTTTCTGACATACAAGGTGTTGAAGAGGGGGGTGAAGTCCAGGGGCAAGCAAGTCCATCCCACGATATCCTTACGAATTCGAGGGTGCCTCGTGAAGACCTCCCGGCTTCACCAGGGTTAAGGAATCAGTCCACCTCAGGACGGGAACTTGATTCTGAAGAAGATGGGCAGCACACACAAGCTGCAAGTAGCTCGATGGACCCGACACCTGGAGCCTCAACGTTATTCTACACCGGGAATGATGCTACGGATACCCATACTCATATCCGGTCTAAACACAACTCGGGGAATCTGGGTGATGTTGCGACAGCTCCTCAGACCACACAGAGGGGATTGTTACTCCCTGCAGATTTTCAAGAACAATTTTTATGGTAAGGAAAGGCGTATAGGAATGGTCTCAACATTGTACATTAGTCATAAAGCTGCCCACTGGCTTGCATTGCACCGAGATGCCTCCTTGAAAGGGGTCGTCCAGATATCAACCTTTTATTCTGACTACAATGAATATACTCCAGTCAGCTTCCAAGACATGTGGAAGCTCATCGATTTCAAGGTAGTTCTGACATTCTGCTCAGACTGTCGCAGATGTTGGGCCTTCACTTTCAGATGCGATCTGTCTTTCACTCAACCATAATCATGATGAGAAGGTCAAATTGCGCACGTTAGGAGCCACGATCATCGGTATGGAGTCAGACGTCAGATACCACCCCGGCTTCTGCATCTTGTCCCAGACATGTTTACCATTGATCGTCAAATTCTGGAAGTCGACGAACTCGATGGCCCGCTCGGGCGAGTACCCGACGAGCACCGGGGTGTTACCGCCGGATCCTGCGTACGATAGATTCTGGAAGGTGACGTTCCGTATGCCGCGACCAGGTGCCGAGTTGTACTTCGAGTTATATGTGACGCGCATCTGGAGTAGCATGCCCATTCGGAAATCTTCAACGCGAATGTCCTTGAACAAGATGTCTTCGATCATGTTTTCGTCGCCGGAATTGATAGCAATTGCCCCTTGGAAATCGACTTGAGGCTCACGATGATCCAAGATATCAACGTTCTGGATAGTCACATTTGACATAGTCTCCGGATTAACCGTGTTCCCATGGATTCCGATGTGGATGGCGTGAGCAACATCAGCCCAGAACGACGAATCTCGGATGGTAATGTTGTTTGAGTCGCCATAGTAGTTCCACCGATGCTGATACAGGGCTAGACTGTCATCCGACGTTCGCATGAAGATACCTTCGAGAAGTGTATCCTGCATGCAGAATAGGTCGATTCCATCACCCCATTGCACAGCGCTGATACCTCGAAAGTTCTTCGCAACGACGTCGCGGGAAGAACCAGCTTGGAGGCTGTAATGTCCAGGATTGATTACTGAAATACCCTCGATATGAACATTTTCCGAATGGTTGATGAGCACTCCGTGATCTTTGGAGTTGAACAGCATGCCGCGACCGCGAATTGTGACATTCTTCTGGTTGAATACAGACAGTGCGCCATGGACCGCAGATCCGCCTGCTAGGTAGACGGTTTGACCACTGGTAATGTTGAGAACTTGTTCGGTGTTGTTTATCTCATGATAGCCTGGACCGAAAAAGATGATGTTGTCGTTCTTCTTGGCTTGCTTCTCGGTAATGGGATGTCGATCGATTGTGTTTGTCCAGATGTGCAGAACGTTAAACACATCCCCATTAATCTCGACCACAACATTGTGATGTGGCTCTTCAAGCACAAATTTGATCTCGCGGCCCTCAATTGTAGGCTTGATGTCATACGAAAGTGGGCGAATCCGTACTTGTTCGAGAGCAGGATAGTCATCCTCGTTCGGAGTGACGGAGACTGTGACCGATCCATCGTAATCGAAATAGGCCAGCGAACTCTTGTAGCTTCTAGCCGAGCCCGTGGTAGCGTTGATCTCCTGCACTCGAGGCTGGTATAGAGGCACGGCCCTCCACTTTGTTGGACGACGGCCGGTTGAGCGAATTTTGACGCTGTACGCAGTGGAGTTTGCGACTTCGGCTGGCTTCGGATGAACCAAGACTGATGATTTGCTTTGTTCTATACCACGTTCTGTGTGTGCAAGTGCAGAACACACGCTGAAAGCCAGAGCAAGAAACAAAGACGAGAAAGACTTCATCGCGACTATGGCTTCGCGACTTTGTAGTCTATAGCTTAGGAAGAGGTTGTTACAAAAAAGCTGTCCTTGTAGCTGGAAGAGCTGCGAATCATAAACTTAATATTCTTTACGATATCCGCCTCTGTAAAGAATTGGTTACAACAAGACTTAGACCAATGTTACATGAACTCCGTTGTCCAAGGAGGCGGTAGTCTACATCCCCAGAGTAAGGGCCGAAGGCCGGCCCGTGAAAGTATCAGTTGCGGGGTAATAACTCCTCCTCCCGGAGTTGGTTCTACTTCTGGTGATAGAACACGCATCATCCGCGGGGTAAGTTGCGGGGATGCATGCAAAAACGAGTGATGCATTCATGGGGACCCTGTTCCTGAAAGCGTGCCAGGTCGATGTGCCACTAGGCTTCACATGGGGCTCCCCGTTCCTGAACACTATACCATGTTCACGCTGACGAACTCAATTTCTCTTGGTTTTATTCAGTCAACGCTAATATGCCCTGCGCTACTGAGAGTATATACTGATTCTCTGAGCAGGGAGGAAAGTCCCGTTCAGATAGGCATAGACGTCATCCAGATCAGGATCCAGCACCGACTGGTCTTCTTCCCCTTGAGCTGTGCTTTGGGATAGCCGAGGCATATGATCTGGTACCGTACCGTTAAATGCGGCGGGAGTCGAGGGCTTAGTTGGCAGTTGCGAATAGTCCTGGGGCTGAAGAGCTTGCGGGAGAGGCGGAAACGCAAGCGTGAGATTGTCCGATGCCGAACCGTCTGTTCGGCCGGATGCAGACATCTGTGCCGGACTCCAGCCAATATGTGACTCTCCAGGCTCTGTGGCATAGACTCTGTGTTCCACTGCTACATGGTCGTGATGTCCTGGCGGCGCATGACCTGCATCAGCTCGTGAATGGCCATGTCCTTGCTCCGAGTATGCGGCCTGGCGAATATCGTATGTCGTAGCCCCCAGATCTCGGGCTTCTCTTAGCCGTGAAGCAAATTTCGATGCAAGATTACTGTTTGATGTTCCACCAGAGTTCGTAGTCCTAGAGTCCCCATCCCAGCGTGCCGCCATCTCGCGCAAACTGAAAATGAGAGAATTGAAGGATGATGATTCGAGGGGTATTTGAAAGTAAGCCGCATGCGCGAGAAGCATACGACCGCAGACAAAGAGGCAGAAGGCGAACTGATGATTTGCGAGAAACAGTGAGTTCCTCAAGTAGTTTTCAGCAATCGTAGACACCTCGATCGCGGCCGCTATGCAAGTCTCAGCACTTGAGGCAGACGGCAGCCTGATTCCGGTAGACTGCCAAATAGGAGAGGGATATGCCATGCCCTGGTGCAGCAGGACTACAGCAGTGTTGTGTGTGATGTGGGCTAATGTGAGGTTGGGATCCATGTTACCATCCGCATTGACTGCGCATGCTTCTCGCCACCTCTCGGGGAGCAAGAGTTTCCACCTAATGGCTTTTGTTAGATCCCAAGGTCCCTCTAAACGGCTTTCTGCTACTGAAAAACTTACTGAATAAGGCGCAGGTCGAGCTGCTTAAACCTCATCAACCACAACTGGACTTCCTGTGGTCGAGTGATATCCACCGCTTGTTGCAAGCAGAATGAGCTGACGAAACTGAGGTTCTCAGTAGCTTCGATCGCATACGCAAAGCCACCCAAGAAATCCTGAGTTTGAGGACCTGTCGTCTGTTCCGGAAGATCGCCAGCTGCTGGCCTAGCCTTCTCCGAGACGCCAAAATGGGGTGTTGGAAAGGGTATTCGTTCTCCAACTTCCCACAGCCCACCCTCACACGGAAGTCTTCGGCGGGCGTCCGAGTTTGTGAGAGAAACGTTCCACCCAGTGGAGATACTGCAGAATCTGTCCATAAGCATGACGTTCCAGAAGACTCGCCGACGCTCTTCCTCTTCGCACCAGTCTCGCGCTGGTGGCAGGAAGGTGATGCGACTAATCATGCCGTTTGATGTCAGATCGGGCCGAGACTGATCTTCTTCCTCCAGGCCAAGCTGAAGTTGCTCTACTGTACGCGTCATGCTTCCTACGATAGACCATGATGACGGCCCACGGCCACTAGCGATCTGGTTTGAACTCAGCTCCATGTCATTGTCGTGATGCAGAAATGGTAGTATCTCACTGTATCGAAGGCACAGATGATGAGTGCTTGAAGGTTGACAACCGAGAACACTTCCCTTTAGCGAGGTCAGTCACATGGACGTCTTAATTGTATTGTCCGAAAGCCTCAATAAACTCACATGCTTTGCAGGATGACGATTTCTCGACTCCGTTTGCTCGCTGCTTTCCGCATCTCCGCATCCCCAACACGCGGGTCGTTGCAGAACCTTAGGCAACAGGACGTGATAGCATGGAGAATCGTTGACAGGCTTGGTCGCTTGGCCGGGTTTGCCAAGTCTTGCCGGAACCTGTGAACGTGCAGCATCGGGATCCAGGGGTGCACGCGCTGAAAGTACACCTCGACGAGAGAGTCCACCAGGTCGTCAGGTAGTGGCTGAGGGGAAGACCAGGAGCCTTGCGATCCTGTTGCTTTCTCATTGCTCAACCTGGGTCGCTTCGCCAGTCGGGGAGGCTCGAACCCATCGTAGCCGTTCAGCTGTGATGCAGCGGCATTGGACTCCTCTCCAATAGACGAGAGAGATTGCCCGAGTGCTGAGGCTTGAGCCTGCAGTGAGGCACCAGTGCCAGCCAGCGATGCTGCCAAATCCTGGCTTGGCGCACCTAAATGTCCGTTGACGCCGCCTTGATCACCTTCGAGATGTTTCCATACCTGCTGCCACATGATGCTCTGGCCCAGGAACATGTTTTCCAGCTTTTCTACTCGTGATAGTTAGTAAACCTCCATCATCTACCTTGACTAGACTTTATTTGAAGATTGGCCCGTACCAAGACGCTGTGTGAGCTGCTCAACGGCCCCTGTGCGCATTCCCGGCTTGTTCTTGGCCTCATCATAGAGACATTCTCGACAGGCCTTGACACATTGAGAGCAAGGTTGCTGGCGCGAACATCTTGCCTTCTTCCGACGACAGGCTATGCATCTGTTTCCATTTGTTAACACATCATCGGCCCTCAAGGAAGTGAGTGACAAGGCGTGCGTACGCAGGGCCATCCTCTTTGCCATTGGTTTGTCTGCTCCCATCGCCGTCTTGAGACTTTGTCGTGCTCCCCTGCAGGTGGTCTCCATTCACCTCACCCTCTTCATCCCCTTCTTCTTCACCATTTGCTGCGGTGGGATCTCGACGATTACGGCGCATAACGTCTCGTTAGGTGACACTGAGAAAACGCGTTGTAGATTACTGGTGGAGCGGCGCACTTCCAGACAGCATCCGTTAAGCGCAAGAGATGAGGCATGAAAGAAGCAAGATCGCGAGGACCTCTGCATCGGGTGGTATGGATGCAAGCATGCAGCTCCACCTTGGGGAAAGACTTCAGCTAGAGTGTGGGGAAGAGAGTGCGGGGGACGAGATGCTCCTGGGCCTCGTCTTCCTGCACTGAGCATCCGACGGTCCACTAGTAGCGTCATGTCGACACGAAGCTAGTTGGTAGTTCTTCTTCTCTTCAGTCTACTTCACACCAAGCTGGGTTGGTTGCAGTCACGATGGGTCGTGTAAGCGAGGCATGTCTTCAAGCGATCAAATCAGCCAGGCATGTCTCCACAGAATGGCCACAAAAGCCTCCTTGTTTCTAACTTGGACTACTTATTCGACCATGCGTAACACCCCTGCTAGTTCCACCCTCCTGGCAAAGTTGCCCATGTCGAGGCGGCCTCCGGGCGAAGTACCGGGCGCCCTCCGCCTCCCATCTTCCTCCTCAGTGCGAGTCGACAACAAAGCTTCGCCCCCTAGCGGGCGAGCAGACAAACCATGATCCAAAATTCAACGAAGACTCCCGTGCTGAAGGATGGCAAAATGCGACACTAATTGTGGCTGCTCAACCAAGTTCATAGGCGCGCTTGCCACTTTATCCTGCGTCGAATATGCCCTCGAATGAGATCAGATCTCATAGCGGAATGCAGGGTTCACCTTGTCTGTCATATCCGCGAACGCATTCGCATGTGAGACGCGTGGAGGAATCTTGCCCTCGTCATGTTGGCCCCCCTCGTGAGCAGAATCCACTTGCGTCGCAGCGACCTGCTCCTCTAGTGCGGCTTTTTGCTTGTTACGGCGAACCAGCAGAATACGCAGGACAGCGAGGAAAATGTTAAAGAGCACGTAGAGACAGAAGTGCGCGGTGAACCCCTTGCGGTACCGAGGTGCATCGCTCTTCTGAAAGATTTGGGGTGCTGCCATGTTTCCGGCAGCCCAGAAAACGAACGTCAGGGCAAGGGTAGTCGACTTCTTGGTCTGACCGGCGATGTTGCGCGAGATCAAAGAGAAGATAAGGTTGCCCTCGGCCAAGTAGAATTGAGTGCAATAGAACGCGATCAGGAGTCCTACACGGGTTGCCGGAGTGGGAGGAATCGAGTAGATGACCGCTGTACCAATGATCGCTGGCCTGCAATGGTGTTAGCAACATTCCGTTACCATCAGGACTGCCTTTTGAGATAGTCACGTACACAGTCCAGAGGTGCATGATCATAGCTGTCTGCCGGCTTGCAGTAGCTGCCCATGCTCCTCCAACCATGACCATAATAGTCACGGCACCTTGTGCAATGTTGAGCAACTGCACAGTAAGAGCTGGGAAACCGAAAGACTTGATGATGAGGTTCGAGAAGACTCCCAAGCCGCCAATGATCAAGGTGGAGGTCACCTGGAGCATGACATAGCACCAGACAACTGGGTCTGTCAGTGCCTCGACAAATTGCTCGCGCTTCCAGACCTTGTTCTGGATTCCCGTCTCGTTTGCTCGGACTCGCTCGATCATCAGGCGCTTCTCATCCTCGTTGAAGCACTTGGCCTTCATAGGAGAATCGGGAAGCCACCAGCCGATGAAGCAACCCCAAACAACGGTTGCAATGCCGAGCACCATGAAAAGCAGCTGCCACGGATACATCAGGTCACCCTTGTAGTGCGAGGCTCCATACGCGATGAGGCCACCAACCATGAGCTGAACTCCAGTCATGCAGTACCACAGCGATGTCAGAATAACCTGTTCTCTCTTCGTGTACTGTAAAAATTGAATTAGCGAATGCTGCGCAGTAAAGGATGAAGCACTGAGTGCCAAGGCGTATAGAGTTGATTCTTACCCACATGCTTGTCCTATAGCCAGGTGTTAGCCTCCTGATATCTCATTGCACGTGTGATGGATACCCCTGTTACTCACATGATGATGAAAGCTGGCTGTACACAGCTTTCAAACATACCCAAAAGGAACCGTACTACCATCAAGGCCGGCCAGTTGACAGCTGCTGCGGAACAAGCAACAACGATACCCCAGCAGATCACATTGGCTGACAGATACTTGGCAACAGGCAGCTTCTGCAGGAGGAAGTTGGTCGGGTACTCGCCCACGAGGATGCCCATGTAGAGGATGGTGCCCAGCCAGTTGAA
This sequence comes from Sarocladium kiliense, assembly GCA_030734395.1. Taxonomy (NCBI): domain Eukaryota; kingdom Fungi; phylum Ascomycota; class Sordariomycetes; order Hypocreales; family Sarocladiaceae; genus Sarocladium; species Sarocladium kiliense. The sequence goes on along the minus strand of JAUZTG010000020.1, from coordinate 2,088,842 downwards.
GTGATCACCAACCAAGTTGGCATCCTCAATAATGCCCATGACAGAAGCAAAGCCCAATGTCCCCTTGTCAAGCGATTGGCAGAAGTAGGTGCCCAGCATGCAAGCGAGGATTCGTCTGTTCACGGTCCAGAACAGGCGCTTGCTGGTCGCCTCATCCACATGGATTGTTTCAGTGCCCACGTAGGCGGCGATCTGTTCTCCCAGTTAGCCATGGATGACATCCCAAACATGACGGGCTCTACACTTACCTCCTTGTCCCCGACTTGAGGCGCCTGTTGCCCTTCGAGGTGGTGCGACGTCATCTCTGCTTGTTTCGTCATGGTTGGATATCGTAACTAAGCCTTTCTCAACAGCAATAGTAAGGGAGGCGGTTGAGTTGTCCCTTTAGTAAGAGATGTTGATCATAGCCTATAGCAACTCTTCCGAGGAGCTGAATGCTACCTTCTTACATACTTCTCTGTCAACAGTCTCGACCGAACGCCACTTGATGGTTCTCTCAGAAGCGATAAGGTGGTTCGAGGTTCCGGAGTCTGTTCGGAGGTGATCCATGCCACCCCAAATGGACGGGACGCCACATAGTCCCACACCTTAGACCCTCAGCCGGCGATGTGGCCCGGGAGATCCCCCGTGATGCCGCAATGCACGAAGCATCTCAGTTTGGATTGATCTCGAAGACACTACTGGGCGATTCGATAGGAATGTCTTTTGGTAACGGCGGCATGCATTGCGATAGCTTTTCCGTAGCCGGTCAGGCTGAGATTAGCTATCAGCATGTCAATCCTTACTGCCCTCATAAACTGAGTAGGAGCGTAGGTCCGAGAGCCGACAGTCCTACATTGTTTAGACAGTCGGGATACCCAACATAATCAGACGTTTGACTTTATTCGGAAGCGCACATCGCCATCTGCCCGACTACTCTCGGGTTTCCTTCATCAACACTACCTTCTCTGTAACGCTTTGCCAGACCCTCTTCAACGCCGTCGAGATGCCTACAGCAGAGTACAGTGACGACCACGCTCGGAATGAGGTAGTCACCACCAATGGCCATCACCATGAGCCAGTCAAGAACTACCACAAGGACTCAACTGAAAACGGGCATACAGTCGTTGTTGCGCCTACGACAAAGCAAACCCTGCCATCCTTTGACGAAGAGCTCGCCGAACTATCCAAAAGATTGTACGCTCTGTACTCGCCGGGAATCGAAGCGAAAGTCTGGTCTGTGGCTTCCAAAGGACTCATGTTGGTCAGTACGAACATGATACATTACCTGCAAAGAACAGACACATTGAACTGACAATGGTCTTCTCCAGACGCGTCCCCCTACACTCTTCCCTGAATATACAAGAACCAACGGCAAAGACTACATCTATCGCGAGCCCGAGTTCTGGACATCCGGATTCTTCCCAGGCACCTTATATCAGCTGCTTAAGAGATCACGCACGCTCACATCAGGACCAGTCTCTGAGAGAGCCCAGACATTACATCCGTCAAAGCTAGAGTATGCATAATTCGCCTTCCTGCTCTCTTGCGATGTAACTCCAAGAGAAGAACTCCGCGAGACCTTTGCTAATACGTGGCAGATTTGCTTGCAAGTGGTGGACTGAACAGCTGCACAGCAATGCAGAAATGACCACTACGCACGACTTGGGATTCATGATTGCTCCCTGGGCTCGTCCTGCATGGGAGCTCAATCACGACACCCGAGCATTTGAGACTCTTCGGGTAGCAGCAAGATCTTTGCTATCCCGATTCAGTGGCGTGGTTGGTCTCATTCGCTCGTGGGATGTATGCATCACAAAGCGGTATCAATTTCGGGAACCCGACAAGGAATTTCTGGTTGTCATTGTACGTCCATGCTGCAAAATGATGTTGTTCCTTTAGACTAATCTTTGTCAAAGGACAACATGATGAACCTCGACTTGCTCTTCTATGTTGCATCTCACACCAACGACCAAGCCATGTGGGACGCCGCTGTCCAGCACGCCAAAACTACACAGACAGCCCATATTCGACCTGACAGCTCCTCGACCCATCTTATTGTTTTCGATCCCAACACGGGCGCTATCCTGCAGCGGTTGACAAACCAAGGCTACGGGGATGAGTCTTGCTGGACGCGAGGCCAAGCTTGGGCGATCGCGGGCTTTGCAGAAACCTATGGCTGGACTCACGATGTCGCGTTCCTTGAGACAGCACAGCGCTGCGCGGACTTGTTCCTCTCGCGTTTGCCAGTAACTGACATTCCCCCGTGGGACTTCGACGCTGCGCTACACAGTGATGAAAAACAGCCACCGGACTCAAGCGCGGCCATGATTGCCGCATATGGCATGCTACTGATCTACAAAGCGTATCTCGGCCTTGGTGATGCTGTTCGTGGTCAGAAGTATCTCCATGCTGCGTTAAGAATCACGGCGGCTATTTGCGACGTACACACGGACACGACCGCCCATATGTCACAGTCCACTAGTGCAGTCGAGACGGTAGAGCAAGGCATTTCTCAGCTGAGCTTCGAATCTGTCTGCAACACCGGTGGAGACACGATCTTGACAGGAGCCACGATCAACAACTACGAGCATGCGCCCCGTCGATGGGCAAATCATGGGCTTGTATACGCTGACTATTATTTTGTTCTGGTTGGAAATCTGCTCTTGGACATCGGAATTGGCAGAAGCATTGTTCAGGGTTCTCAGGGCTCAATTTAGCGGTTGATGGTCACGTACATATACACATAGGTTACATCTGTCTTAGCTAGACGTTTCTCTATACAATGTCTTATCATGTAGGCTGTTCTGAGAACCAGTTCTATCCAACCGTTGGAGGGATACGCCTATATTTCGTTTAAGATGAACGAAGGCATCGTGCCTAGTGCCCTCGATGAGCTCTTGTCAAATCTGGACAATATTTCTTGCCTTGCAGAACTTAGTCCAGCAATTAACAAATAATTCAACACAAATCAGAGCGGCTCAATGACCGACCGACGTTTATTTGAGCGGCTTGGGAGATTGGGTGTGGCGACTTGGGATGGACTTCGGTTTGCTGCATGTGAAGCTGACTGTCGCCAGTTGTCTGTAGATCCCTAATTCAAACTGAAAATGTTACGAAAAGCTGTCATTTCTCATAATGTGCTCTGTATGGCGGCGGTGCTGTTTCTCAGATCTCGTCTTGCATGAGTGTGGCCGGGACCTGGACATGTTGTTAACCTAAGTGTGGTCCCCGAGACATGAGCCGGTGAGGCACTCACGAGTGTTGAAGTCTCGCTTGCCACGGTGTTTTCGTTAGCTTGCCCTGAAAACCCCACGTTTTAGTCCCGCCCTGTATCTAGTTCGCTAGGAGCATGAGGAAAGTCGGGGCCGGGGAGGAGTAATGAGGCTTCCCCTCACGAACCATTGCCACGGGCTATGTGCCGGAAAGGCCCCCGCGGGGAAATTAGACATTCTTGCCCATGGGGATGCCACATCCTTTCTGTTTGTTTATAATCGAGCAGAGTAGGAACCAATAATCTGCTGATGCTACCTTCCGCAGATCAGCGTTCCACACCAGTCAGATCCTACACTCGCTGATCAAGATGCACTCCAGGCGAACTACACAGGCTCCCGAGAGCCTCTTTGGCAAGCCATGGGTGCTTGTTATGGTGTCTCTGGCCATCTTCGGACAGCTTGTACAGGCAACAGGGAGTCTCAATGGCCTGCCAATTCTGAACGGCCCCATCCCAGTTGTGCCCCAGAACGACCCTGACATGAAGCGAGGACCGGGCGACTTCATCCACCCGGGTCTGTGGCACACGCATGACGACTTGGAGAGAATCCGCACCGGCGTCAAGGAGAAGCGCGAGCCATGGAACTCTGCCTTCGAGAAGTTCAGCAATGACAGCTTTTCCCAGTCTACCGTAAGTGGCACATGCCCTCCAACTCAATGGACCAATCTTCTAACCCACTCGATGACCAGTACACAATGCGTGGCCCCAAAGCGGTACTATGCCGAGGCAGTTGCAGCAACTATACGACCTTTACTAGCGATACCCGGGCTGCCTATCAGAATGCTTTGATGTGGTACATCACCAGAGAGCAAGATCATTGGGACAGGGCTACCACCATTCTCGATGCTTGGGGTACCAACCTAACGGACATCATTGGAACCGATACATCTCTTCTGGTTGGCCTGGAGGGCGACATGTTCGCTAACGCTGCCGAGATAATGCGGTGGGAGGGAGGCTGGGTCGAAGCAGGCGCCCGGTACAGTGGTGCCAAAGGCTTCTCCAACCAGCTCTACTGGCTCTTCGGCAAGCAGTCGATCAATGTGGGTCAGGCAAACTATGGCATGGCCAGCATCAAGGCCCTGCTTTCGTTCGCTGTTTACCTGGACGATGTGACCATGTATAATTACGCCCTGTGGATGTACAAGAATGACCCATGCGCTGGTCTTCGTGGTAACTTCCAAAGAGGCACAGGTCAACCTGCTGAAGCAGGTAGGGATCAAGGACACTCCAAGGATGGCATCGCTTGGGCTGCCCAGGCCGCTCGCGTAATACAGAGTCAGGGGCGAGACGTATATGGTCTCGACGACAATCTGTTGCTCAAAGGGGCAGAGTACGTTGCCCGCTATAACCTTGGCGAGGACGTCAAGTATGACCGCAACTTTTACCGCTGCGAAGCCATTCTTGTCAATGGTCCTTGGGCAGAGCCATCCGCCATCGGTCGGGGTGTAAGCGCCGGGCCTTTCGATGTAAGTTGCCTTTCACCAGTGACCCTACCATTAGTTGAAGATCTAATGCTGATCACTTCATCAGATTCTTTATTACCAGTACGTCGTTAAGCAGGGACGGAGCTCTAAAGCCCTCACCGCCATGAAGAAGGCCATCGATAAGCTTGGAGGTGAGGGCCCTGGTGGGACTGACTTTGTGGGTTGGGGTGATCTTGTATGGTCCTACCCTGGCAAGGGCAAGTTCTTGAACAATAATGATCGGACGATTTGGGGAGGCGGGAAGATCGGTGAAGATGGGAACGGGAACATCAACGAACTATAATACTCGTCCTTGTCATTCATATAGGGGCGGCTATTTCTTGACCTGAAATTCAGAGCCATACACTCGCCCAGCGGTATTTATCAGTTGTGTACCATTATGAGATTATCTTTCTTGAATTTCTGAGAGTAAAGAACTCCTGTAATTCGGAAATTGTATATGTTGGAATGTGCAGAGGTTCCAAGGGGCCAAATTGGAGTTCCCGAGCGTCTCGGACAAGTGTTGAATAAATGAACAAACCAGCTCCAAATTAAGCTACTGAAGCGATAGATAACAAATCCATTGATCAGGCACTTAATCCCTGTGGCTGTTACCAAAAGGATCAGTCTCTAGGGTTAAAAATATTGGTGTAATTCTTGATCCAGATGCTCTCCTCAAACTGGCCCGCCAATTGTTCCACAGTGTACTCCGAATCCGTCACTGCGACGTCCAGATTTGCCATGAAGGGGGCCCTTATTGCACCTCCGCCGGTTGCGGCCTCCTCCCCCGCCGGAGCCCTTGATCGCAGGTCTTCCATAATTCTGCTCGCCAGGCTGCTGCTGACGTCGGCCTGCTGTATGGCCTTGGACAGTAGCGCTTGGGCAAGAACCTCCGCAACGCGGAAGGAACGTCGTAGGCCCTGGAAGCTGTAAAGACAGATGAGGAAGTACTCAAAGCGATCCTCGTCGGTCGAACGCAGCATAGCGTTTCCTGTGTAAAGCAGAGCTGTCTGCCAGAGAATAGTGTAATTAGATGAGGTATGATTCGAGCGGTAAGTGATAATAAGCTGCTTGAGCTGTCTGACAGAAGCATAATAGGCTGCGTCCGGTGTACTGTCGGACGCAGGAAAAGTTCGAAGTTTTAATTTAGAAGTGGTCTTGCTTCGGGCCTGGAGGAACGGACGGAAGGTGTCAAGGACCGCAGAGTGCAGCCACAAACTGGCCTATAATAAGAGAAAACCCAAAGAAAGGGAACAGAGGCTTTTATGTTGGCGACTCACTGCATGATGACGACGACGTCTGGATTGTTCTGGGACCTTGTCAGAGTTTTGGGCAGTCTATCAGCCCAGGCAAGAAGCTCGCGAAACTTGAACTCGGCAAACAGCAGGGAAGGAGATTCCCCACCAGCCGCCGTCTGACTCCCGTGGTACACTGTTACAACCTCATGCATGATCCTCCAGAAATGGCAGAGGCTGGCAAAGATGACTTGACTGCCCATATCGTTATTTGCCAAGTCGGTGCTGGCTTCGTTGAAGCTGTCTCCGCCGTCCTCGTCATCTTCTCGGACATTGCTCTCACCCGCGGGGACGGGAATTATGGGTGGATGCTTGGGGTAGAGACCACCCTCCTGTCGATAAAAGAGATGCATGAGGCTGTGGCCGTCTGTTAGCTTCACGCCATGAAATAGATGGTATAGTTTTGGCGACGTCGTACACTGTCCAGTTGAACACACCCCACGCTGGGTACGCTGCGGCGCGAAGTTCTTCAGGCGTCATTCGATCGAACGCAGCCTGTGCGATATCATCTGGGACACCAAATAAGCCAAGTTGCACTCCAATACTTGAAGCATTGGATAGATGTTTAAGTATCATGCCATCCCTGCCTTGCATTAGGTATCCAAGGCTTAGAAACATCTCTGTGGCCGCATCTAAAGGGCTCGGATGGTTTGGTTCTCCCTCCGTCAACTGCTCGGCCTCCTTCCGGAAAAGATCCACCACGCGGATCGAGTCCGCGTCAACAGCTGTGTATGCCAGCTAAATGCAGAAGTCAGCTAAGGCGTCGGGCTCGCAGGACCCAGGGCCGGTTCCACGTACGCAACACCAGTACATCATAGCGTTGACCAAGGACGGAGAGCAGTAAGGGCCGTGATCAGCTGATATGAGAGCGTCTGTGAATAGTTTCCGGTCGAAAGGACAGAGGAGCGGATGGTCAGTAGTAAAATAGAGCGACATTGCTCTTGCAGCAAAGTCATTCGAGACGGCAACTGTCGTCCACTTGCTAATGTCCAAACCCTCGAGCGAAGGATCAGGAGCATGCGTCCGCGGCGCCGGGGCGAGAAGTCTCGCGTCTGCTATTAGCTGACTGAAGGCCCTGTCAGTGGCCGTGAGTCTGCAGGGACGGAAGCTTCTAGGTATATGCTTACGTATCATCTCTGTAAACTGGACTCAATGCCTTGCTATTGAAGTAGTCGTTAGGGCGCGGACAAGGCACGGACAGGGAGAGCACAAGTGGCGTACGGCATGTCCTCACAGCCACGTTGTTGTTTTTGGCCTTGTTTCTTCGTCCAGGGAGTGACTATGCGCTTGAGGAGGTAGTTGCTTGGCTCGTTCGGGTCAACTGGTTCAAGGTTAGGATACGAGAAAGGGTGCATACGTCCGAGGAGCTGACGAAGGTCGCTCAAGGTGCCAGTAGTGTCATCCGAGTCCCGTTCTGACGCGCCGGCCCGATCTCGTAGTGTTGTAATAATATCCACATCCCGATTCAAATCCTGGACAGCTGCAAGTGCAGCATTGGCCCGAGATGGTGTCATGGAGTCGAGCAAGCCGATTGCTTCGGAAAGGAGCCCAGCATCTCGGATCTTGGTCGACGGAGGGTCGTAGTGGCATGTCGAGATGCCCTTTTGCTGACACGTGTGGCATGATGGCTTGCTGCCGTCGCACTGTAGAAACAAAGTTGTTACTAGGAGGACTTGAAGAAAAGTTGGGACGGCCGAGGTAAGGGCAAATATGTTCGAAGACGATGGTAGACACGCCCCTGGGTGGAGCATAACAACTCACTCGGATCTTCTTGAGACGACAACGAGCACATGCAGCCAGAACACCGACGCGACGGCGCTTGGGTACCAGCGGACTGTGGTCGGGAAGCGGACCGCCGAAGGCATTGGCAGAGGGCGAGACCTCAGCAGTAGACAGAGAAGACGAGGACGAAGCATTGTGGACGGCGGGCAGGAGGCGGCTGAGTCGCTTGGTTGGAGGATGCTGCTCCGACATGGCTGTCCACGGCAAGGATTGCAGCATCCATGAAGGAAACAGAGATGGACAGCTACGTGCGAGGGGTGGGATGAAAGAAGCGCCTGTTGGGACAAAGGGAGGTCCCCAGGGCCGGGCCTGAGTATCGGCAAGCAGATGATCAACGGACCTCTGTACATGTAAAGTAGTGGGCGAGTAGGAAGCTAAGATATCAAAGGTTAAGTACCGTCATTGAAAGCATGGCTAGCAGTCCGAGTCCCCACCGTCTTCACAGACTGAGGCGGTGGTTGGCGTGAAGGATGGGTGGAACTTCCTATTGTGGGCAGCTTGTATGGTTCAGTACCTCAACTTGGCTGTTAATTAGGCCCATAGCAAGACTTCGAAGGTTGAAAAATAACTCAGATATTGGCCTTTGGGGTAGGATCTGCTGAAGGGCTCTCCAATGACGTTGGCGGGAGTCGCTGTCTAAGATCTCATGTCTGGGCCAGAGGCTGATTGACCAACCAGCGTCGTTCGGAACAAACGCCGACGATTGTGGCAATTCAGACTAATCGCATCTCGAGCAGAACTAACCCCGTGGCGAGACAAATAACAATGACGTTGGCCAGTCACCTGACACCAATACTAGTCGGCGAATTCCTTCCATAAGTCCCGAACAATGGCTCGCCGAGTAGGATGTCGACCGACCCTTTGGCTTCGTTGGCGATGTATTTCTGAATTAGCAGGCAGTCGCATGCAGTGTGCTGCAGGAGCTGCGCCTTGAGGGTACAGATCTCGGCACGCAGCGAGTCGAAGCACGCCGGTAACTGGCGGTTCTGGCTCTCCATGGCCTGCTCGCACGAGGCGAGCATCGAGGCTTCATCGCGTTTGCGGATGCGGTACTTGGACGACCTCACATGATTGAACTCCAAGTCGCTTCTTCGCTGTGAGACGCTCGGGGCGGCGTCCTTGTCGAGTCCGGTGCTGTGGTTGGCCCCTTGTCCTCGCTTCTGCGCCGCCTTGCCTGCTTTTCCTGGGCGTCTCATCTTTCTGGTCTTGCTGAACCCGGACTCAGACTTCTTCTCTGGTGCTTGCGGTTGAGAGGGCGGTAGGCGTGCCCTGTGTAGTTATCATCACGTGTGCGAGTGTTGAAAACGGTGGCTTCAGAATTTTGCTGCGAGAGGGCATCGCTGTCGACTGGGACCGGGTTGCATCAGGCGCTGACATTGAGAGATCTTCGAATGCATTGCCAGAAGAAGCGGCGGGGCTGTCGAGATGATAGGGGAGTATTCTGGATTGACATCCTCAAAGAAACCCATCCTATGTCCGGACGAGAGCAGCAGCATGGCCTGCATTACTACCTTGGAATAGGCCGCACGCTGGGCGATGTTGGTATTCAACGATAACAGCAGTGGAGAGGATTTGCCACTGACGATCTCAGTAAGAAAGCCGCAGAGGCCATCCTACAAGAACGCGCGCCAGAGCATCCTCAACGGCGCGAGATATTCTTCCGTCCCCTCGATAAGGTAACCAGTTCACCTAGTCATCTTTCGCTCCAGGCTTCGGAGGTGCCTCTGACAAACTTTCTCGCGACTCGCTATCGCCAATCTTTGCTGTAGATGGCTACTCCGATGTCAGCACGCAGCTCTCTGAGGTTTGTGCTTAATAGTAATAAAACTCGCCCTGTGAAGGCTGCTAGGTAGCCCATAAACCTGCAAGTAGGTGGGTCGTTGACATCCAGGAAAAGAGGCCCAATTTCTCTCTCTCGATAATAGCCTTGTAGTGATCTGTGCGTGGGTGAGCGCGATTTGCAGTTGCGAGTGTCTCCTCATGAATGAGCCTCAGCTCCGTGCGACGTGATGGTGCAGAATTAAGATATTGCCCGACTAGAAGTGCGCAAGAGCAGACTATTTCTCTGTAGTTGCTGGGGTAAAAGGCGTGGGTGTCTCGCGGAGAACTTGCGATAGAAGCGACAGTTGTAACACGAGGACTTGAGGTCGGAATGGAAAGCCAAGGAGGATTGAGCTCCCTTTATATTAATTCAGTAAGGGTTGAAGCAGTCCCACGGCCTTGGTGTCAAGACCATGGTACTCTGCGGCTGCCACCACCGCCGGGCGACGCCTGACCATACCTTTCGCAAGGGTCGGGCTATGACCGACATCAAGACCCTAATAGTATCGTATATACTCGCTCGCTTGATATATCGCTAGACTGCACTCGGCGTTTCATGCTTAGGGATTGTAATAGTCGGAAGATCATATGTGCAGGAGCGAGGTACTTGGCGAGGGTACTGGCGAGGGTCTGCGAAATCAGGTTCCTAGACAAGATAACGAAAGGCCACTTGCGTGTGATTACACTAGATGGAGAGATTCCTCGAGGTAGCACGCATTGATATAGTGACCGCTGGCGATGATAGTAAAATGATGTCATATTTTGGTAGCCCTTCGTGATCAGCCTGCAATCAACTTACCGGAGACATGCTTTTCAAGGTCTTCAAACGTGCCCTCAAGGAAACAAGGAACCTATTATTCATTGCTGCAAGACACCGGAAGATCTGCTCCGACATATGTGGTTGATTCCTTTATCATAATGAGCCAACCACGAAACAGCTATGCCGCCAGATACATTACCAGGTCTTATATGTCAACGTCAGGTAAATGACACCTGTGGTTTACGTTGGTGTATGCTGAAGAATTTGGGTAGTGGGTGCCCATAACATATCCCTCGCCTAACCGCATAACTCACCGTGCTCGTTTGGGTTACCTGGCTTAGTCGTGATCCCTATAGCTGTAGCCCTATGCAAACTAACACTATAGCAAACCTTACTTTGCTTTTTCGGGATTCTTAGTATTAGTAGGCCGAACATAGGCTGAGAACGAAGTTATGAACCTCGTATTAGAAGTCACTTTCCTGCACATGACCACGAGATCAAATCTCAACATAGGCTTGAAGAAGGGCATCGATATAGGATTACAAATAAATGGGTTCCTGCTGACCTGAATTTCATTTAATGCTGGGCAGAGAGCAATGGCCAGGACAAGGGTTACATGGACCCACGGCACTATTGGGCTCCCACCGAGTACGCTCCTCTCTGGAATACGCTCCGACACTGAATCCGCTTGTAAGCCTTTTACGCTCACATACCCATTCAGTTCCCACATTTAATACGCTCCTGCCTCTATTTACTCACCTATATCACCAACTCAAGAGGGAGGGGGTTGGGGGGTTTGCTCTCTCCCGTCGAGCCGGTCCCACAAAATCTTTGCAAGGTAACCTGTATCCTTACAAAAAGCGTATAACACATGTTCTTTATCTTAGGATTCTTAAGATTACATAGAAGCTTATATTAAGCTACACAAGTAGTTAATTCTCGAAGGGCTGCAGGTAGTCACAACAGGGGATGGCCAATGCCCCCTCTCGAGTTAGCGCTATTCCCTCCTCAGAAACCTATTCAGAAGACAACGCAGCCGCGATTCAATAGCAATACGATCTCAGAGGCGTATACCAATATAGACCCCTGTGGCTTTTATAGGGATGACAAACATCCATGACACTTCCGTTATCTTATACGACACGTTTAGGTTCGCGATGGGTCTTCAGACCTGTGTGATACGCCCTCCACGGGTTATGTTGAGAATAAATACTTGCATCATGCCTTTCATGTTCATTTGCACCTACTTAGCTCGTTCTTCAGACAGCCGCTCGTTGGCGACATTATTTCTGTCAATTTGAACACGTAGTCTAAGGCTACCGCAGACACGATGGTCATCTTGACATCTTGCTTTGCCAAACTTGGCTTCGCGGCTCTGTCGCTAAATCTTGCACTCTCCGCCTATGCGTATCCGGCAGACCTGACTTCGCCAAACTTCGACGGGCAGGTGCTCAGGCGCGCGGACCCCAAGGACTTTTATCTACGAATCATGCCCCTGGGCGCCTCAATCACTGCGGGAGACCCATCACCACCAACCGATAACAGCGATAATGGGTATCGCAAGTTTCTCCGGGACAAGCTGAGATCGGAGGGATGGAAGGTGAACATGGTTGGCAATTTTCGCCGCGGTAAAATGAATGATAATGTTGGTCCACTGCAACATGACTATACTAGATGATCGGGATTGATGAGATGATATAGGACCATGAGGGGGTTGGCGGCGACAAAATCAAGGCAGTCTGGACACGCGCAAAGCCCTCAGTTCGCAGATGGCTGCCCAATGTCGTCTTAATCAACGCTGGGACGAACGATGCTACTCAAACCGATGATAGGGCGGAACCCATTGCCCAGGCCGGCCAGAGAATGAAGACTCTGATCGACGGCGTGTTCTCTGAGTCTCCCGGTGTCGTTGTCATTCTATCAACGTTGCTACCTAACACGAGGATGCTCAGCAACGGCGTAGCTGCCCAAAAGAATGTCGACAGCATCAATGAACAGATCCGCCAGGTTTATCAGACATACGCGGCTAGCAATCGCGACGAGGCGAACCCTGCGTTCAAGGTCATACTTGCCGAGATGGCCGGATTCATTGGCAGTGATGAGCTCTTTGACCGAACTCATCCTCAACCGAGTGGGCAAAAGAAAATGGCCGCAGCCTGGGACTGGGCAATTAACGAGGCCAACCAAAAAGGCTGGCTTGTTGAGCCCACAGAGTCTGGTAAGTTTACAGATGGTGAAGGGAGCACGACATGCAAAAAGGAACTTGAAAGCGGAAATGAGGATCCTCGCGGCAAAGTCCAGGTTCTCTACGCCGGTAACTCTCTAATCAGGGACGACGGAAATTACGTTCATGATGTGCAGGGTCGTGATGATCGAGTCGTCGAGTTCAAAGGCTCAGACAGTGGCAATCGAAATCAAGGGAGGGTCTTTTTCGCACAGCTAGTCAATCTTGGCGGCGCCCATAAGGGGGGCGAGCTAGATGAGGCTATCTTCTTCTCAGATGACACAGGGGATCGCAAAGTCGAGATGGCCGTCAACAAGGGGGATGGAGAAATGGGTGAAAAGATCAAGATTGAGATTCCCGACAAATGCAAGACTCGGGGTATTCGATGGGGTGATGTTGTGAGTTAAACCCCCAATCCGAAAAGACTAACACGCTTACTCTTGTCACAGAATGGTGATGGTCTCGACGATTTCATCTGCATCTCACCAGCGGGCGAGATGTATGTCACACTCAATAGAGGAGGTAACCCTCCGACCTGGGAGAACATCGGAAAGGTAAGCAAAGCCAGATTTTGCCGTGTACATGGACTGAGACTTGAGGTATCTAGTATAAAGGCGTCACAGATGGTGCCGACCAGGATCATGTGAAGCTAGGAGACATCGATGGTGACGGTAGACTCGACTTCTGCACGATCCGCGACAATGGCGACATTTAGTACGTCTTCTATAGTGCACGGAGCACGAAACCCTATACACGCGTGCACGTACTGACTGAGGCGCATCAGCTGCTACCGAAATGGTGGTCTTGGGGACCGGCCTGAGTACTGGCAGGACATGGGCGTTGGCAAGCCAATCTTCACCGGGAAGAACAAGGGTGACATCCGAGGAGTCAACTTTGTCGATGTGAACGGCGAGTGCGTTTTTCTTGCATCCAACAGGAAACCAATACATATCTGACACATAACTCTGTCTAGTGGTCGATCCGATTGGACATGGATGGACAAGGAAGGACGGGTCGAGACTTGGATAAACCACCGCGGTGTGTCCAAAACCATGATACCTAGCTGGCGCGACGCAGGTGTCACCCACTTAGGCGTACATGAGGACATAGGCGACCATCGCGAATGGATCCAGTGGGGACGACTCTTCGGCAGTGGTCGATTCGATGTGAGTTTGGATGTTGCTGGTCTCGGATGAGGTTGCGATCTTAATCACTGTTTAGTACATGCACCTCAAGCGAGGCAGGTGCGAATTTGCTGGTGATGGGCCCTGCCATCTCAGCTACCGGCCATACCAGAATCTCGGCAAGGGGGGCCGTTTCCAGAAAGGCGATGGCATCTACTGGGGCGATACGACCGGCAGCGGCTTCGACGACTATATTTGGATTTCACCCGAAGGCGAAGTCAGTGTATTCGTCAACAAGTATACTCAAGGCCAGTTTCCCGACTATAAGACGTCAGCATGGACTCGGACGTTCACCTTCAACACCGGCATCGACCGTCGCGGCCTTCATGTTGGAGATTGGGACGGAGACGGCAAGGCGGATATCATTGCAGTCACAGATCGTGACTCTGGTGCCCTCAAGGTCTGGCATAGTAGATGGGATGGTAAGAGCTTCAACTGGGATGCCAGTGTGATCCCTAATAGCGCCAAGTGTGGACAAGGCTGGGGTCTCATGTACTATGACCACGGCGCTTACTTTGCCGACATCACCGGATCGGGACGTGTTGACTACATATGTATGCAACCAAACGGTAAGGCCACTGCATGGCTTCGGAACAAAAACGGTGACTGGTACGACGCCAAGCAAATCAAGTCCACCGAGGGTCTCGATCGCGCAAACTTCCGGTTCGCTGACGTCGACGGTGAGTTCTCCCCGGATCGTTGACACTGTGATCATGGCAATGGCTAATTCGACGGCAAAGGTGACGGTCTTGCTGACCTGCTTTGGGTGGATAAGTTCAGTGGCGACGCCACAGTATGGTACAACGCTGGACAGGTCGCAGAAGCCGATCGTGGAAATTACAGGGATAGCCTATTCTACTGGATCAAAGCCGGAAGGCTCTATTTGGGCTCGAATCGCGGTCCTAACATGTACTACCCTAACCTTGGAGGACAGGGGCGTGCTGATCAGGTGGGCAGCAATCCCATTACTGGGCATGCTTGGGTGTGGTTTAACAGCTGTCCTGCCGGCGGTGATGATGTTGAGGGCGACGTTCCTGACCCTGGTCTTCCTGACTATACCCCCCCTGATGAGCCCTCTGAGCCGCCAGAGCCAGGCACTGGCAGTTGGTTCTGTGGTGGGAATGGCGGTACCTGGAGTCCGACCCTATGGAACCAACACAACGTCGGAGATTGGTTTTTGCAGCGGTAAGTTGAGTCTCCACATGGCTGTCAGCTTTATTCGATGACTTTGAGACTGATATACAGATTTGTAGATGCGAGTTTTACACAAGCCTTGATGGCTCCTGGCCGAAAGAGGTTGATGGCATCCCTCGTGTCATTGCCCAGTATGACGGTCAGAAGAAAGACGGTGCTTGGAACTGGCCACCTGGGTGCATCACGTACGTCCCAGTATTCAGCTCTATCACAGAGCTCGTTCCTTTGAACTTTGCTGATTATAGTCTTTTAAACCTATCAGCATCACAGGGACTGAATGTGTCCTCACCGACGGCGCATTGACCAGCGGAGAGACTTGTGCCGTCCAACCCGAACGTGCATTTTCCCTCTTCGCTATGATGAACTTTGCGAAGGTTCTACGAAAGTGGTACAGCAACTTCAATCATGGTGTCACCAATGCAGCTCTGTTCACCCCGGAGATAGCGGACGGCTTCTTCTGGCGCTCTACCAGCGCTTCTCCAGCAAACCCAGCTGCATGGCTTACTATTATTGCTGGGCTATTCACCACGATAGGCTCGATCATTCCTGTGACAAGCGTCCCTGCTAATAGCGTTGCTGGCATCATCACCGCCGGTGCGGGCACTGCCAGTTTCTTCTCGGCCGGTGAGGTTGAAGATCTCCGCTTTACCGACTTCAGCAAGCTCCAGGGGTCTCTCGGCCGAATGGCAAGGCGAGTTGAGCTTGCCATGTCGGATTACTACAGCGAGATGCTGGCGAAGCTTCCTCCGGATGGCGACAGGGCTCGGGGCACCGCACTCGCTCAAATGCTGCATGATGGTGGCTTTGCTGATCAGGATATCCTCGTTGAGCCCGAACTCGCCAATCCGGGAGAAAGCGGGCCGTGGGCCATCACCACGAGCGTGACGGCTTCAATCATCGCTGAGGCCTGGAACTCTGGCAGCGTCATTATTGCCAAGTGGACCAGGACGGGTGCGATGGCTGACTTCTGGGACCCTTGCGGGGCCGATGCAAGAGATCGTCATGGTCTCGACCATGCCATTGCCTGCCAGTTCGAGAATAACTATGTGATTGTGGGTGTTTTATTCCTCAGACAGCTGGCGGAGTTGCTAACACTAAGACCCCAGACACCTATCGTCCACAACGGCCTCAGTACATCTCAGAAAAGAACTGTGCAGTATTGGCCAAAGATTAACCAGGACGAAAGGAACCTCCGTGACTACAATTTGACGCATGCCGACATCATCACAGCAGCGAAGCACACGCAGGATTTCACTGGGGAGTTTATGTCGCGCGACATGGGAAATACGGAAAAGTTCCTCATGGAGGCCATCAACAATCCTCTGGGCGGTCTCGGGCGGAGTTTGGCATTCTTCAACGTCCCTTACTGCGACTTGGACGCAGTTGCTGTTGATGATACTGGTTTCAATCAATGCTACCGTCGCGGGACATTTGATGACGCGACCTACCAGCGTTGCCTCAATGGGATGATTTCGGAGCATTGCCAGAAGTACACGCATAACAGTAAACCTTGGCCCTATGAACATACCTGGTAGGACACTTTCATAAACCCTTATGAGACGCTGCTAGCATCTAAGAGAGACATAGAATATAGATAGTTATTTATATAGTGAGGATGTTTATCTCTTTACCTTTTCGCATACTCCCCTTTAACTTATTATCTTATTTACTTCACACTGTTAATTTAATTAAGGCTATGTATAGCAGTTTCTTTGAACTATATCATATCAGTAATACCTTTATAATATTTGAATATTTGATGATACTGCTTTGGGATCCTAGCTCTACCCGTGGGCTTAATAAGCTATAATGCCTACTTACGACAAAGTCGCTGTCTCTGCTCGTCATAGAATGGAAGGACAAGATCAGTGGTTCGACGAGCATAATGCATAGTTATGCCTTGCACCACTTTCTCCCACGTATTCGAAGTCATACACGGCAGTGCCCTTATCGCCCGTTCGTGTTTGCCATTTCTGGCCGTCAAGGGAGCGGAAAGTCAACTTGGGCAGAAGCGATCACCGAAACCCCCAACACGAGGCATGGTATCAACACCATCAACAATTCGCTTGATGACTTTTACCACAACCATCAATTCTTGGTCTTTAGTAAGGAGTTAAACTCACAGGATCCCCTCTTGCGTACTAGCGGCCAACCCGGCACCCATGATGTGGTGCTAGCCAAGGCACTTTTTGCGTCACTCGATGACCATGTGGCAAAGGACCCGATTCGGATACCTTCTTTTGATAAGAGCCAGTTCGACGGAGAGGGTGATCGCGTTCCTGAGACTAACTGGAGGGTAGTGTCTCGTGAGTCACGACTGGAGGTAGTCATTTTCGAAGGTTGGCGCGTAGGTTTCCAGCCACTTTCCAAAGACGCAGTAGCTCGCATATGGGTGACAGCACAGAGTGTTAATCCGAGCCAGACGCGGGTGGCCAACAACGAGCCGGCGATAAGTACTTGCACACTGCCTCAGCATCAGACTAACCATCTGCAGCAGCTCAACAAGAGCCTCCAGGTCTATAATGAAGCATTCATGGGACCCGAACACTTTGATGGCTTGCTGCACCTGACTACTGAAGACTTGCAGAATGTGTATCGCTGGAGGCTAGATCACAAGGACAGGGTCAGGAATATCGGATCAGGAGGTCATTCAATTTGTTTAGGGTTACATGCCAGGCTATGAGCTCTACCTCGAGCAATTGACGAACAGTCCCTTCTTTGCTGGGACTGGTAGTGAAAAGACTCATGTACAGGTTTGGCTGGATAGACAGAGAAAGGTCATGAAGGTAAGGGAAGTTTGAAATCTATATATCTTTATATTTTATTCTATGGAATCCTCATATTAAAACTCAATGTATCGTATCGTGTAGGCGTGGACGTACCACGATGCAGGCTTGCTACCCTCAATGCAACGCGGGTCAGCTCTGCTTGTCGCAGACTTTCTTGCACATGCTACCCCAATGGACTTACACACCTTCCAACTTTCACCAGTCTTGAGGCTGAAGACACTCAAAAGTGACATTGCAATAACCGTCAAATTCTTCAGCGTTGAAAGACTGCTTGCGATGGTTTGTGCTAGTCTAAGTGCTGGAAGCATTAGGAGGATAGACCGGGTCTTTGATTTAAACGCCGGGTTACCCCTCCACCACCAAGTTTGGTCCTTCTGATCTTCGCCTTGGAGACTCTGTCATAGGGCTCATGGAAACTCTGATCTGTCATGATGCTACAATAAAAACATTACTGAATCGTCTGTTGGATCCAGAAATTCACCGCCTGACTCAACCCATCAGCAGTAGAGTACGGAGATCGCTACTACTGCCATTCGTACCCTGCACTGTTGAACAGAGCTATTCTTTTCCCATACACGGTCACGCGTCCACACGCGGTGTTTGGCGATTTGCTATGGATATTCTGGATCAGTCATATACCTATGGGGCATCTTTTCTGAGACCAGAGTCCCGCCAAACGCCTCTGAGTGCCTACCTCACCGGCAGCAACATCTCAGCCTCGCTCTCACCCACTATTCTCGGTCATCTCTTCACCAGCAGTAAGCTGCCATGGAAATACGGCCTCATCCAGACGAACGATCCCCAGGAATCGCTTTGGATCCTTCATAAGGCTGATACCATTGGCATGTCAATCACAATGCCCTACAAGATCACCTTCATGTCCCTGCTTGACGATCTGATGCCATCTGTTCGCGCCATCGGAGCTGTGAATACCGTCTTCAAAAGGATAGACAGCGAGGGCAAGACGAGGTACATAGGCGCAAACACAGATTGCATCGGGATACGAGAGACCCTGAAGACTGTGCCGGGTTTAATGGAAAAGGCTAGAGGAAAGCCAGCTTTGGTTATTGGAAGCGGAGGAGCTGCGAGGAGCGCCATATACGCACTGTGGACATGGTATCAGCCGAGAGAGATCTACATCGTGAACAGGCTCAAGTCGGAAGTGGAAGACCTCTCCAAAGCAATGAGAGACTCAGTCCCTGGAATAATCCTACGGCATATCGAGACGCTCTTAGAGGCGGATGCCGTGGAAGCACCTGCAATTATTATCGGTACGGTCCCCGACTACCCGCCCCAGACCCCGGAGGAGATCCGCACGCAAGATATTTGTTACTACCTGGTCCGGAGAACAGGGGCTCTGGGAGGAACAGTGCTGGACATGTGCTACATGCCGAGTCCATGGACCAGGCTGTGTAAAGTGGCGGAGAAGGCTGGATGTACGATTGTGTTGGGGAGTATCGTGCTGGTGCAGGTGTGCGCGGCGCAACATATGTTGTGGAGTGAGGGGCCGGTGGATAAGAGAGGACTTGGGGAGATGATGGAGAAAATGAGAGGATCTGGGAAGGGTACGGAGTCAATCAGGTCAAGGATGTGAGCTCTCTGAATGAATACTTGTTTTATTGATCAGTGCGTTGTCGCTCGCTGTCGCTCGCTGTCGGGGGAGCCGCCACCAGTCGGTACTGTACTGAGGGGTGAGCGTTCATCCGGCCAATTCTTTTATACATCGGACCGGATCTAAGAAGCGGCACCCACGCTTCGGATTCGCCTTCCGAGGCTCATTGAATTCCCGAGCCCGATGATGTGAATGATCACGATCCCTTGCAAGCGGTAGGCTGATAGCACTACTTCCCACGGGGACATACACAGGTACCTTTCCCAGCTGAACGTATTCGGCCTTGACTGCTTATAACCCATCGTACTATACAGTTTTATTCATTTTAACGATAGACCTATTGAACCTTCTTTGCTTGGAATCATCCGTCACATCCCGTCTTTCACACCCACAGTATTGTTTGTTCCATCTGTAGCATGGCTACCACAAATTTAACGAAGGCTGAGCAAGCCGCCATCCTCGCCCAAGTAAGCAACCTTAGCCACTCAAACACAAAGCTTGAATTATAACTATGTTACTAATGCTTCACTTTGATCAGCCAATTACTCTATCTCTGTCTGGCAAAGTAATCCCGAACCGCCTCTATCGCACTCCTCTCAGCGAGTACGCTTCGAGCTACGATGAGACCAATATCGACAACACCGGCATACCACAGGATGAGTATCGAGAATTGTACCAAGGTGAGTAATCGCGGGCAACTGTAGCTTTGTCACAACACAGCTCGTCGCTAACAGACTTCAAGAGCTTGCCGATGGCGGAGCCGGTCTCATTTGCACTGGCAACATCCCCATTGATCGCCACAACCTCGAGAACTACGAAAATGCAGTTCTAGACCCTCGAAACCCTTGGGACCCTGTAGCGGCATTTACCCCAGCCATGCGCGCGGCCAAGTCCCGCGGCGCCATTGTCCTTCCTCAGCTCCAGTTCCCGGGCCGCCAGGTGCCTGAGTTTCTGAACAAGGAGCCTAGGTCTGCGTCGGATGTTCAGTTGAAGCCGTGCTTGAATAAGACGTATGGAAAGCCGAAAGCGTTGTCTATTGGGGAGATTCAGGAGCTGATTGGCAGGTATGTTTGGGCGGCGGAGGTGCTAGCGAAAGCAGGCGCGGATGGCATTATTGTAAGCCGATCGAATGAACGATCTCGTTGTTTCAATGAGACTGACCGATCTTGCAGCTTCATGCCGCCCATGGCTACATCTTAAACCAGTTCCTATCTCCACTAACGAACCGGCGAACGGACCAGGTTGGTCTTTCGTTCTCCTTCTGCCCTGGACCAATCGCTCAAATGAACTGACCTTTTTCTCAATTTCAGTACGGAGGAAGCCTTGAAAATCGTGCCCGCTTCATTCTCGACATTGTCAAAGCTATCAAAGCCAAACTTTCCTCTGACCAATTTGTCATCGCAGCCAAGTTCAACTGCCAGGACTGTAAGTCTTTCTGTCTGAATGATCTCTCCTCTACGCTTCCTGCAGCTGACATCATCGGGGGGGAATCAGTCATTTCAGGGGGTTCAACCTTTGCTCAGCAGTGCGTCGTCATGAAGTGGCTTGAGGATGCAGGCGTAGATTTCTTCGACATCTCAGGCGGCACGTATGAATCTCCGGCCTGGAGGGGCAACATCATGACCGAGCTTGCAGAAAGGCCGTCGCAAAAGGAGAGAGGGAGCTATTTCATCGAGTGGGCGAAGGAAATGAAGAAGGTTCTTGTAAGTACCCTCTCACTTCTATGCGGCCGTCGGCTTGCCCGAAAGTTCACACACGACTGTGTAGTCCCGAGCGAGAATCGGAACGACAGGAGGTTGGAGAGATACGGCTCGCATGGCCGAGGCCGTTGCAAACGGTGATA
This sequence comes from Sarocladium kiliense, assembly GCA_030734395.1. NCBI lineage: Eukaryota > Fungi > Ascomycota > Sordariomycetes > Hypocreales > Sarocladiaceae > Sarocladium > Sarocladium kiliense. The sequence continues at coordinate 2,067,622 of JAUZTG010000020.1, read as the reverse complement.
TTGACATGTGTGGCTTAGGTAGGCCGCTTAGGGAGGACCCAATGCTGCCGCAAAAGCTGTTCAATAGCCTTCCTACAAGTAGCAAACTGTGACGAAGGTAGCTGAGGTTCTTTGTGCGTATAACCCACGGTGTTATCACTAGATTAGCCTATCAGATGGTCCCTTTTATCTAGACAGAGTACGAGATACATCTCCTCAACGAGTGACGACGCATGATCTATATTGCCCCTTCACTGGGCTCTTAGATTGCTGTTTCTTGAGGACTCTAATCATACACTCCTTCAAAGTCAAATGGAGGCCCTCCCCAGTCGCGCATCATGCTTGCAAACGTATCCTGCAACGACGCGGCATCTCCAAAGGACATATTGTCAAGCATTGAGCCATCTGCGTAGTATGATGGAAGCTGTGTCATGTGCCCCGACTGTCCCATTCCCTCCATACCCCAACCCACTGCTTGACTACTATCCATCATGAATGCTTCTTGTCCGTTCGGAGGCAGTCCACTTGCCACCAAACCTTCTTCCGCTATTGGGAACATGTCAAGACCAGCCATCGCCGACCCCAACCTCAGGGTTTTTAGCTGTTTCTTCAGCACAATAAAAAGGTGCTGACCTAGAAGTGCTGGTACACCGAAGCGATGACTCGGCGTGGTTCCGGCTTTCTCCAGTTGAGCTGCTGTCTCCGCCAGCATCGCCAATAGCTCGACCTGCTGCCCTGGTCTATCCCCATAGAGTTGCGGAAACAGCTTCAAGGCGAGAACCGCTGCATAAGAGCTCATGGCCCACGTTGGCGCCATAAGGCAGTACATAGGTTCACCAATCTCGCGAAGATCACGGATCGTCACCTCGCAGCAATGGACGGCGGCTTCAAAGCAGTCGTCCTTAGTACCATTGGCAGAGTCATCTTGCCCGTTGGTCAAAGGACCACTTAGCGCGAAAGAGAGTGTCCAAAGACGACCGTGCATGTAGACGTAACGAAGGAAGAGCTGCCTGATGGTTTCGACCGTTGTTGTGTTAGTCGCCGGTTCAGGTAGCCAAGCCTGGCACCAGGGATCGAGTCTCGAGTCAATAAGGTTTCGGACCCAGTGACGGGGGTTATCAGTACGGACGAAGCGACCCTTGATCTCGATATAAAGACTGGCGAGGTGTTGACGAAGGAGGACGAAGGCACTGGTGTATCGGTCTGTCGGGTCTGCTAAGGGATGCCGCCACCAATCCTTCGCTCTTCTGATGAGCTCATTGTCTGGAAAGGGCGTGACTTTCCCGTGAGCTGCGCTTTGGGCTCTCTCCCAAAGCAGAATGCGGAACCACGTTCGCTCCCTGTTTCGCAAAAGTCTAGCTTCATGACTCTGTTGATCCATTCTCGCGGTGGCAGCCGACGTATTGTTCTCAGTGGTCCATGCCATAGTCCCGGCACCATTGGCTATCCTATCAAGCCCCAATTCAGAGACCATGCCCAGCGTGTAGTTGGTGTAGATCCACGAGTGGTCCTCAGCGGCCGTGTTTGCAGGGAACGCGGCCAGAAGGGATATGTAGTAACCTTGAGCGATCTCAACCGACTTGTAACCGCAAGAAAGAACTTTCTTGGAAAGCCTTTCGCCATGCAAACGGAGCCGCTTTGCCAATGAGCCAGAATCGTGGTCAAATTGGGCAGTGATGGCCAGGATCCAGGTGAATAACAGAGCAGACCGAGGCCGAACGAACTCGGGGGTGTGAAGAACCGGGTCTAGTATTCCATTGATTGGATGCAGGCGTTCAAAGAAGCTGCAAAGTTGTCAGCGAGACTTGGCCTTGGACGCTTTGTAGTGAGGATCGCAGATCAGACTTCAGGGCAAAGCCACTCACACAGGGAACAGATACTCAGCCTCCTGCACTGATACCAATCCAAGCTCAATCGGATCAACGTCTGGCCCTGTATCAGGTGCTGCCTTCTGCCCTCTCGAGGTAAAGTAGTTCGCATAGCGTTCAACGCCGCCCATTGGACTACTCAGCAGGTTATCAAGCGCAGATTCCAAAATGCTTCTGTCCATCTTGAGGCCTAGTGAGACATAGCCAGGACGGCTAAGCATAGCTCGACCGCTGTTATTCGCAACAGGCTGGTATGCTGAGGCATTAGGTGGAGTAAGCGAGGATGCAGAGCCCATATTTAGGTCGGTAGAAGCAGCTCTTCCAAGAGGTCCGTTTACTGCAACTTGGTTTTGTTGCCCTTCCTGGTTGGGATCGTGCTCTTGGTTCTCTCTGGCCTGTGCTTCCCCCGATGCGTCTGCCAATAGCCCCAAAGGATTGCTGACCGACTCATCAAGTCTATGTGGGCTGGCATCCTGATCGAGACAATTGGTCGAGCGTTGCTGGGTCTGACTTTGGTCGATACACGGGCTACTGCCTGCGCCGATTGCGCCCCCTCGGGGTTGAGGGGGCTCCAGGTTACGCTGTGATGATGGTAGGCCGAAAGGCACAGTCGATGCGGAGACGCTGGAGTTTATGAGGATCTCAAGAACCTGGCGATCCATTGAAGAAGGCGATAACAGAGCGTCGCGTGGAGCCAAAGGGTCGCTTGCCTCCTCCTCTAAGTCTCGATGCTGCTGCTGTTGACGACTCGACGCCCTCGTCGCCTTGCGCACCTGGGTCGTCAGTTGCCGGACCGCCTTCTCGACACCAGAATAGCGCCCAAGTGACCCAGGTTTGCGGCCCTGAGCTTTGCGCTCGGGGATGTAGCAGGAACGATTGTTTCGGCGGCAGCGGTCACAAGGCTGGCGCCGTTGCTGCGTTGCTGTGGGGGATGATGGCTCAGCGGATCGAATGCAGCGCATTTTCTGTTTTCGACAAGCCTCGCAAGCTGCTATGGTAGAAGCTTGGGATGACCGCTGGTGCCGATGGTCGGGTGACGAGATTGATCTCGTGGCCGCAGCCTGTGGTAAGGAAGCCATCTTGCCCGATCAGAGCAAGATTCGAATCAGATTCCGCCTGCCAGATCCGTGCAGTCTCCAATGGTCCATGAGCCCCGGTTCCGATGGCGTATCAGGGACCGGCCTACGTGATAGTCCTCGACAACACGGATGTTGGTATAGGTCTCATCTCAAGTCAAGGCACACTGAGCAGCAAGAGTGTGAGAAAGGCACGCAGGCTCGCTCGAATGTGAAGTACGCCTGACTTTAGGTCCTTCACAGTGGTCTGGCCCCAGTTTGCGGGGGAAGCAGAAGCAGGGCGGGGACTAGGCCAAAAGCTAAGACAACGACGCGGTTCTACGAGTTGTAGTTCTGGGGTTGGGTGTGATACGCAGCGAAAGTGGGAATTCTTCTGAGTTTCTCTGAAGTAGAAGCATACAGCTTTGTTGTTGCTTCAAGAGACCTGCATCGTCTACAATATGTTCTGCTCTCTAGATGCCACGGCCTCCATCTACCTCCAGCGTTGTCCCCGTCATGAAAGAGCTCTGATCAGATGCCAGGAACCAAGCCGCGTTTGCAATGTCTGTCACCTGCGTAATTCTTTTCATCGGCAGCATCTCCTCCAATTTGCGCCGTCGCTCCTGCGCATCTGACCCCTCTCCAATACTTGCCTGGAGCCTGTGATAGAGTCACATGTCAGATCATAAATATTCTATTTGACAGAGGGGAAGAATGATTTTCTATATACATGCCAAGGAGCAGGAGAAGCTCTCACTTACATGTTCGTTTCACCTACAGCGGGGCAAATACAGTTGAAGCGGATCGCTGGGGCGTACTCTAAAGCCATCGTCTTCGATGCGGTCTGTTTGTCGCCGATTTTCAGTAATCAAGCTTCCAAAACTTCGGTAGATGGGTAATTTGTTACCTGTACAGCGGCTTTTGAGGCGTTGTAAAATGAGAACCCAGGGCGAGGGCGCGAACAACCAGTGCTGTGGCAACATATCAGCTCAAGCACGCTCCTCGCGATGACGAATGGGCCTGCCTCGTTAGGTTTATGAATGTTCCGTTTCCTTGCTTTATCATAAAAGGACAGATAACCTGTGCACTGAGGAATATCGGCTGCAAGACAGGTCAGTGAATGAGACAACGCTATCACCCTCACGAGCAGGTTCTCACCTTCAAGTTGACATTGAAGACTTTCTCATACATCTCAATATCGAGCTCATGCACCGGGGCGGGTTTATGAGTGATGCCTGCGTTATTAACCACGACGTCGACCCGGCCGTACTTTTCCTGAGCTGTCGACAGAGCCTGCTCCCAGGTTTCCCGCTTCACGACGTCACCAAGGAGGAAGGTCAGAGTCTCAGGATTACTTTCTGCCTTTGCGATCCCTTTTGCTTCGTTCAAGTCAATGAAAAGGACCTTGCACCCTTCTTGGTGAAAGCGGTCGACGATGGCAGAGCCGAAGCCGTCCGCGCCACCTAGAACTCGTTAGCTAGGGGTTCAAGTCCTTCCATCTTTCTTTGCAAATCCTGGACTTGTGACGTTACGGACCTGTCACAATAGCGACTTTACTCAAAGCTGTCATCGTCTCGTGGGTTGGGGAAGCGCAACTCAATCCCCGGTAGGATAATCTCACAACCAGCTTTTGAGCAAACCCTTCTTTACTATCACAACTAATTGCAGGCCGGTTACAGGTAGCGAAATCCAGTAAATCAAGATTGAATGAGCCTCGGGGAGTCCATGTTCATGGGGGCCCCTCCCATGCTGATGTCCAGTCCAAAAAGTCCCGGTCTTTGGGCCGGGACCAGGCCATGTCCGGTCCTCCGGGTATTACTTCTGCTGTCCGCCTCAGCTGAGAAAACGCACAGTATTCAACACTACTGCATGACGGCTAGTCGTATCCTGGCTTTCCGCGGTTTCTCCCATAGCATTCTCCATCGCTTGTGTCTGTGTCAAGAACTGTTGCGTCTTTACCTTAGCAAAGGGCCTCGAGTAGATCATTCGCCTCAATCTGCATTATGAATCGACCACAAGGTATCCGAGTTGCAATTGGGACAAATGCCCTTGGGAAACCTGGGGCAGGGCACGATATCTCAACGAAACTCGCCGCAGCCCAACGCCACGACTTCCAGGGTGTTGAAGTTGCTATTGAATGCCTTGAGGCACACGCCCAACAAGAGCCCTTCTCGACGGGAGGTCGCTCAAGAGGTGATAGTCTCAAAACCGCAGCCTACGATATCTACAAACAAGCAAGCGCCCGCGGACTCGAGATTATTGCTCTGAACCCCTTTGGCGCATATGACGGGCTGGCTAGGGAGGATGATATTCTATCGCGATTAGCAGAAGGCAAGCTCTGGATCGAGTTGTGCAATGTCATGCACTGCTCTATCCTTCAGATTGCATCCTGTATCTATCCCCTTCACAAGCAGAAAGAGCTCACGCAAGAACTCCCCAAGATCGCTGAGAACATGCGTCGCCTGGGACAGCTCGCTCACCAGCATGGTGTCACAGTCGCTTTTGAGGGAGTGGCATGGGGCATTCACCTCAATACCTGGCAGCAGATTCGCGATGTGCTTGCCATAACCGACTTGCCAAATGTGCGCTTGTGCCTGGACACGTTCCATATCGCAGCGGTCGCTGCTGGAGACCCTTTCAATAAGGAGTTCCCCGTGAGGACGGATGGTTTAGCTAGGCTAGATCGGAGTTTGGATGAGTTGCGCAAGACGGTCAAGGTCGGGGAGATTGGCTACTTCCAGCTGAGCGACGCAGTGGCCGCTGATGAAGAGCAGAGAGGCTACCCTGTCCGCGACTTGGAACAGCCGCCGTTCATGACGCAGTCGCGGAACTGTCGAGTATTCCCTGGAGAAGGGGCGTTGCCCGTGTTGCCCGTGGCGAAAACAGTCTTCGACATGGGATACCGGGGATGGGTGTCAATGGAGGTGTTCCACCCCGACCTTTGGGCCACAGACAAGTCGTGAGTTCTGAGGCTCCTCTCCTTGCTTCATAGAGCTGTGCTGACATCTCATTTCACCTAGCGTGCCGGACGAATGGGCCAGGAGAGGTATGGAATCCTGGAACAGGGTGGCTGATTATTGTTTTGGACCCGCGATTAGGCCTCGGGTTTAAACTTCGATAATACCGGAACGAAGAGGAAGAGTACGGTGTTTGCAGGTAGGAGGAAGCGATCGCTTGAGCATGACTGCCGGCGACTAAAATAAATGACCGGAGGGTCCTCTCTCTCGCTTAGATCCACAGCTAGTCTAAGTGCCCATCGCACGATCGGACGCGCGACTCTCCAGCAAAAAGTCATGAGGTTTAGGCAGAATTTAGATGAAATTCTTAACCCTTACTGTCCGCTCTTAAGTTCGGGTTGTGAATGTTTTAGGCAGTACGTTAGCTTGTCAATGTACGCCTCTCCTGCTCCTCCACTAAAAGTCCAATCCAGAAACCAACGAATCAGTACAAGATGATGGAAGACAGCAAGATTGAAGTAGACGTGCTGGTCTGCGGCGGTGGTATGTCAGGCATGTCCTGCGCTACCTTTTCTGCAGAAGCTGGAGCCAAGGTTTTGGTCGTCGAGAAGCAGGCTCACCTGGGCGGTTCGTCCAAGTACTCGGCTGGCATGATGTAAGTGTAACACTGTTTGAATTGACTTGGTAGTCCAGAAAGAAACAAGATGACTGACGAAATCGCCTCCCTTGGTTCAGGTGGGCGCCGAAGACATACGAAGCATTGAGAGCTTGGGTTCCGGATGGCGATGCAGCACTACAGAAGGCGTGGCTGCAAGACTACCTAGGTGCAATCCAGTTCATGAGAGAAAAGGGGATTCCCACTGCGGATCAGTACTCTCCCATTATGACGATTGGTGAGTCTCTGAGTCTACGATTTTGAAATCGAGATCATCTCATACAGATGGTTCACATAGGGGTCGGCTACCCAATCAAGATTCCCGATCTTTACCGACTTCACCTGCAGCGACTCAAGGCGACAAATACAGGAAGTCAAATTCTAGTCAACACGAGAGTCGTCAAACTGCTTCAAGAAGATCCTGAAGTTCCAGGCTCACCGGTCATCGGGGCTATCGTCCAGCGCATGTCTCCTGATGGAAGCAGTGGCAAGTACCTCGAAGTGAGGGCCAAAGTTGTGGTCCTAGCTACAGGCGGTTTCCAAGGTTCCAAAGAGCTGCGGGCACGGTTCATTGGTTCGGGAGCGGACAACATGTTCGTGAGGTCCAACGTTGGTTCAGTGGGTGATGGGCTGAGACTTGCCACGGCGGTGGGAGCAGCAACAAGTGCTGGGTTGTCGACGTATTACGGGCATCTGATGGCGTCACCCGTGAGAAGGGAGGATGTCACGCCCGAAGACTTTCTTCCTCTCGCCCAGTACCGTAAGTGTACTTCCCTGCCTAGAAGCACATGAAACATGAAAGAAGCACTCCCCTCCCCTGTGAGCGTCATGAGACACACAACTAACCTACTAAACTTGCCCTCAGAGAGTCGCCAATGCTTGCTCATCAATGAAGCCGGTCGGAGGTTTGCCGATGAAACAACCGGTGATGAGGTTGTCAACCAATACCTAACCAAGCAGGAAAACCGGAGAGGGTACATTCTCTTCAAGTACGTACACGATCCCCCAGTCGCAAAAGAAGAGGCTCATTCTCTTCGGTAAACTCCTCACTAACTCGCTCTTCTCCCTCGCCACCAGCAACGCCGTCCGACAGAAGTACACCATTTCTTCGCCCTTTCCGAACGCTGGCAACCTCGATCGCCTGAAGAAGGCCCGTGAACACGGCTGTAGAGTTATGGAGGCTTCAAGCCTAAGCGGCTTACTCAAGGCTCTTGGGGACTGGGGCGTTGATGCCGACCAGGCAAGACGTACAGTCGCGGACTACCGGCGTTACGTTACGCTGAAAGATACCTCTGTCGCTCTTGACGCTCCGACAGGACGTGGAGGAGTGCCAGCGCCGCCGTTGGTCGAGGGAGAAGGCCCGTATTTTGCAATGGAAGTGCAGCCCTCGTAAGTTCCCCCTCTGCACCCGCCCAATCACTAAGGCGGTTCAGATACTGATTGCAGTTGCTCAGGATCACATTCACCTATGGCGGTGTTGCTGTCGACACTCAGAGCAGAGCTCTCACTGCGGACAAGACACCAGTCCCGGGCCTTCTTGTTGCCGGTGTTGATGGTGGCGGCTTTAGTAACCTGGGCTATGCGGGTGGCCTGGCCCTGGCGTTTGTCACAGGGTATTGGGCGGCGAAGGAGATCTGCTGGGAACTCAACTTGACGGCGCCTTCACTTCCAGATCCAGACCCCAAGGACGTGGAGAGCCTTGGAGCTAGTACTTCTCGTCTATAGGGTCATTTGGAGTGTTAATCTCTATGCACTCAGGCTCGCAGGCGGGGAGGAATGGCCACGAAGACACGTCGCCAAGCCTGCTGGACCTACGAGGCGGAATATAGAACAGCCACAAGACGTATATCGTTGATCTAAACAGCCAATGGTCCTTGTTCTTCGTACGTGCTGCAACCTCATTTGCCTCAAGAGTGGCAAGCCAAGCTCCTGGCCTCAATCCTTGAGGCTAGGTAGAGACGCCTCATAATGATGTTCAAGACTAGCTTTCCGCAACACGGAGGAACACCAAAGGATAAATCATCTTCCACCGACACTTAGCATCTTTATTCAAATTGAGGACTCTTGGATCATTCGCTGCAAATGGCTTTCCAAGCCCCCCGACGCTACATCCAAGCGTTGGCATATGTTGCCCAGAGCGCCTAACTCACAACGGAACGCTATTACCTGTAAGGCGAAGGTTTCGGAACGTAAAAGAATCGACCGGATCTTAGTTCTCGCTCAAGAACCGCAACGCTTGTGACTCCGCCTACCGCAGCATTGTTCTGTTTCCCCTTTCCATGAACTGGCCCCCGGCCTCCCCCCAGCCTGCACCCCTGCTTTGGGTCTCTATGGCGTCCAGTGGATTCGAAGCTGGGGAAATCTGGGGGACGCGGGGACATTGGCGGGGGACCAAGACTCGCCATGGATACTTGTCTGCACTAGGGCTGGCTCCGTCTGTCTGGGCAACCGGCAGGCATTGTTCATCATCATATTGGTAGAGTCGATGGGTGCTAGCTCAGACACCTTTGCTCAAACAGACTACTCATTCTACTCTTCTATACGCGACCTTAAAACTCATATAGAAGGCCCCAGCGCAATCCCATCATCCTCATCACTCCCCCTGGAATCCCCTGACCTTCTACTCTCCTCATCAATCGTCTTCAGACACAGCCTTCTATATCGAGGCTCTCTGTACTGAAAAATATTGCTTAGCATAGTTGCCCTATTCGTCTATTTGCAGCACATCATGGCCACCAAGTGTGATGACGAGCACAAGGTTGTCAACGCAGAAACCGTCGAGAACACATCCCTACGCGTCGATGAGATTTCCACCGGCGAGAAAGGACCTAATTCCTTGAATGGAAAGCCCGAGGGTCATGATCCTGAGTATTCTTCTGAGGAGGTTAATGCGGTTCGCAAGAAGATCGACTGGCGAATTATGCCTCTTGCAGCCTGGGCATGCGGGCTACAATTTGTTGACAAGGTTTGCATGCTACGCTTCAAAGTTGTGAATAATCACATCGCTGATACTCTATTGCTTTTGTAGTCCGCCCTGGGTGCTGCTGCAACTTACGGTCTTCGCGAAGACATACACCTCAAGGGTCAGGAATACTCCTGGTGTGTGTCGGTAAGTTATGACACGAATCAACCTTGGCTCGGAGATCCCGTCCTAATCGTTGAGTCACAAACTAGATCTTTTACTTCGGTTATCTCGCCGGCTCTTTCGTCTCTGGGCGCGGCCTGCAATACTTCCACGCCGGCAAGTTCATCGGTGTAGCTTTTTTCATATGGGGCGCTACGCTCCTCGGGTGTATTGGTGCCTCAAGCTTTGCGTCTTTGATGGCTCTTCGATTTCTACTTGGGTACGTCACATATAGCGCATTGCCTGAAATGCAATTGCCAATCCAATAGGCGGGTCGCTAACAACTTTGGAAGACTCTTCGAATCTTGCCTCGTACCTGGACTTCTCCTGATGTAGGTTGCCATAGTAGAATATCCTCGATGTCTACATGATGATTCAGGGCCAAAGCCTTCATGATGGCTTCAACAACTGACGACTCACATACAGCACTACCATGTGGTACACGCAGCGAGAACAGCCCTTCCGCTTCGGACTATGGACTGTACTGAACGGGTTCCTACCAGTGCCGTTTCTGATCATATACTATGGTATGCCTCGCTCAATTACCAGTTTCAACACAGTAAAAATGTCTAACTTCTCATCCCTTGCAGGTCTGGGCCACGTAACTACGGGACCCTTGGTATCGTGGCAGCTCATCTTCCTCCTTCTCGGCGTCCTGAGCTGCGTCACGGGGTTTCTCCTGGTAGGTTATCGCTATTTCGTTTATGAAACCTGGCGGCACTTTCTTACCAAAGCCTAATAGTACTTCTTCATGCCCGATTCACCCAAGAACGCAAGCTGGCTGAGTGATCGCGAGAGGGCGATTGCTATCAAGCGTGTCGCAGATGACCAGCTCGGTGTCAAAGACAGTATGTCCACATCGTCTTCATGATTGAGGAGCTGCTGCTAACGTGTTTGTTCACCTTCAAAAGACACTTTCAAGTGGGATCAGGTAAACATTTCCCTAGCCACCTCATAGATTGCCGCTGACCCTTCCCAATACAGCTCCGCGAGGCCATCACAGACTACCGTGTCTGGATGATCGTTATGCAAATGTTCTTCTCCCAGGCTATCGGCAACGTGACCACCAACTTTCTCGGCATCATTATCCGCGGCTTCGGCTACTCTGACCTCAAAGCCCAACTCTTCACTGCTCCCAACTTCGCCGTTCAGGGATGCACGCAGCTTGTTGTCTCATCGCTGCCAACCTTTGTGCCGTGGTTCCGTCAGATGAAACAACCGCTAACTGCGATTGCTTCCATCATTGCTCTGGTGGGAATCGTCCTCCTATACATTACGCCTGATGAGCAACAGTATCAGGGTCGTCGTCTTGGTGCAATCATCATCATCTCTTGCTCAGGTGTGAATTACACGGTGATCATGTCCGTTATTGGCGCGAACATCACCGGTTTTACGAAGAAGCAATTGACCACATCCGCTACGTTCTTCATGTATTGCATTATCAACATCATCACCCCGCAGATGTTCATCGGCACTGAGTCCCCCCGCTACCCAACGGGGATGGCCTTCGTCCTCTCGTATGTTGTTTCCACTTCGTCTTGTCCGTCATCAAAAGTCTGTTCCAGTGTACTAATAGTTAGCAGATTCGGGTCGGCCTTCGTTGTACTTACTCTGAGTACATGGCTGAGCATGCGTCTCGAAAACGCTCGCAGAGACAAAAAGGCCCTCACGGATCACACATACCGCCCGCTGCATGCTTTGGAGGGAGAGGTTGTGGAGAGTCCGGAAGACGAGACTGATAAGCAGAACAAACGCTTCAGGTACGCAGGCTAAGAACTGCCAAAGCTCAGGTCGACCGCGAAGCGCCTTTCATTAAAATGGGGAGGTTTAATTATTGCGTTATGTGCGAAAAGTTACACAGCCAGGCTCATAGTAGTCAAGATTCGATAGTTCGTTTACTATTACATACGACAATTCACCTGTTTCAGAAGATGACATCACTGCTATGCATAACATGCAAATAATGCATGTAACTAAAACATGAAACTACAAACCTTTTTGAGTGCTTTTCATGAATAGTTGAGACTGAATGCACATACATCATTGGGAAGAGTTCCGCACCCCAGCGCGGGTGTCAGACATGTGGGTGCGGAAGTCTTCCTCCTGATGTATGTGCGATTGGCTCTCTAGGCTTACACACGGCTAAGACTCCGGTCACCACCCTCCAAGCTCGCGCTCATTGTCCAAAGGATAAACATGTTCCCGGAGACTGAAACATTTCCCCTCATCGAAAGCTTGGAACACGAAAGTAATGCTTAGCTAGTCGCACATTGCATGAGACTAACAACGCCGGGCCCGGATCCGGCCTGTTATTTTATCTACCGGCCGGTGGGGAGTTCACCGGTTTGCGGGGTTGGTCTCACACCGTTCCCCAGTTTCTACTACCAGGACGGAATCGGGGAGTCTCACCATCTTCAGTTGGATAGAATGGGTGGCAATACGCCCACTTTGCCGACCTGGGGTAAACATTTCTCCTTTGTTTTTTTAGATGCTGGATAAGCGAACATACGCTTATCACCTAATAACGGTTAGAAGTCCATTGCTTCAACCACATTACATATCCTCTTTTCATTCCTACGATCAGTTGTTACATGTTGACAGCTGCTGCCTTGTGACGAGAAGTTTCTAAAGCAATGGTCGTACACAGTCTCGCCCATAGCTTCGGTACAGCCACCGTTTCCCTCGGCCATCCAGAGCATCAAAGTCTTTCCAAGAAGCTCAAATCCGCCGCCCAAGCTGGCTTCAAGTACATCGACCTCTTCGATGAGTGCTGGGCCTCCTATCTCAGAGAGCATGGCCAAGACGGTGAGCGCCTCTGGGATGCAACACCAACCAATCTGGCCCTTGCGCAGCAATTGGGCGACGAAGTCAAGAGCCTTGGCATGGAAATTGTCTGCACGCAGCCCTTGAGAATGATCGAAGGTCGAAGAGATCCCGAGCAGCGGAAGACGCAGCTGGACCTTGTTGCGAAGCGTTTCCCATTCATGCGCGCCTTCGATACGGACCTCGTCTTCATGTGTTCTAGCATTGACAAGGAGCCATCTTCCACAAGCGACTACAAAACCGTCGCGGCAGACTTGAGGGAGATGGGACGCATGGCGGAGGCGTTCTCGCGGGCAGATGGTGGACGCATGCTGAAGATTGGATACGAGGGCTTATCGTGGGCGCAGAGGAATACCTGGATGTCGAGCTGGGAGGTAGTGCGAGCAGCAAACAGGCACAATGTCGGCCTGATCGTTGACTCATTCAATCTTCTGGCTGTGGAATACGCCGATCCGTATAACCCAGAGGGCCACGGTCGCATCTACAGTACTGAGAAAGAGTCTCTTGACGTTCTGAGGATGTCATTGGCCTCCTTTGTGTCGACGGTGCCAGGCGACCGAATCTTTTTCGTACAGCTCGGTGATGCTGAGCGCATGAACCCCAACAAGTTTAAGAAGCCCACAGATCCCTCGGTTCCAGAGCTTCTGCCATGGTCCAGAAAGCACAGGCTGTACCCGTTGGAGACGGACAAGGGTGCCTACATGCCCGTGGGGATGGCTCTCGCAGCCATTCTTGCAACAGGATACGATGGTCCGCTGTCACTGGAGATCTTCGCTGGCTCTCTACACTCCTCTAATCCTGAGGTTCCCGATGAGCATGCGAAGAGAGGAGTAGATAGCTTGGTGAGACTATGCGACAGCGCGGCTAAAGTTGAGCGTTTCTGGGGAACATCGGCGTCGGAAACGATGGCATATAGACTTTGGCGGGGGGGAAGAACCATGGAGGTGGAGGTGCCATCCAAGCTGTAATCCCAGTGCGATATGATCAGTAAACGGAAGAAACCTTGCAGCGATTGCTGGTTAATAGCATATCCATCACTCGGTTGTGCTCTATCTCTGCACCATTCGATCAAGAAGGCTGAAACACTTTAGCAAACGGTCCTAAAAACAATTGCGGGAATCATGCCTACATTAATTGGTAGATCTATGTAGATGTCCCCATCAAGGTTAGGTCAGGGAGGTTGGATAAAGTGGCCAGTGTCACGCATACAGCTGCTCTAAAAGAAGGCATAGTTTTCGTCACGGCGAACAGCCGACTCAGATAGATCATACACTTACCAGTTTGTGGTCCATAGTAAGTCAAAAGAATTGACTGTTGTTTAACATGAAGCAATCATTCCCCGAAAGCAGTGCCTCCGTCAACCGCCTTAGAGTACCGTGCACTTCTACGCTCGCAACTTCTCCACCATCGCTTATCTCGGCATCAACAGCTACAGCGCTTCTTTATTCTCGAAGATACTTTATTGATATCGCTGGCAAGGGACATGGATCATCAAACCATACACTAGCATGTGAACAGCCTGATTTGGGTCTTCTCGAATTGCACCTAAACTTCGTGTCACAATCCGTCGTATTGCTGGTCAAGCCTAGTGCAGGGTAGGCAGCTACGAGAAGCAGGCAATCAGGGCAGCCCCCTCTCCCACCACCCAACCAGGAAACCGACGTCATCGCCTCTCCCCCAGCTTCGACCCCCATCCAGACTCCAGCCCAGCCCAGTCCAGTCCCATTCCTATCAACAGACAGACAGACACACACACACACGCCCACAGGTAAGGGATCCAAAACCTGGTCAGCCTCACATCTCACAATCTCGTCATGCCCGTCAGCAACCTGTCTCCCTCGACGCCACACCGCCAAGTCGAATAAATAGCCACACCTTCCCACCTCACATCCCCGCCACACTCGCTCTCCTAGTCGAGCTTCCACTTACACCATCGTCGCTGTCCATCCTCGAACCACCCTCACCAACCAACCCCAAAACACACCACAGCGCATTGAAAACACCTCATCATCCTCACCATGGACCTCCTCCTCTCCCTCCCAATCGCCTCCTACTTCCTCGCCCCCTCCGTCACCTCCTGGTCCACCTCCCTCAACCTCCTCTTCTTCTACATGACATGGACAACCCTCGTCCTCTCCCACAACCCACTCCACGTCCACCTCGTGGGCATCTTCGCCGTGCGCCTCGTCTTCTGGCTGATACCGTCGTTACTATTTCTCATATTCGACACTCTCATCCCCAGCCTTGCCGAGTCACTCAAGCTAGGCGGGCGATCAGCGCTTCCACCTCGCGATCCCAAGGTTCTTGGGCGAACTCTTGTTCTTGCGCTCGTTAACCTCCTTTTGGTCGTCGCTGTCGAAGGCGGTCTCAGCGTCATCTTCACTCTGATCTTCGGCGAGCCTCAATTGCGCACTACGTCGACTCTCCCGCTACCCTGGCAGATCATTAAACACGTCCTCCTACTCGTCACCTCACGGGAGATCCTCACCTACTACATCCACCGCTTCACCCTCCACAATGGCGGCGGCTCATCCTCCGGCTCATCCTTCATCTCCGGCCTTCACATGCGGTACGCCCACGCCCGCGTCGGCGCCCCCTTCAGCCTCCAACTCTTCGCCGACCACCCTCTCCCGCTAATCCTCCACCGCCTCGTCCCAATCTACCTCCCAGCCGCCCTCCTCCGTCCCCACCTCCTCACCTACTTCCTCTTCTTCACCCTCTCCACCCTCGAAGAAACCTTCGCCATGTCCGGCTACAGCGCCGTTCCCGGCATCTTCATGGGCGGCATCGTCCAGCGCTCTGCAATCCACTACGCAAGTCGCGGCTCATCCAACTACGGCGCCTGGGGTCTCCTTGATTGGATCAACGGCACGAGCCGCGGACGGGATGTGCTGGAGGATGCCAAGGCTGAGGCAGACAAGCATAACGTGGCTGAGAGATCGTCGAGGAAAGCAGGTCAGGGTCTGAACCTCATTCAGGATAGTATGGAGGCTTGGAGGGACGGCAACGGCACGAGGAGGAGCTCGAGGAAGAAGACACCCAAGAAGGTGGAGTAAGGTCTGAGAGTTCTCGTGTCAGATAGACCAGGAGGAGAAGGGCTTGTTGGAATGCAAAAAATGGCGATGGCTGGTTTGTGTATTTGTTCGCGATACCCCACGGAGTTGCTGGCAGCAATCAGCTCTGCTCTTGCATATGACCCTGAAAATGTCAGATTTTTTTTTTGATAATGTCCTTGTTGTCTATTCGATCCGATATAGTTCGTCTATCCCATAATTCCAAAAGTAACCGTTTGCAGCGTTGCTCCCTATTCCATGTGCCAAACCGTATCAGGATCTTCCCTCGACCCCCATTTTGATCGTCTCAGGCCATGATTCACGTATCTCCTTCTCCCCAAATTCTCACTCAAGTCTTTGGCCACCCCATCTTCGCCCTGTACCACGCCAGAGTCTCAAATCCACTCTGCACTCTCATTCCAAACCTCGCATCCATCGTATACCCGGTGTCCCACCCCCTCACCGTCTCCAACTGCGCCTCACACTCCTCCAGCTTCCTCCTCTTGTATCTCATCACCTCGTCCTCATCAAGTAGTTCAGCTGGCGGAGTACAGCATTCATGCCAGCAGAGGACGGCTTCTTCGTAGATGGCTGTAGGGAGGATGTAGTCGTCTGTGATGCCCTTGAAGTGAGATCTGAAGAGCGTTAGTAGCTGGATTTTAGAAGATGCAGACGGAATAACGTACCGGTCAAGCTTGATGAGATGATCGTGTAACAGCCGTCTCGCTTCATCCCACTTCCCCATCCCCTTCAAAATCGTCGCCATCCCCAAAGCCCACAATCCCATTTCCTCTTTCTCCCCCTTCAAAACCTCGAGCACCTTCTCCCCGCCCGTACATCTATCCCACCGCAAATTTCCCTCCGCCCTCTTCAGTTCCTTCTCTCCCATCCGATTCTGTCCATTCCACATATATGCCATCTCCAGCGCCGGACTCGGTCCGATCACATCCACAAGGTCCTTATTCAGTGTCTTCGCTCTGGCCTCCCATTTGGTCATCTTGCGCTGAATGAAGGTCTCTAGTGGGAGCTGTCGGGCCATGAAGCGCTTCTTGCCGACTAATGTTGGTGCTTTACGCAGATAATCTGTTGCCTTGGTCTTTTGAACACGAGCCTCGGCTTCATCGCCCTTTTCCACTGCATCGCGGTACAGCTCGAGGGATGCAGTGCCCGCCATGTAGTAGTACATGGTTGGACTCCAATCGTTAACTTCAAGACAGCGAAGGAAGCCCTTGCGCATGAGCTCCCAGTCCTGAACAACGATGGCGTCGAGAGACAGTTCGAAGTTGGCAATTGCCTGGATCTGCTTCATCTTTGCCTCCTTGCCCGACTGCAACACCTCAAGGGCCTTGGGCACATCTCTCTCTCTTGCATGTGTTCTCGCTTCCTCCACCCTCCAGAGACTTGAATCCGGATACCTCTTCCTCATCTCCTCCAACAGCGCATCGCATTTGCCCCTCGGCGGGCCAACAATCTCTGCATCCTCGTCAAAGTCTTTCTCATGTGGAACAATGTCCACCTGACCAAGATAGGCATTGTAGTACATGAAGAGCATCAGTGCGGCCATGGCGCCGTTGATGTTTTGGAAGAAAGCAGCTTGCCATAGCATACGGATGGCTTTTGTGCGGTCGCCGCGGAACCCGACAACAGAGAGAATCTTGGAGAAAGCGGGAGGAACAAGAGTAATCAAGAGCAGCATAATGCCGAAGCACATGTTGGCGCCAGAGTGAATGAATTTGTCGATAGGATTGTCGAGGAGTTCCGGGTTGACGTCGGTAGATTGGGTAGGGAGCTGGACCTGAGGGGTCTTCTCGTCTTCAATCTTCAGATCCTGCAGCAGCTTGTCTGGGGTGCCTGATGTAGTCGTAGGCGCCGTTGTCTGAGGATCAAGGGGTGTTCGTGCTCCCGACTTTGTCTCTGGCGCATCGACAAACACCGACTCGCTGCTATCCGAGTTCTCAACATCTGCGGCCTTCTCCGTCGCCGGCTTCCCGTTCTCTGCCGATGCTGACGGTGCAGTGAGTGACACCGCGCTGCTATTGCTGCTGTTGCCGAGCACCTTGCTTTCCGTGGCGATGACGGAGTCGAGGATGAAAAAGGCCTTGCGCAGCTTGTAGAAACTCTTCATCGCCTCCACCAAGCTCTCATGCAGAACACCCACCACCGCACCCATGAGCAAAGTCTCAGCTCTCACAAGCTCGTACTCGGTCCCCGGCGGATAGACCTTACTGCACGTCCCCGCCGTACCCAGCTTCTGCGCCTTGGTGTAATCATCCCATGCCCTCGTCTCACAGTGATTCAACCGAGTCGTCGTCTCTGTCATCACCGACTTCTCAAAACCAAGCACCGACCTCATGAAAATCGTCACAGCTGCCCCAAACTCATGAAAAACCGAGTTTCCCTGATCCAGTTTCGCGCAGGCGCCGTCAATGTCATCGTTCATAATGAGCTCGGCCCAAGCCATAGCCTGCTCGAGGTCGCGCTTCTGCGTCTCCAGACGGTCAGCGAGGGCTTTTGCCTCGGCAGCCGGGTCCGGAGTGGACGTGCCGGAGCGAAGCCAGCCGGTAAGTCTGCTCATTGTGATGGTTGTGGTGGCAGTTGATGAGGGACAGTTTGATGTTGGGGAGGCGAAGTGAGATGTAATGTCGTCATGAGCCGGAGTTGTAGGAGAGGGACACCGCGATGCTGACTGGTGGTGGAAAGTGCCCCGTCTGACCCAAAAGAGAGCAATTGAGTCGTGAGACGTCAGCACATGAGAGATTACGAGGAAAGAAAAGGGTAGACGGAAGAAGAAAGGCAGAATGGAAGAGAGGGTACGTCTGCCGGAACGATAGTGCTGACAAGCTTCCAAGGCCCCCTCCGTTCCGATCTAAGGTGCACCTTAACGCCGCCATACGGACTCGGCCGCCAGCGACCCAGCCACTAAATCCGCCTACAAAGTGCACTGCACGGATTTGGCGCAGTTGGATATCTACTGAGTACTGGATCCAGTTCGGTGGGGAGGCCGGAAGCTGGCTAGATGGATTGATGGATTCAGCGAGGAACATAGCCGGATGATGACGCGGACCTGCATGGTGCTAGATCAAGCACTTGAGCCTCATGAGATGGAGTCGAAGAGATTTGATATTCGTCACTGATCATGCACACGAGATAGAGTAAGGATTGGAGCAGGCAAACTGTTGTTGCTTTCAATAAGGAAGATGGCCGTAGGAGAGGCCAGGGTAGCCCTTTGTAGTAGGACAACCAAGTAGGAGTCAAGCACAAATGCCACCAGGTCTCACCCGAACAAGAACTCGGGTAAGAAAGTGAATCTCAATTCGAAGGAAGGAAATAATAAGTCACTCTCATATTATCCCATTCCAAAATCCGTGGCTTGCCAATGCCATCAACCTCTCACCTCACCAGCCCCATCCCTACCGTCTAAAACGCCGCCCCACCCAGCGCCACACCTCCGTTTCGCTGCTGGATGCTTCTCTCCCGCGACAAGGCTGCCCTCGCCCTGGAGCTTGGTCATCCATCATTCAAACCACATCAACTCTTCCGCAACAACACCAACCACCCTCGCACGTTTCGCCTGTCCCGACGAAGCTCACATACGTATTCTTCCACCATGGCCTCAACAGACCCCAAGACCACCACGCAAGACGCGCCCCCGGCCGACCAGCAGAAACCGACCGAGCAGAAGACACCCGCCGCTCTCGGCGAGGACGACGAGTTTGAGGATTTCCCCGTTGACAGTATGTCTCTGCCTCTGTCTCGAGCTTCTCACAACAGGAGATCTCTCTTTCGCGACAGCTTTGAGCCCTCGAGCATACGTGTGTCAGATAACTAACTGAACGGTGCCAGACTGGCCGGACGAGCAGACAGAAGCTGCCCAGCGCAGCGGCGACACGAAGCACCTCTGGGAGGAGAGCTGGGATGACGATGATACGACCGATGATTTCTCGACACAGTTGAAGTTAGTCTCCTGCCGCAACCCTCGCTTATTCTTGAGCTCGCGAGCCTAGCCTCTAGGGCACCATAGCACCGAACAAGCTTGCTAACGTACGATTTGCTACAGAGAGGAACTCAAGAAGGTCGAGGCTGCGAAGAGAAGATGAGAAACATACAAAGAGAAAGATTGGTCGAGTGGATGTGGGGAGCCATATTCGCTTCCCCGGGCGAGGGGTGATGCGAGGCCTGCAATACGGACGATCGTAATGACAACATAGATTCCGAATGGGTACCTCTGGCGCTATGAAACCATGCACCACCTTTGACGTTCGAAGCCCAGCAGAGTTGTCATCTATGCTGGCGCTGTGTCCTAGCCCTCATTACGTGCATGCTGTACTACGTGTGGCTTCTGATTCATGACATGCAGTTGTACAAATGAAACACTAGTATTTATGGTATTTCTGCCTACAAGCTTCCTATCTGTTAGGCAAGAGTATCCTTTTCAACAATCATTCATCCTCCTCATAGCCATCCCTGGGCTTGATTTACTTGCTTGACAGAGCAGTGACACCAGGCAGCTCCTTGCCCTCAAGCAGCTCGAGCGACGCGCCACCACCGGTGGAAACGTGGCTGAGCTTGTCCTCAACGCCGTACTTGGCCGCAACGGTAGCAGTGTCACCACCGCCAATGATGACAATCTTGCCGTTCTGGGCACCCTCAACGGCAGCGTCAAGAGTAGCCTTGGTGCCGTTGGCGAACTTCTCGAACTCGAACACACCAGCGGGGCCGTTCCACAGGATGGTCTTGGCCTCGTCGATGGCCTCTTTGTACAGCTTGATGGACTCCTCGCCGCAGTCGAGACCCATCCAGCCGGCGGGGATACCCTCGGCGTCAGTGGCCTTGCCGGTGTTGGCGTCCTTGTCGAACTTGTCGGCGGTGATGTAGTCAACGGGGAGAACGACCTTGACGTTCTTGTCTTTGGCCTTGTCCATAAGCTTCTGGACGGTCTTGGAGCCAGCCTCGTCAAAGAGAGAGTCACCGATGGACATGCCATCGAGGGTCTTCTTGAAAGTGAAGGCCATACCGCCGCAGATGATGAGGGTGTTGACCTTGTCGAGGAGGTTGTCGATCAGCTGGATCTTGTCGGAGACCTTGGCTCCACCGAGGATGGCGAGGAAGGGACGCTGAGGGTTCTCAAGGGCCTTGGCGAAGTAGTCAAGCTCCTTCTTCATGAGGAAACCAGCAGCCTTCTGAGGGAGGTCGATGCCGACCATGGAGGAGTGAGCACGGTGAGCGGTACCGAAAGCGTCGTCTAATGAGGTGTTAGTATATGTATGCCCTCAAGACCTTATCGATCGATGGATACTCACTGATGTAGATATCACCAAGAGCAGTCAGGCCCTTGCGGAACTCCTCAACAGCGGCCTTATCAGCCTTAGTCTTGTTTCCATCCTTGTCCTTAGCGCTGCCCTCCTCCTCAATATGGAAGCGCAAGTTCTCAAGCAGAACAACGGCACCATCCTCAGCCTTGTTCACGATCTCCTCAACCTCAGGGCCGACACAGTCAGGGGCGAAGGTAACCTTCTTGCCTCCAAGCTGCTTCTCGAGTTCCGCGACAACCGGCTTGAGGGAGTACTTCTGGTTGACGGCACCGTTGGGGCGACCGAGGTGGGACATGAGGATGACGGTCTTGGCGCCATTGTCGAGGGCGTGCTTGATCGTAGGGATGGCGCCGACGATGCGCTGGTTGTTGGTGATGGTGGTGCCATCGAGAGGGACGTTGAAGTCGACCTGTTGAGGGGTGTTAGCGGTGTCATTGGCAGTCAACACCAGCACACAATGTCGGCTCTAGGAATTTAAAGATTGGCAGACGAAGTCGCAATCGCAAAGAATGGGATTGCTGACGACGAAAGCGGCCATCAAGGTGAAGCAGAATACCATAGAGGGGCAGTTCTTCCAAGGAGGGGCAAAACTTACGCGAATGAGGACCCTCTTGCCCTTGACGTCGACGTCGGTGATGGACAGCTTGTTGGAGAGAGACATGCTGACGAGATTTCTCGGAAGTCTGGTCAATTAGAAGGAGTTATTTGGTTCGTAGGTATGTTTGGGATTGAAGGAGAAGAAAGAAGAGAGGAAAAGCGAAGAGTGGGCTGTTGAGGTCGAGGAGGGATGGAAGAGAGGTGGGGGTTTGCCGCTGAAGCTGTGGTGGGGTCTGCTCGTAGTGACGTGCCGTTTCTTCACGTTCTGGATGGCACAGAGGATAAGGTCGCTCGCTGGTGGTGGTTTGGTTGGGGCGTGGTGAATTTTAATCACTCAAAACAGCCAGCGCTCACTATGTCGCTCATTTATAATTGACATTATTCACGTGTTCAGACGTCCATGGGTTTCAGCATCCAGAATCATTCTCGAGTATGGGAATTCAGCAAATGCAGGCCGTCCAAGCCCGAGCGACAGATCGGTAGTGCCCGTGGCCCGGCGTCCCGGCTTCTCGCGACCCAAGGCCCGAGCAGACGACCTATACCCGGAACGTGCACGTAATGGATTCGGAAGAAGATAAATGAATCATCTACTGGCCCAAGCATGTAACGAAATGTTCTTCGACCCAGGAAAAGTAGAACCGCGCCAAACACCGGTCCTTGCCCCAGGTTATTCGGGAGGACGTAACAAGATAACAAATAAATGCAGCCCATATCGCCACGATCGTGCAAATATCCCCATGGATCTGCACTATGCTATTCTCGCAATGACATTATACCGCTATCCCGCAGTGGACAGACACTCTACTCGTCGGAGGCGTTGGTGAGAGACAAGTATGCAGTCCAAGCAATACCAACAGTTGAGACAAAAGGCTGCAGGAATGATTAGTCCACGAATGCACCCCACCCATAGAATGAATTGTACTCACAAGTTGGAACTGAACAGGCATGAGACGGAAGTTGACGATCTGCACCGCCGGCCACACAATGAAGTTGGCCTTGAGCGTCGGGATGTACATGTCCCGGAGCTTGTTGGTGACCGCCCTACGGCCACCTCCCTCTGCAATCGTCATGACTGTGAAGAATGCGCCCACACCAAACGGCGCAAAGATGAACTGATCGAAAGCAACTCGCTTCAACGCTGGCCCGAACTGGCTTGTCTTCGTCATAGGGAAGGCGCTCGACAGGAACTTGAACCACTTGAACTGAATGGGGGCCATGCAGAAACCGTAGGCCATGAATCGGGTGAGACGCTCGAAGTCAAAGGGCGGTGGGCCGACTTTGGTGTCTGGCACGAAGTCTCGTCGGTCGAAGGTTGAGCTCTTGCGATCGTAGTCTTCGATCTCGATGGCAAAATCCTCGTTCTTGGAAAGGCCGGGCTTTTGGAAAGCACGATAGCGCACGGAGGCAATCGTCTGGGCGACGGTGTCGGCGATGCCACCGAGTATGGCGTTGGTGACCATCATGGTCATGACTGGACAGCAAAAGTCAGTATCTGGAGGGTCGGTCGGGAAGTCTGGGCGGAGGCAACATACGTGGTCGTTCATCGTAGTAAGAGTTGAACCTTGCGGTCAAGCGAGCGACGAGTGCCATCTCGATGAAGAAGATGAGAGTGTGAAGGAGAGGCTATGTATCGTCAGCAGTCGCTCTGATAGATGGAGGCTATCGTGCATGTCGTCGTTGATGGCCAGGGAGGCTGGCAGCGACCGTCGAGACGGGGGCCGCCGGATGTGCGACCGGTGAAGCTGATGCGACGAGAACAGGGTCAATACTCACGATGCGACCGTAGATGAATTTGCCGTTGATGGTGCGCACAAATCGGCGCCGGCTCAGTTCCCAGGACATGATCTCGGCAGTTTCGTGTGATGCAAAGATAAGAAATTCAGGTAATGACGAGGGTTATGGGGTTGGGGAGAAGGGGTCCGGTGCCGGGGACTGGAAAGGCTGGTTTCAAGGGTTTCGAGAGGCTGCTGCTGCTGACTGGCACTTTAGCAGTGTGGAGAATGGCGTGGATCGCACTTGGGCGGCTGATCGAGTGTCGACTGCTTGATGACGCAGGGCAAGGCTAGGTGGGAAATGTCTCTGGTTGCTAGGGGTGCGATAGGCCGGGTAGCCAGGAGATGATGGTCCGGCGACGATGTTGGAGGTGGAAGAGACGACGAAGGTCGACTACAGCGATGATTGCAGGACGATGGGTTGACGAGGTTGGACTGAGGTGGATGGATGGATGCACGAATGGCTGGCCACGGGATGCCTGAAGCACGAAGAGTGGAGGCGAAGGGCGGTGCAACCAGTTTCGGGTAGCGGCACTGTGTTTACGGCGGGCTATTGGGGAGGATGCACAGTGCTATTGACGAATGCTTGCACAGTATGCCGAGGCGTAGCACGGCTTCACGCCACCGCCAACTCTCACATTGGTGGCAAGCCAACGGCACAGATAACGCAACAGACAATTCAGCCTTATGATTTCGAATGCCTGTCTATACTACATAACCGCTGCAATTATTTGACACTTTGCTTGAATGACAGGTCTACTATAGTGGCAAGACAGTCCCTAAACTTCAACTATCCGCGCGACTCGTCTCAACAAACTTAACAATAAATATCTTCCTACCAAATCCTTCAGATGAGCCATACAAAACCTCAATCTCGCACTCCCAAGACCCTCGCAGTAGAAACGATCAAATATCTCCTCAGAGTGCCAGGAATAGCCCGGAAAAGGTGGCAAGTCCAGCTACAAATAGCCATCTCACCACGTCCATGCTGCCTCCGCTTTCAGACTCATAGGAGAAACAGCTGAATATGCCATTGATCTTCCCTTGAATGCGGTCCTTCAGCTCCTTACATTCAAGACCATCGCTAGTGGACGAGACCTGGAAATTACCGTAGACGCGGGTAACTTGCTCCCTGAAGAGCTCACTGCGCACGCGATGTTAGTCTTGCTGCCTCACCCTGAGCGATGAAGGTACTGTAATAGTCACTTACAACAAGTCCATGTCGATCTGTCCAACGAGTTCCACGTCTCCCATGTACTGAGGCCAATGCCACATCGTCGTTCCGTTATCGCTCTCCGCCTCGAACTTGGTCCGGGCCATCTCCATCTTCAAGTTGACCCCGTCCCATCTGCTGGCTCTTTCGGGTAGGCTAATTCGCTCAACCGAATCATTGAGGCTTACCGCGGTGGTCACTTGGAGATCGAAGACATGGTCGAAGGGAAAGTCAATTTTCTCGAGTTCCAGCTCTTCCGTGGTCCCTCCACGCATTCCCTTCGATGAGTATAGGGCCGTGCCGATTGTCAGGTTGCGCAAGTCGTCCGAACGCTTGAACTGAGTATCAAGTCGAAAATACCCGTTCTCGACGTACATCTCCTCAATCTCCGAACCTCCAAGACGAAGTGTCATTCCTGGGCCCTCAACGTGTAGAAGGCTCGTGTTCGTCCAGCCAAATACTATTTCCGTATTGGCAAGACCATTGCCCACATTGTCATCATTAGACCCGAGCCGGAGTTCCGGATTCTTATTGTTTTGGCTCGTGGTATTCCCGGTTGCCAGATTCCCAATTGACTCGAGGCCGTTGCAGTTCCAAAGCTGAATGCCGCAATCACGACCTTTGCAGGTCACGTTATGAATGCCGTTTGCTTTGACGTTCTTGAGTTTCGCCGTGCCGTTGATAAGTAAATGGTCAACTTTGCTCAGATCCGTCAGATCCAGCTCTTCCAGGTGTCCGTTATCGAGAATGTCCACCCGGCCTCCTACCGACTCGAGTTTCGGGAATTTCATGGACTTGACCAGAGCGCCAGGAGATTTCTCAATGAATTCTCCCACCTCCTTCAAGGTCGAACTCGAAACAGTGAAGGAGCTATCCGATGCGTCCTCACAGGGACCGGGGTTCAGAGACGCCACGAACGCACTGCACGCAAAAAGCTTGAGGGATCCCGTGATCACTTCGATGCCATCAAGGTTGGCATCACCCGTCCAATTTGATCCTATGAAGAGATCATCATCGACGGTCTTGCATTCGCTGCGAATGTCGTCTAGCGCATCTTGGGAAAAGACGTTAGGCACATCTTCATAATCAACCTGTGCAATGACATCTAGAAGCCGTCACTCATCAGAATCGTTCCGTCACCAAATTTTCCTTCCGAGTAAACGACTCACGGGGTATAAACGCACATAGCGCAACAACAGCGAAACGGACGGCTAACATGCTGTGTAGGGCGGTCATACGGACAGAGATATGTACACGATAAGTTGAAGAATAGAGCGACAACAAAGACGTTTCCGAGTCAGTGAATTCATCTCATTTTATGGTCATTGCGCGGCAGCATAGCAGGCCACCAGTGCTGTGCCGCTGGGGTAAGAGCCAAGGCCTTCATGTGGTTATCCCGCTTTGGCGAGTGAACCTATCGTGGGTCGAGCGCCGTTGATCCATGGAGTGCCTGCTGTCGGGATTGTGCATGTGTACCTCACCAACGCTGTGCTTTGCCTTCTGCCGACATTGGCCAAGATCAAATTCCGCCTACGTCATTACAGTCAGGACAAATTGTTACATGCGTTCAACTCTTGCCGATTTTGGCAGCCTTGTTCGGACGACCAGGCCCTTTCTCCTGACGACAAACACCCAACCGTAAGCTTACGATAGAACATCTCGAATTTGAGCCATCTATGAAAAGGACAGCAGGGTGGCAGCCGTACCCTCGTCAGCTGTCTGAAGTACCCTGCAAGTAGGCAAGTAGATGTAGTTTGTAACATCCACATACAACATAGCTAGATTGAGAGCTTCAGTTGCACCGAACCCAGCCTCTATCTATGGGGCTTTATGGCTTGTATTCAAGTCAACTGGGATACCAGCCGCGAGTAAAGCCATTGGTATTGAACATCACTCGTACAAAGCCACGGCGCAACGCAAAAAGAGCACATGCTGACTATGACGCCCCGTGCCCCAAGGCACGGCCAACAAAAAAGAGCCCTTGGCATACGCCATCCTCATCAGCCCACACAGGCTACGCCTCTCTACAGCTTCTGCCATAATAAAACAAAGGTGAGTGTGACGAAGTTGCGATTATCCTTCACCCCGCTTCCGACGGTTTCAATGCCGTTTGATGAAATCTTCGTCGCAGTCATGCTCTGAGCCTCCCGGGGACGAGCGTCGAGGGTGTTACGTGTCACGGTCAAAGGAGCGAATAAAGAGAATAGAGATCAATTACACAGGGTTCGAATTACAAAGCAAGCAAACCAGATGTGATGTGTATGAGTGATGGTTCCCCTCAGGCTCAGGGCAGGTGGGGAACAGTGATGATTGTCACCCTTGCACTTGACAGAGGGATCATGAACTGATTAGAGGCAACATTACAATTTCTTAACCCTGCAACCAAATATTTGAATGGTAAAGAGTTAAAGTGGACGTCATGCAGAGGATGGCCGGCCAAAATCACTGAATCATATGTTTAGGTAGGCTTTGTATGGGTGAGATGAATGGAGCTGACATCCTTGAATGATCTCAAAGTTCCATATGTACAATATGTGAGTCTATGGGAGTGCCTTTACTAGCTTTATGGACAATTACGCCTTCAGAGACTTAACCAGCTTGGGCAGCATAACATCATTGTACTCCCAGAGAGAAGTCTGGAAGTTCATGGAGAAAGCTCCACCAGTGTACCAGGTCGAGTGTCTTCCAAGAAGAGCATACTGCTTCTGGAGGAAACCCTGCTCAATGTCGTTGCGCGAGGCGCGAGCGTGCATCGGTCCGTGAGACTCCCAAGCAACATACTCGATCTTACGAGACTTGGGCTCGGGGAGGAGACCAGCATCAATCATGCGCTCGAAGTCCTTCTGGATCAGGGCGCGCGCACCGGCATCGTTCATGCTGCCGTCACCCTGAATCATGATACGGAACAGCTTCTCAGCGCCCATGTAGTCGAAGCGCACGCTGAAGGGCAGATCAGGGTAAGCGAGCCAGTTCTGGGGCTTAGGCTGTTCGACGCCAGGGTCCATGTTGGTGAGGGATCCTCCGACGGGGAGGGCCTCGTTGGCAAGAATACCAGCCCAGATGTTGGTGTACTTGAACTTGTTGAACACCGCCTTCTCCTCTTCGTCGAGGTGGAAGGGGCCCATGTTGCTGGCGGTGGGCTCAATGGCAATGACGAGCGCGCGTGCCTGGATCTCAGTCTTCTTGCCTGTCTTGTTGTTCTGGACAGTAGCGTGAACACCACACTTCTTGCGCTGAGCGTCAATGACAGTGCTGGAGCGGTAGACATCCTTTCCGAGGTGCTTGTCAATGGCATCGTACAGGTCCTGGCTGCGACCAGAAGCGGGGATCCAGCTGGTAGCCAGTCCGAGGAAGTTGCGTGTGAGGGGAGCGCCGAAAGTCTGCATCACGTAGAAGGTCATCTCCTTGGTAGCATCGCCGACACCCATGGCACCGACACGCCAGATAATGGGGACGGCGGCCTCAATGCCGTGTTTCTTGGCGAAGTCGCCAAAAGTCATGAGAAGCTCCTGGGGAATGCGTCCAGGCTTGGGGAACTCCCAGTAACCTGGGTTGAGCATGTGCTCGTACTTCTCACAGAGCTCGAGATACTTGACAAGAGCCGCTCTCTGCTCATCCGACGTGGGACCTGTGTAGTTAAGCTGCTTAGCGGTCTTGAAGTCGATATACTGCGTTGTGAGAGGCACGCGAGGCGGGGCCATGGTGTCGATTCCGAACCGGTTGACGAAGCCCGTGGCGTTGCCAGTCTCGACAAAAGTCTGGACGCCATAGTTGTAGACGTCGCCGGTCTCTGGGTCGGTGTAGCTGTTGACATGGCCGCCCTAGGATATGTGAGCGCTTAGAAGAGATACACAAGCATTCACTAGTCTCAACATACTAGAATGTCCTGCTTCTCAATCAGAGCAACAGAAAGGCCGTAGTCGTCACGCAGACGGACAGCCGCGTGCGCACCGGAAGCACCGCCACCAATGACAATGACATCCTTCTTGACGGGCTTGCTGGGCGGCGCAGCGATGGCGCTGCAAGCAGCGACCAAAAGACCTACTGCAGACTTCGAGAACAGCATGTCTGCAAGTACGCTTGGTTGAAACTCCTTGGGATTGAGGAAACGAAAGAGAGGGAGGATGGGGGAGAAGTTCTCGGAGGGTGAAAGGAGTGGACGAGGGGAATGCCTCTGTATTGCTTGTGAACGAGTGACAGGTAGCAAAGACAGAGGCTACCGGAAGAAGCAGAAGATCGTCAATGGCGTCTGCAGAGAAGCAATAACACGCGTTCGCCACGTGGGATGGGCCGGCTTTATGTGCTTAGGGATGATTCTATGAACCTTAACCGTCGGGAGTAATGAGCTTGCACCACTTAGATGAGCTCCTGGGCACCGCACCTCACATGCTGCCAGAATCAATGCGCTTAGAACATATCGACCGCGCCCCATGTTATCCGAAGCGAGCTGGCGACTTGAAGCTGAGGATTGAGTCCCAATAGCTCAGGTAAAGACGCTGGGGTCTGCCAGAGAGATTATGGACGACTTGGCGCAAAAGACAGCGGACTTGGATGCATTGGACATTCAAGGGTCCGGTAGCCGTACGTCGCTCATTGCCCATGGCTGATAGGAGGGCTTCGAAGGTCTGGCTGCTACACCTGCATCGAGAGTGGATATTGACCGAACAAGGGACCAGAGGGTCGAGGGGCAAGACCCAAGCCAGTCCGAGCGCGATTAGTGCCTTGGAGAACATCCTAGCAGCAGTGGATCACCTGGTCGTCCGTCCGAGAG
This sequence comes from Sarocladium kiliense, assembly GCA_030734395.1. Lineage (NCBI taxonomy): Eukaryota > Fungi > Ascomycota > Sordariomycetes > Hypocreales > Sarocladiaceae > Sarocladium > Sarocladium kiliense. The sequence goes on along the minus strand of JAUZTG010000020.1, from coordinate 2,038,443 downwards.
CATGGGTGTCAAGGTGGAGTGATGAAGTGGCTTGTTTGTTAGGCTACTTCAACATGGCTGTCAACATGGAGCACCCGGGATAGCGGCTATACCTCCATTGAGCCTCGGTGCCACAATTCGGGAATGCAGGAATGACTTTTTGGACTGCAGGGGTGCAGCCGGGCTTGTCCTTGTGGAATCCACCGTGATGCGAGGCCAGGTTCAGGAACGGCCCTAACTCGGTTTGCGATGCCTCATACGACTTACACAGGCTTCGACTTTGTTCCGTTTGTTCCGGTAAGTGCCAGTTCTGGAGCTTCTGCTATCTTTCGAAATCCTGCAGTACCAGACATGTTCAAGACTAGTCTCGTTCGCAAGGACCATTATCCCCGGTACGTAGCATTGGAGGCCAGCACAATTATGCATGCATAGGCCCCCCCCATGCTATGAGCATCCACCCAACAGACACGAGAGAAGTCGCGCCTCCGGCTGAATCGAAACGTTCCACCTCGGTGCTACGGAAGGCCTGGGACCTACATGCTCCTAGCGACAATTACAGTGCCTCAATCAAAGGGCTCACTCGGATTCGCGCGCTTCCTTTTGAGGCTTCTTATCTGCAGAATCCTTCAAGATCCCTGGAGAAGGGTTTCACTGTCATCGTCTTTCGACATACCGCTTTAATGCTCTCTCTTGTTTTTTGGGGATGAGATTTCTCGCGAGTATGTTTCCTGATGTTTGGTGTCCAGATATCGAAAGATTTAAAAGTCTGAGCCAACCCGTCCGGTTATATTGTGAGCTCGAAATTTCAAGAGGTAGAACATTGCGACTGTAATCAGACCAGAATCTGAGTAACACGTGCATGAACAAACTCCAGGTGAATTTCGTTCGCAACTTGCGCCGTCCTCATTTCACCACAACCTCCGTAGTTCGTACAATCCCTTTAAATCCCGGTGGCTGCTCCCCGAGAATCATCTCTTCACTACCCGATCGCTCTCCCTCCGAAGTTCCTTTATAAAATGTCACAGTCGTGTCGGTGTGTCCGCGCTTGCTTCGGTTCACATTTTCGTCAATATCGTGGAGCTCGTAATGATCGCGTGGTTTCGAACGGAGACCGGACACGCCGCCTGCAACATTGCGACCAGGGCCATGAGAACCATACGTATTTCCGTATGCGCGCGAGTCGGCGGTGCTAAGACCGAGAGCCTTGCTGACCAAAGGCTTCAGTGAGGGCGCGCAGGCTGCTATGATACCGACGTTGAGTTGCATGCTGGAATTTGTCAGTCACCGGTCTTCGCAAAGTCGAAGTAGTTGTCACTTACAAGCCCCAAAACGTGACCCAAGAGTTGCTTTTGAACACGTTTAGTAAACGATCGTGCTATTGTTTGAGGTGTATACTCACAAGGTTTTATCCTGATTACTGCCAAATCCAATCTGGTAGACTGCCTTTGCAATGCCAAGCCCAACAGCACTGTTTCTTCTTAGCATTTACGGCGAAGATTTGATTCCCTTTGTGTATTTGACTTACGCATAGCCGAGACTCAGTACTCCAATCAAGTAGAATCGAGTCTTACGCTTCATCTGCAAGCCCCAGATAATAGGGATAGGGAAGGTGGCGCAGAGGACATCGGTGGTGATGTTGAAAGCTGCAAATGTCAGTCAACCTGAGAGGGCGGACACAGCTCGCTCAGCTACTCACCAGTATTGACCACTGCAAACGTGACAAACATCTTGATATCGTAGCACTCTCCGGGAATTGACTTGTCCCAAATACGTGCCATCGGGATACATCTGAGGAACCAAGTCATAGCACCCATGAACTGATATGCCACGATCAAGACTAAAATTTCCGTCAGAAAGTCCATTCGGATAACGAGAAGTAGTTCACCTACCCAACGTCGCCCACAATGACATTCGGTACCATCTGTTTGTGCTCAACCGAAGGAGGTTCAGGACGATCGAAACCTTCAGAAGAGCAAACGCCGCCGTCGTCGAAATCAAAGACATGCAGAACGAAAGCAGAGCGTGCATATTCTGCGTGTCGAGTGTCAATGTATCCCAATGCCGTCCGAGGCCGGCCCAAGCCCCCATCAGGACAAAGATGATCCAGCCTGCTAGAGCACCAATCTACTTGCTACAGTCAGCCAACAGGGAGACTAAATCAGAGGGCTTGAGGTTAAAATTGTCAACGTACCATTGCAGCCAACATGACCCAGTCATCTCTTCCTGGAGACTTGATGATGATAACCCTGGTGTAAAGCCGTAGCAACACCACAGCAACAGCCAGAAAGTGAATGATCGTCAACGGTGCGAGAACAGCCGGTAGGTTGTTTTCTGCCGCCCTCACAGGATCGATGGGCCCCTGAGGGCCTCCAGGCCCAGTGCCGGCAGCACCGCCAGGACCACCGCCAGTAGGTCCAGACATGATAATTCAAAGCCCCAAAAGATCTGGCCGTTGGATGGATCTGTTAGTCTTACAACACAGTCGTCTCTCGCCAGGCACCCCAGATTCCAAGAGTTGGGATCGGCGTTTGTATAAGTAAGATTTGGAAAGCCTAGGGCAAGGATGAAAGATTCGATAATGCAGGCAACTGGATTGTCGCATTCGAGGCCCTGCATTTCCCGTTCCGGTTTCCAGTGATACATGTGCAGCAGCCCCTGCTTCCAAGTCTTCCCTATTCTTAACGGGGGCTACCTTGATCGGTCACTCCAGCATTGTGGCAAACCAAATACACATGGGAAAGTGATTTGGGTATGCAGCATACAGAAAGGATGCCCTTGAAGCGTACGTTCCATGGAACTACACAAGTACTATGCCTAATTCTGTTTATTCCCCGTTGTTGAGACAAAAGGTATCGCGCCTTCGGTCTCTCACTTCCGGGCCGTAACGTGTCGTTCGCGCTGAGCGACCGTCCCTTGACCACGGCTAACACCATGCATATCACCTTGCAAGACCACATCTTGGTTTCTAGCAGCACCTTCGCGATCAGTAGCAGCTAAGAACTTTCATTCCGTGCTGCCACCACAGCTGTCGGTTCATTATATCACATCACGAAGATGCAATTCAGCAAGTTGTGTCTGGGCGTTGGCTTACTCACAATGCAGACCTGTCCAGCTTTCCATCGACAGGCAAGAAAGGAAAGGATGTTCCAAGGGTGGCAATCTGACCGGGCAGGCAACGAAAGGGGCGACCTGCCCACCGAGGACGGATCCATCTCAATGCGACCCGACTTTTGCGGCTGCACAGCCGACGTGAAGATCCTCCGACAAGCTTCCGACACCCAGTAGAAACGAAGCTATTAATGCAGAGACAGGGGATTGCCGGACTTCGTCGACTGAGCGTGCCTTTCGAATGAGACTCCCTAATCTCAGGACGGAAACAAGGGCTTCCCCAGGAGGTCTGCTTGCTCTCGTACTTTTACTTGAGTGTGAGTACGAGGGCCGTCAACCGAAATGGCCACTGAGCGTGCACCACGTTGGCCAGCTTCTCCTTTGAATTAACGGCAGTCAAGATCACACATTACTCAAAGGAGCGATAGGTACCGGGTTTATCGCCCTCCAGCACATCGTCTCAATTCTCAGAAGCAGCGAAACAAGCTTGACAGTTAAAGACAGCCGGAACCAACCTTCACTCAAAGCCCACGTATTACAACTCCCGCACGCAGGCACAAAACCTATAGCTGTCGTCGTCGAACAAGGGGAACCCCTGCCCCGTGTCTCTTCCTTCCCCAATCCTGGGCGAAATTCAGCACTAGCAGATCCGGATATCATCAGAAGGATCCGAGTCTTGTCGCGTCGCCATTATATCCGGCACGCCCAAAGAAAGCCAGGCTCGCCACACAAAACCCGCGAGGAAACGCGAGACTCCAGGGGGTTGAAATCTTCTCGAACAAAGTGTCGTATATCTCGCTTGCGATGAACCTCCGAAAGCGTTGCTCATGTACGGTCAGAGTACAGGCAGGGGGGTGGGCAGGAATGCCCGCAAATTTCTTCTAATCTTGCTGTGCCTCGCATCGTTCAGCGACAAATGAGAGAGCCGTCCTTCCGGAAGCACACATGATCTTCCTGCTGTTGGTTGGGTCTCATGAGACGCAATGCCGAGTAATACCACCTAACCTGCTAATCACCTGTTGGCCGCAGACAAGCCCGAGAACCTTCCATATCCAGAATCCACATCGAACGAGCCGTCAATCACTTGTCTCCTTGGCTTCATTCCTATCCTTCGTCTTCCCTTCGCCCAGAGGCCAAGTCTCTAACCCCCGCGCCCGAACCATAACTACCCTCAAATGACAATCTCCCCTCCTCCACGAAAAGCCAAACGTGCCGCGACGCAAGGATCACAACCACATTCGACGTTCCCGGGGACATCACCCGGCCCTGGTCTCCTCCCTGACACATTGACGACTAAACTCGCGCGTATGGCGTCCCGCTCCCCTGCCGTCTTGGCTGTGGGCGACCTGGCCTCCACTTTGTACCCGCAGTTCAGGGCCTGTCACATGTAGGTATCTGCTGCTCACCCCAGGGACAGGGATTGCCAGCTTTCGGCCGAACAGCGAGTGGATTCTCATTGGATCGGCTTCGAGGTTGGACATGCTACCCCTTACCAACTCGGTGTTGTGAACTTCTGTACCCTGCTGGTCTGCTCGCTTTTGTGAAGATATGCGACGCTACTGTCGGCAGGCGCCGTGGAGGAAAGGTTCGGAGAAGCTGTTGCTGAGAAGTGATAGCCCTGCCTATGTCACAGGGTAAGTCAATTGCAAAAGTGGCACCGAGTTGCATTAAGAGTACATCCAAAAGAAGACGTTGGCCAACAAGAAACCGCTGGAAGCTGTGAACCTCTGAACGCCAGATAACGAACCCATCGCTTTCCGCCAGATCTAATATCCACAAACGCCGTGAACCATTTCAGCTCAATCCTCTTCCAGCCCATACTCAGCATCCATATCCGGATTGTCATCATCATATCCTCCATCAAACTCCCCATCACCACCTCCTCCAAACTCCTCACCTCCCCCATCAAACTCATCCCCATCCTCTCCGAAGCCCTCCTCCTCTTCAACATCCTCACCAGCAACACTCTCATCCGGTGCCTCACTTCCCGCTTCATCCTCAACACCAAGCACACTACCCGCCAAACTTGTCTTGCGACTCGTCGCAGCGGAACCCGGTCCCACAGCGCTGGGGATGTCGAAGATGTTGCGGATGGCGTCGTAGTTGATCCTCTTGGACCACGCCCGATCCTTGGCCACGTTGATTGCTGCCTCTGCAGCGGAGCTCGCCGGACTCGTCTGCCCCTCTCCCATCCTTGCCCGCTTCCGCCGCTTTCGCGTCTGCTTAGGTCGCTCAGCTTCCATCTTCCGGCGGAAGACCTTCTCCTGGTGTTGGCGGAGCCATTCCTTGTTCTGGTTGACCCAGATCATCTCCTTGATCTTGGCCTCCTCTGGTGAGAGCAAACAATTCGTTACCTCCGGGTCGTCGGCGAATTCGTCTTCTTTGACTTCCGCTTCCATCGAAACCTCCTTTTGAGGATTTTGTTTCAGTGCCCAGTCAGAATGAATCCGAGCGCGCTGCTCTGCCGTTGAGTACGCCATAGCGTGTTCATATGTCATCGGGTCGTTGAAGATCTCCTCGATCTGCCCCTCGAGCTCATCCTCGTCTTGCTCCCATGCATCGTTGATTGGGAGTTGCGGGTCCCGACGCCCACGTCCTGATGGTCCTGCTGCGCTGTCCAGCTCCTGATCGATCTCGTCACCATATTCGTGGGCGAGCTTTTCCAGACTTTCGGTGACCGTTTCATCATCCTCAGCCTTGCCAGGCTCATCTTGCTGAATCTGCGACGGGTGTGGGGGAATGATGAAGCCATCTGCATCTCTACGGTACGTAACCGTTGGTGCAGACGACAAGTCAGCTCCAGCATCGGAAGGCTTTCGTATGCTTCTTTGCGTGGCATCGGGTGTTGGCAGCGGGTTACTGGTAGCCCCCTCACCTTCCTCAGCCTCAAGATCGTCGAGCAGCTTCTTCCTCTTCCGTGACTTCTGATCTTGCGACTGCACAAACTCCTCCGATTTGCGGTAGAATGATGGCGGATCATGCGAGCTTTCCAGGAAGTCCTGCTTGAGGAAGTCCTCGACCGACATGCGACTTGACTCGGTGACCTTGAACTCCTGCAGGCGGTTCTGGATCGTGTGATTGGTGACCTTGACGATGTAGACAACCTCACGAACCGTCCTCCGAAAATTGTGCATGCGCGCTGCCATAAGCAGACAGGCACCGCAAATTCCTGATGGCCGTCGTCCCATGACCATCCAATCGCGACTCATACGCTTCACAAGTCTGACCGCATCCTCCGCAACCTTAGCTGTATCCTGGTGAAACTCCATCTTCGTAGCGAATCTCCAAATCAGATCTTCCGGGTAAACGGGAATCAGCCCATCGTTGCCAATGGGGACAACCTCATTGAGCTTCTTGAAGATGCGTCCCAGCTTAAAAACATTCAGCTGCACCAAATCCGCCAAATCGATCAGCATGACCTTGCAAGGCGGCTGCGCACGACAAGCCGCATACAGACAGACCGCAGCCACACTAGCCAGCGTCCGTCCCTGGATGAAGTTCGCCCCTGAAGCCAGCTTGAACACTTGAGTTCCCGCAGTAACCAAGCTATCCGTGATCTGTAACTGCTGTGCATAACCCATCATCAACCCCTTGGCCTCACGAATACTCTTCTCGCGATCCTCCGTGCCGCCAACTCTCCTAAACGCCGGGCCCATACTACGGACTCCAGCCTGGTCAGCGCCAACGAAAGAACCCTGTACGACTGCAGCTCCAGAAGATGTCTCGCCGAATTGCACCTCTGCGACGATGTTGCTGTCATCAGCGACACGACCGCAAGTCTGACAGGTGCCATCGACGACATTGGGCTTGGGACAGGCCTTGTTAGGACATTGTGGGCGAGCAGGATGAGCGAGTGATGCACCGCCCTTTCTTGCTGCAAGTGACTTGTTGTTCTGAGATGCGGAAGAAGCAGAGCTGGAGGTGGCTGCCGCTGCTTGCCGTCTTTCTTCACGCTCTCTCATGGCTCTGACAGGGTTTGGACGTCCGAATCGTGGCTTCGGAGGGCCCATTGCGGTGCCTGCCGGCTTTTTGTTTGGGTTGAGTAATGACGACATTGTGAAGTTGGTGATCTGTAGATAGTAAAGAAGGAAAGGATAGCGAGAGAAGACCCGTTGAGAAGCCGAGTGATGAGTTCTGGACGCAGATCAAGGCAGTCAAAACTCGTCCCCCTCCACGAAGTCTACTCTCAAACGCGAGTCAAGCCTAGCACAGTCGCGCAATGCACTCGTATGCGACAGCAACTGAGCAGAGTAGAAGCATAGATAAGGAATGAAGAATTACCACGACATGCTGAGGCTGAGCGTGATCATCTAAGTCGGATGCAGGCTGATGGAGATTTGAAGGATGCTCCCGAGATACTGGCGGGAGAAAATATGCACTGGTGGAGGCCGTCGCGACCAGGTTTGGTGGTCCAGTGGCGGAGTCGCGCTCAACGGCGGATGAGTCATCAGGTAGAGCATAGCAACTGGAGTTGATGGGTTCGAATCTGAGTGCGCGCTGATCTTTCTAATGTTTTAGATGAATATTATTCTCTTAGGATAAAATTTTCATAGGGAGGGACCAGGTTTTATATGTTTTGAGGTGGGTTAGGACGTGCGGTAGTGATTGTTGCGCACCATGAGCTTCCCTCACTACCGCATCGTAGCACGTGACTCTCGAAGCGATCAGCCAAAGCTTCGTCGGCCAACGATTGAGAGTTTCATTCGATCTCTCTATTAACACGGCATCTCAGAGAACTATCGATTCCCGCAAGCGCATCACAGACATCTACAGACCAGGAGGACGTCTCAGTCTCGTCGTATATTACTAAAGTGGTATATCATCTCTCCCGCTTCCAATTGCTCTGGGTCATCTCTACCCAAACACCTCAATCATGAAGTGATACTCAATCTTACTTCCATCGTGCCTTCCCCTCGTCGTCAACTCCCTACACTTATCCGCCAGAATCTCTCCCACAACCGGCGCACCACAGTAGAAAACACCAACCTTCAACTCCTCCGCTTGCCTCCCTGCCACACCCACCTCTCTCCTCTCCTCCTCTGCGCTACTCGAGTCACTACTTGTCACACTCTCCCTCCTACCAGTCCTTGCCCTAAACCTCAGCATCTCCTCATAATGCTCTTCAAGAATCGTGTCAAAGTCCGGGCGACCGAAATGTGTAGGGTTGAGTAGGCCAGTCAGGGGGCTGGCGGGGTGGTCTTCTGTACGGTGCATTTCCAGGAGCCAGCGGTAGACGTGGGTGGAAATATCTTTGCGTTTGGCTGTGACGTGTGTGTTGATACGGATGTCGAGGTGAGGCTTCTCTTCGTGCTCGCGGTGCCACTCTTGGCTTGTGGAGACTTCGTTCAGCAGGTCGGAGAGCCAAAGGAGGTAGTTACGGTCGCGGACCATCCAGTGGAAGTCGACGCGGCGGTAGTCGTCTGCGAAGGTCTCGGCGTGGTCTGGCTGGGGTTTGCGGGTTTGATCGAGGTGGTTTGCGCTGATGCTGTCGCGGTTCGGAGGTTGCAGCATGCCGCTGCCATCGATGGAGCGGTTCTTCTCCTTTTTGACTTCGCCATTCTGCTCTTGCTTCCGGATGGTGTCACCATTCTGCTGTCGTCCATCCGACTCATCTCCAACCTGCGTTGCGCCAGAAGTCGACCCACTCCTCTTCTTCTCAGGCACGGGCCTGGCATGACTTGGGCCGCCGTGGTCCTGGTCGTCCTTGTACTGGAGATCCGCGAGGATTCCGGAGAACGGAGTGACACCAATACCAGCGCCGATGATGAGCGAATGATTGAAGTCGTAGAACCTCTGCGCAGGTGCACCAAAGGGACCATTGATGCCAACCTCAATCTCAGACTCTCCCGAGTCTCCGCCAAGATCGCGCAGCTTTTCCGTCCAGTTGCCATCCGTCTTGATGTGTACCATCATGCGATTTCCGCGGCAGAAAGACACAGTGAAGGGATGCCACTGGAAGAAGCTGATTTTTGGTACCTGCAAGAAGATATATTGTCCAGCGTGGTACTTCCAGAGTCGCTCACTGGGGATAACTGCTGAGATCTCGACGGTGTCGGCATCAAGAACCTTGAGGGTAGCCTTGATGCGATGGAAGCCGAGACAAACGCGGGTTGTGCGCTCAATGATGACCAGCAGTGTTGGGAAGGCGAGGAAATACCCGAACATGGGCCATTGGAACAGCGCCGCCGCACCATGAGCCATCATGAGCCCGATGATGGGGAACATGAGCAGATGGCCCAGCTGGAAGACCTCGTAATTCCACCGACGGACCTGTGGCATACTCAAAAGTGAGAGAACGTAGAAGAAAAAGAGCGCAATGACACCCGTGATACCAGGCAGCGTCTTGACGACATCGGCATAGCTCAAGGGAACCCAATGATCACCCAACAGCGCAGCAACAGCCTCCTCATTGTCCGGGTTGCTGAGACTCCGAATCGATCCCGTCAAATGCCCAATAGCATGCAACGTCGCCAGCACGATAGCCACACATGAGATGCGGATATGAAACTCCTGACTCAAGTCCCAATTCAGGAACCTCGAGACCAGGTACGACCTCCGCAGAAACGTCGACAAGTATCGCGACATACTCAGGATGATGAAGAAGAATGTCGGGTACAAAGCTCCGGCACAGGTCTTGGCCAGCACGACGCCCCAGCCGAGGGCGTCTTGGTATTTCTGCGTGGTCGAGTACTTGACGCATTGCCAGATACCAAAGGCAAGCTGCATGCTGACGACCAGGCCAATGAAGCAGATCTCCGGTCCATGCACAGCCCAGTACGCGCGAATCTTTCGCCAACTTGCCAATCGCTTGAAGTAATTTTTCTCATCCTCCTCTTCCTTCTTGGCCTGCTTCAACGAAGGGATCTTCCACTCCTTCACCAGCTTCGCAAAGTCATCCCTCGGAATCCTCGCACTCCGATCCGCATTGCCCATCATGCTCCTCAGAAACTCATGGCGTGCTTGATCATCATGAGAGTCGTGATCGCGTTTCACGACATGATGCGCCTTTGCCTTGGGGGCGAGCTCATCGTGCGCTTCATCGAGCTTGCGCTCTACCTCGCTGTAATCAATGTGGCCGTCGCTGTTGTGGTCCAGATCGTCGATGAACTGCTTAATCTCGTCGTCGGTGAGGTATTGGATGTTATCGGAGGAGCGAACGGGGTGCTCTGCCATGAACGAGCGACGTGGCTGGGGATTGGCCTCGTTGGCTGTGTCGTCGGCCATGACGTCGAGGGCGCTTTTGGTGGTGAGGTTGCCCTTGCGACGAAGAGTTGACTAGGGGAAAGATACAACAATGCGGAACAGAATTCTAACGGCTCAAGGCAGATGGAGAGAAACCTTAGAAGGCAGAAACAATAAACAGGAAGAAAAACCAAGCAGCGACAGGATTCCAGCAGCACCACGACTTTGTCTGTGGAAAACACCTCCGTGCCCAGCAGCAAGGGGAAAATTAACGCGCCTTGTCGCGAGGCCTGGGGCAAGACTTGGGACAACTTGGCCCTGCGCACCGTCGTCAGCGCCAAGAATCTTGGGTCGGGTAGCTCCCTCCAGCGGCACTTGATCCTACTACCAGACAAGCTTTATGTCTTATCTTGGGGCGGTATGCCCTCTAGCCACGCTCAAGGCTTGAAAAGGTCCGGTCACAGAGTTCGATAGTGATCTTGGCGATCTTGGACAGACACGTCACGCTAAGGAGATGATCGCGTCATTGCAAAGCACAAGGCATTGGCGGCCGAGAAGATAGAGTTTTTCCTGAGGCTTTGCCAATGCATGCAGACACCGTTTGATCATGACGCAAAGCTGAGAGAGTGCCTAGCCTGACGTGCTGCTGCTGCTGCTGAGGGTTCTCTAGTTCAGTGCGCGTTGTTAACGGCTGGTCGCTGATAGGTCCCCGGGTCATTTAAGCTTGTTTTGGCGGCAGACCCACCGCCGGGATTGAAGGAAGACGAGAATAATCAGGGACTTTGGTGCTTGTGTTTTGGACTGCAAGGGTCGTCAGTGGCAGCTGAGACATTACGGCTGATTGGCAGAGTGGTCTGACCTGTCGTCGCGTCTGTGCGTCAACAACAGGTTGACCAAATTCAAAGCCTGGTGTAATCTTCGATCCAACCTCACGGGATAGCCACAAGCTGCCGTTCTTTATTGTAAACCTCGAAAGATCAGGAGGTCACTATCATCGATGAAGAGTCAAAAATAAATGAGGGAGTTGCGTGTTCTCTGCCCTTTGCACCCGGATGGAATTCTCTGTCTTGTCACGGACAGCTACAATTGGGGGTGAGCTAGCTACCCTAGAACTCCGATTTCTTGGTGGTGAACAGGCAAGATCTGACAGCTGGTGAGAGCAGTATAGTCTGTCAACATGAAGAATAGTGACTAGAGATTCAGATCCAGATGTAGTCAGAATTTATGCTAGTGCCATGATGCTGTGTCATTCACACGAACCCGCCTCTCCCGAGCGATCTATTCTGGGCCTTCACAAGCCTATATAAGCGGTCCCGATCTACAACTACATTACCTGTTACCCACCGTTAACTACCTTATACCAAACGAGCAAGCTCACTGTAGTTCCATCGTTCCACTTGCTTTACCTTATTCCATCACTCTGGTCCCCTTTCTTCGTACCGCTTGATCCGTAACAGGCAATTACCGTATCGGTCAACGACTCCCCACATCGCTTGCCGAACAATTCATCCACGCAATTGAATCTCAACACGTCCGTCAGCAATCCATCCCCAGCTTCTCTTCCTGGGAATTCCACATCATTCCATCTCTCCAATACAATTGCTCTCTCACCGGAGTCAAGTCCATTTCCAAGATACTCCTTAGACAGCAAAGTAAACAACTGCCTCCGGTCACATAGATTACCCGACTAGAATGATCAAACCTTCGTCCACCCCCCTCATCTGTCTCCAACTGCCAGCCCCGTCTCCCCTCTAGAGTTGCGTATTTCCAGTGACAGCCTCACCTCCTCGGCTCCACGGCCCGTGGACAACCCCAATACTAGTCTTTGACAAGCTCCATCACGAAACCACGTGTCTAACAATAGTTCTCCATTACGAAACCCCCCGGACCCAGATTCCTCAATTCGGTAATCGAGGAATTTTACCGGTACACTAATTAGGCGATGAGGCTCTCTTAGACGAGGGGCACGCGGGGTATAAAGAGTCCACCCCTCAGCCACTTCTGTTGTTGACCTCAATTCAACTCAGCACCAAGCAACAACTATCAATCCTCAGCTTCTATTTTTCATCACAAACAGCCGAACCTCAATAACTCAGCCGCCACCATGTCCGAATTCACACTTTCTGCCCAGCCCAACACCGACATCTGGAAGAAGCCTCCTACCACCGACGTCTTCAACGGTCAGTACATGTCTTTACCCCTCAACACCATACCCCAACATCACCACCCTCTCATTTCACCCTCACCAAATCTCACTCTAGACAATTTCACCTTCTGTAATTCTTCCCCATCTATCGACAAAGTCAGCTAACATCCCCAGCCCCCTTCCGCCCACACAGCAAAGGCCCCCTCAAAACCTTCAAATCAACCACAATAACCTTCTCCGCCCCCTACACAACCCAATACGACCAAGCCGGCCTCCTCCTCACCCTCACCAACCCTTCCTCCAACCCCTCCAAGAAATGGATCAAAACCGGCATTGAATTCTACCAATCCCATCCTCGCACCTCCACTGTCGCCTGCGACTCCTGGGCAGATTGGTCTGTCTCTTCTCTGCCTCCCAGTGCGCCGGCGCAGGAGATTCAGGCTGGCACAAGGGGGGTTACGATGAAGGTTGTGAGTGAGGGGGATGAAAATGGTCTTTCGTTGTGGGTGTATTATGTGACTGAGGAGGGGGAGGATGTGCCGTTGAGAGAGATTTGCTGGGTGTTTGGAGAGAACAATGGGGAGGGGTGGGAGCTGGAGGTTAGTGCCGCTGTGGCAAGGCCGAATAAGGTTGTCAAGGGTGAGTTGGAGGCGAAGTTCACGGATTTTGACGTCAAGTGGTCCTCTTAAGTGGAAAGAGAAAATTGGGAAGCCAAGGCGGAAGGGGATCAATCATGTATGCGAACAGTCACATATATCACAGCAAGACAGACACAAATATCTGAGGTGGCCGACTTTTCTCATTACCTCAACCCCGACGGTGCTCACGTCGAGGAGGATCGCAAGCGACCCTTTTGTCTTCCCTCCAAACCCTCCCCCACCCCACGCAGTAAAGAACCGAACCATCGAGATCCCATTCACCTTGCGGGAGGAGAGCGTTTAGAGGAAGAGACCACTCGCCCGTCAATATCCACACCCGGGATAGACTACCCATGCAGGCCATGGTCAAACAACAAACTATGATCCATCACCCCATCCACTTCCGTCAATCAATAACAAAAGAGAAGAGAGGTGTGTATGTGTATGTTTCCCAAAAAAAGAATGAGAGAAGAAGAGGAGAGGGGGGCCAGTGAAGGAGACCGTTCGCCCAGCCCGTGGGCAATAAACAAAAAAGCCTCCTCTAGATAACGATGACAAACTTGAACTGCTTGCCCCCTCTCTCCCATGTAAATGATGGATGAGCTTTGTTTCTCGTTCTTGTTCTTTCCAACGCCATTTCGCAAAAGCATGAAAAGCACTAGAACAGCGGGGGGTTCTGGTGACATTCTTCGTCCCCCTAAACACAACGACAACAAACCACTCCTCGCCTGACACAGGCCCCATCTTGGACTCGTCTCCTCCACGACCTCTTCTGATGCGGCGTTGCTGAAGAGCACTCGACCAGCGAACAAACCAGTGTCACTCACAGCTAGCCATCACCAGCTTCAACAGCCGCAGAAGAGACGAAACCAAGACTTCCGGGACCTGTCGGCGCAAATCCCCTTCCTCAAAGCTGCGAACAAATGGTTATATGAAGGGGTATCGAGTAGAGTTTGCAAATAACAAAGAACAAATTTGCCCAAACAAACCAGAGAAACAGCATTCGTTAGGTCATTATCAACAGCAAATCGCTGGAAAAGCAATAAGGGAAAGAACAGAGTGGAGGACCAGGCGACTCCGTGATGGTCCAGGCGTCATTAGGGATCCTTCCAGCTCTGATACTCAACCAAGATCAACAAAACTAACCAGTCGGCCAACCTCGCAAGAAGCAGAGTGAGAGTTTTTGAGACACGCAAAAAGCTCCCTGAATGGAAACAGGAAATAGCCAATCTGGTGAGGGAGCATGTCAAGAAAGCCAGATAACGCCCGTGCCTGAAAAATCGTCAGTCCTCATGTCACCACTCCTGTGCGTTCATCTTCCTCATCGTCCTCTCGCTTTTTTTGTCGACAAATCTCTTTGCTGGTGTCTTTTCTCATCGTTTCGAACACTTCACTCCTCATCCCCTGACTCGACCTCCCCCTTCCCACGCACAGTCTTCAAAAGGGGGTCAGTTTTCCTGCTCATCTCCGGCGCTTGCGCACAAAAGTCCAGCCAAGTCATTTTCAGACAGTCTTCGGTGTACGCGCGTTGGTCGCATCGATGACATCTTCCAGATGATTGGACATGGCACAGAACAAGTCAAAGAAGAGCTTGCTGCCGCCTGCCTCCATCGCGGCCTGCATGGTCCCGCTCCGCTTGAATGTCTTACGACAGCGGATGATCAGGGCGAGGTAATGAGCGCGCAGGCGGGTGTCCGAGTCGGGCGTGTTGGCGTAGGCGTACTGGGCTGACCGCAGGATGGTTCCAACATCAATGCCAGACTGCAGCCCTTGCTTGCGCAAGGCCAGACGCTTGAGCTCTTCCAGGCCGTACCGCTCCGCAGCACAGTATATGACGGTGTCACGGAGGATGTCGGCATCCACGCTCGATAGATAGACAACGGTCTCGGGCCCCGTGCCTGCGCGACCACCTCCGATTTCTGGGTTGGGTGACGTGTGAGGTGTCCTGGCCTGGTCCTCGAGCTCCCAAGAGTTTCGGTGCCTGTTGTGAAGCAGGCGGGGGTAGTAGTCACCCTTGTAGAGGTACTCGAGAACGGCGGAGAAGACCTCAGGTTCCTCCTCGGGGAGGGATATCCTCCTACTCTGCGCATCGACGAAGTTCCCACGACAAGCAGCCTCAAAGAAAGGTGCCTGACGAAGAACATCCTCATGCGCCGCAAAGAGCCGACCCTCACGACCAACGGTCAAGGTGACAATCGGGGAGGGAGCGGCGGACGGGTGCTGCTGCGGCTGCTGTTGGTGGTGTTGGGTATTGGCGTACGGCTTCTGGGATGGCAGCGCGGCGTCCTGCTCGGTGAGCGATCTTTGCAATTTCGACAGCTTCGTGGGATCGCGGATCGAGCCCTGCTTCTTCAGCCTCGAAGCCTTGTCCACGCGGCTCTGGTCGTGAGACCTGAACGAACGCTTGAACATGGCGGCGGTGTGTTGATGATCGTGGCTGGGCGGTAGTAGCGAAGGCAGGGCGGCGTGGACCGGCGATGGGACAGAGGAAAAAACGAGCGAGCGAAGGAATCGAGAAGAAGCTGGTTCTCCTCGTCCTCGGTTCACCGAAAAGGTGTTTCTTCCTCGGCGCGATATTGACTAGAGAGCGACGAAAAGAGCGTTGGTTCCCGTGGGGGAATTAAATGAGTGTGAGTTGACGCACAACACAAGGTTCGGAAAAGGATTGACTGGGGTCCGTGCAGAAAGTGTACCGCCGTGAATACCGTATCTCGGGAGACTGCCGGTGAGACAAGACGATAGTGACTCTCGTGGTGAAGCTTTGCGACCCGCTTGGTGGTTGTGAGTGAGGAGGGAAGAGGAGAGGCGAGACGAGATTCACGGCGCGTCGAGGTGGTTTTGTACGAGGCGGGCAGCCAGGCAGCGCCGCGGGGTAATACAGCGTCACTATAGTGGTGCTCAGCGCTATGGTGGACACTGAAGGGCCGCCACTACCACGACAATGCATTGTTGCACCAGCCCCAGCCCAACTAATGGTCGCAGCGCTTCCTGTAGACCAACAACATCCTCCTCCTCAGCCTCCATCAGGCACATCCATCGTCGTCCTCTCCCAATCAATCGCCCTCTACGCTTCTACTGACTTCTACTCAGTTCCTCCCGCCCAACTCACGTCCTCGATTGATCACATGATGCTTGTGAGCTCATTCTCGCGGACCAATTTGCATCCTTGTTCGCCTCGTCCAAGCTCTCAATGCCGCTACCCATCCGGCCTCCAACCCAATGCGTCACACCACAGCCCATCGCAAGCGCACAAGCACTCGAGCCAGCGCATCACCCTAGTCACCCAACCAGATCCCAGACACCCTTGTCGCCTCTGCTTGTCGCCCAAAGGCACCGCCTCACTCGGCCGGCTTGGCGACACCCAATCCCATCCAGTGCTCCATCTTCTGGGTGCGTGGCTTGCCTTTTCTGCATGCAGGGTCGCCACGAATCATTGTTGCAGCTTCGTCGCAGCTGACTGGCCCGGCAGCTCGGAACAGGACCCGGATATCATGTCCTGGGCTAAACAACTTTACCACTCCCCTGGCTCTGGCAACACAAATGGTGTCAACTTGGGCTGCGAATGTCTGTATTGCGGATACTCGTGGTTAGGTCTAAGTGTACTCCCCCTTCCTTCCTCAAGGACTGATCTTTTAGGAACGGACACACATGTGATGCTTGATAAAGGTGGTCTCCAAGGTCACACGCCTCACTCTGATGCTCTGGATGCAAGATATTAGGATGGCGTGAAAGCCTCAATCATGCGCCACGGTGTTGGCGTCGACATAAACTCCCTGTCATCGTCCCTTCACTCGTCAAGAGCTTCTGTCGATATCGCTGCACCACGGGACTCGGTCCAAGATGTCAGGCCTTCACGGACAGCGACGAAGCCTTGCATGAGAATGTACACTGATACCTCGTAAGCAGGTGCCAAAAAGAACCCGACCCTGATAACTTAACTGAGCGGCGCCAGCAGGACGAATCCCATGCAATAAGCTGTCACTGCCTCTTCCGAGCCCACTTCCTCCTTGTCGAGCCAAAAGAAGGCATCCCAACCGGTGAGATACTTGCCCAGAGAAGCCCAACCGAGGTACAAGCCGGAAGAGACCACAAGACCGAAGAGGTGAGATCCGATGGCCTGAAACATATGTCAGCTGATTGATTGCTAAAGCCCAATCCAGCCCAACGCTGGCCACTTACGAAAGGCCGCTTGATGCTGTTTAGGAACAGAATCTCAATCACCATGATGGCAGACGTAATAGCGTAGAAGTTGAATATGACGAAAGGCTTGTACCAGCCTTCGCCGAACAAATCGCTGACTGCCTGAACGTAAGTAGCCGTCACAAGTGCACATAGCCACGAAGTAACCTACATGGAGCACCAATGTTGCCTCCTCCAGTCTTCAGCATCTCATGCCCGGCATCACCATCGTTTGGCGCATCTCTAGAGTCATCCTCGAGGCTATGCGCCCGAGTAATGAACCAGTAGATGGTGGAGTTCATGAAGGCGAAGACGATAGTCAGCGTGTAGAACATGGTGAAATAGAATTGTTTTCGAAGGCTGGCCATGTTGCTGGGAAGAGACATTAGCTTCACAAAGAAGCCTTCAATACCGCCCTCATTGTCTTCAGGATTTGGGTAATAGAGGTGGGTAAAAGTCCACGACTGTGCAGCTTGTCAGTGTCTCCATCGCAAAAGGTACCGTCCGAGTCAACGTACGAATGTGATGATGTGATAGATGGCGACAAAGGCGTAGCTGATGACCGAGAAGTCGAAAAGGAATCGCCAGACAGGGTGTTCCGACTCCAATCCAAGCTTGTAGTTACTGCCCATGACGCCAAGGGCGACAAGGTAGGCGAGTACCAGGCCACGGAGGATGACGAGGATGTTCTGTGGAATGAAGCGCCATGGAGAGTGGCTGGCTCGGAGGAAGGCAGGCTACAACCGTCAGCATATCAACTTCGTTGCGGTAGTGCTCGTTCTCAGAGCACTGACGTGATCCTGCATCGTGTTTGGCCCTGGAAGGCCGCCGGCGGCCGCGAGAAGAGGTGTCGTGTCCATGGCTACGGACGACGATTGGACCAATTTGAAGAAAGAGGTGAGAGATATGATCTTCTGGACTGAATCGATGCAGAGGAGATGTCTGTGAAGGCAATGAGGCTGAGCCAAAAGTGATGGTAAGCGAGCCAAGCGTGAAGTGGGAGGGCGTCGTGGGTGATGCGGCAACAAAGCGCGAGATGATGTAGCAAGGTCAACGGTGGAGGATCCAGATGTGCGAAGAGAAAACAAAATGAGGCGACCAGGAGGGAAATGAGACAGCAGCTGTGAGATGAGATGGTCAGAGGGAAGGAAGCCTTTGGAAGATTGTTGCTTCCTCGCTTGAGCCGTGCCGAATCTGAGAAAGCAGCCCAAAAGAAGCCTCGAGACCATCAACATTAGCGCTCCTAGTCAGACAGGAGCGATTGAATATTGTTGCATGTTCGCGACCTGCCGTGGCCATCGTCCATCTATCTCATGGTTTCATATCGTACATATTGTCGTCGCTGTTTAGTCCTGTTTGCTCGCAGCACCCTCCTTCTGCATACCCTCACAACCCGTGATGTTGCCCGCGACTTCCTCAACCTTGCCATATCCCTGTGTCTGGTCGCGCAGCTCGCCTGCCTTCTTCAGGGTATCCATAGCAGCCGCCTTGTCCTGTTCGCCCGACGACTTCCAGGCATGGGAGCCGCTGACGTCGCCAATGGTCGCCTGGGTGAGAAGGTCAGCACTGACGGAAGGAAGTACATGTCGCAGGGGAGCTCACCTCAGCGACGCCCTTTACGTATTGAGCGTGACCTCCGACGAGGCTGGGCTGGTTGTTGTTGTTGTTGTTGTTGTCGGCCATGATGACAGATGTAGATTGAGAATTATGTGTTTGTGTAAATGGATATGTTTGCAGGTAACCTCGAGAATTGGCGCGAATGTGCCTGGAGGTTGCATTAATACTACAGGCAATGATGATGTCACACTCCAGATGACGCTGTAGACCAGAGGCAGACTTCCCGAAAAGGAAATGTGAGAGAGACCACAACGGTACTTGCAAAGCCCGTGCAAGCCCCACCAAACCCAAAGTATTTCGATGTCAACTCCCCCCAAGATCGAGATGTAACAGACGGCCGCACGAGATGAAGTGTGGCGATGAGGCAGAGGAAGCATTGGGACTGGCACCCGTGGTCTTGTCGCAACTGGAACCTCCAAATCATAAATCTAAGCCATGCAAGACTGGTCTCTATCTGTATTTCGTCAGGTAACACTGAGTTGGAGAGAATGCTGATCCAGACCACAGCAACACCACAACGAAGAATGAGGACGTTACTGGATGGATGGAGCAACAAAAACCGAAATGCTCCGATCGTCGATCAATCCAGATCTATAACATTCTACCATTGTGGTTTGCCCTTGGCGCGAAGAGTTGCGCCAAACCTCCACAGTAAGAACGGTGCCGGCCATCCCAGCACGATGAATGTCAAAGCAAGCAAGCTATTGCCCCATCCGTAGCCGAGTCTGTGGTACATTGCCGGAGCAAATATGGGAAAGGCAAAGCCTGCAATGCTACGTAAGAACTGAGATGCAGCACTTGCGGAAGCAATATACTCGCGGAAGGCATCCATGACATATGCCTGCAGGGCCTGGGTGTTGAGAATGATGCCGCAGCCGAAGATGGCGATGCCGATATCTGGAACGATCCAGTGAGGGTCCCTTTCGGTTGACCACCCATAGAGAAATAGGCCCAGGGGAATAAGAATAGCTCCAGGAACCATGAGGGGGACACGATACTCCGGCGCCGTGTCATTATTGGCCTTCTTTTTCAGGTATGCCCAGAGCTTGTCCATGACGAACCCACCAGCCTGTGCAGCTACTGTGTACCCTATGACGAGCGCGAAGTAATGCAAGCCACTTTGCCATTCCGTTTGACCGTATCGCTCGATCCACAACGTCGCAAAAGTAGAAAGAACAATGTAGAGAATTCCGAAGTTGTAAGCCAAAAATATCGCAATGACCTGTAAGATGGGTTGAGTCAAGAGGAGACGGAATGGTCGGCTGAGCGCCTTGGATAGAATAGGACCAATACTTCTGTCTGAGGCCCTTGAGCGCTGCGTTGAGTAAGGTTTGCCGGTTTCTTTCCGCAAACGAGCAGCTCTCCTCTCCAATAAGAGGACGTCGTATGTCTCCTTGAAGACAAACAGAGCGATGACAACCAAGAGGCCGTCAAAGATGGAGAGGACCCAGAACGTCCAGCGCCACCCAACCGTCTGCGTGACTGCACCGCCAACGATAGGGCCAAGTGCTGGTCCGAGGAGCGGGATGAAAGTCGAAATGGCGAAAGACGTCCCCCTTTCTTCAGGTCGCCAAGTATCTGCCAGAACTGGGTTCGAGACGGCAAATTCCGCGCTGGCTCCGAGTCCCGACAGGAGACGGCTCGCGATTAAGAGACCACTTGACTTGCTGAAACCTGCAACTGTGTTCCAGAGGATGTAGGAGAAGCTTGCGACGATCCAGACTGGCCTCCGTCCAAAGGCTTCAGCGAGCGGAGATAGGACCATGGGGCCGAAAGCAAATGCCAGGACAAAGATAGATAGAAAGAGTTGAGTTTCCTCTGAATTCGTGCCGAGATCATTAGAGATAGTTTCGAGAGCGGGGGCAAGCATTGCACCCGACATGAGGGTCACTAAGCCTCCACCAGAGAGTAAGAGAGTAATGGTCCATTTGCGCGGCAAAGACCAGTTGTATGGGTGTTCAGGGTCGTTGTCGCCCTGCCATGTCACCTGAAGCCCAAGACTTTATTAGCTTCGCGTGACCTTGCTTGAGTTGGATACCATTATTGATTAGGGGTGATAATGAGAAAATGACGGGCGTATGCATTGGAAATAGGATAGAAAAGGTTGAAACGCACCAGTAGCGACTCGGCATCAGCCTTGTTTGGTTGGACAACGCTGGGTTCGGCTTCAGCGTCGTCTCGAGTGGCCGCGCTGACAAGAAGCTTCTCGCGCCCTTGGACACTCATGCTGGGCCAAGCTGATGCGGGATGAAGATATGATTTCTAAATGGGTCCTGAAGTTGTTGTACTTCCAAAGCT
This sequence comes from Sarocladium kiliense, assembly GCA_030734395.1. Classification (NCBI taxonomy): domain Eukaryota; kingdom Fungi; phylum Ascomycota; class Sordariomycetes; order Hypocreales; family Sarocladiaceae; genus Sarocladium; species Sarocladium kiliense. The sequence continues at coordinate 2,017,296 of JAUZTG010000020.1, read as the reverse complement.
TTCGCTCGATCATTTATCTATCTCACTTGTGGAGTCGCTTTCGGGTCGTCGGGGGCGTGTAGCCTGTATGGATCGACATCCTCGGAAACCGAGCAGGCAGCTGAGTGTCACTCAACCAACATGAATGCAGTGTCATCATACCCCTGTAAAACATGCATCTCTAAGCTCAAGGTGAGTCAATAACAGCATGGATCACCTGCATGATTGTAGACATGAAACAAAAGTTCTACGAATGCAGTTCAAGTGGTGGTAATTCGACCAGCAACAACAGGGAGGGCCAGGCCGTTACAGCCCTGATTATGTTCCCGATGTATGATTCCCTCCACGGTAACGCGACTGCGATTGCGTGTCACCCACCTCTCTGTCCAACCACGCAAATTGTGGAAAGAATAGATCATGCGGAATGGGCTCATTTGGGGCTTTTGTGCGGCCTAGTTGACCAGACACGGACCCTTTTCTGAAGTAGCCTGCGTGACGTGAGACTGCCATATCACTTTGAGTATCATACCAGGCGAAACTTATCATGGGAAGCCTGCAATTTGTTAAGCATACAGCTTGGAATTCGCGTCTCGGGAAGGCGTGGTCACATTCGTGTGCGGCACAGCTTGCGCAGGAAGTGGCAGATAGATGGGTAGCATCGTAGCATCAGGCTGCTGTTAACTCCCTGTGGTGCTGATCGCTTTCCCACGGGTGCGTTGTCAAATGTGAGCATTGTGTATGTAGTTAATGCTTGCCATCTCTTGAAGAAAGGCCATAAGTGCCAGGTCCACGTCATATCCAAATGTTGTAGACTTGAACCCTTGAAGCAGAGATACCAAGCCCTCGTTGAACATTCTAGTACTCTAAATACGCAACAAGCAGCTGGTATACTGGCAAGCATCGCTGCCATCTATCCCTATGAGAGCTTTGCAAACGATATAGATCTCGTAGATCGGGCCGTTAACCCTCAATCCGAGACCAATCGAGCCGCTAACTGTGATTCGGCCAACGAGTCCTGGGATTACCGAGGCGACGCTGGATCGTTAAGCGAAGGAAAGTACGCGTCGCCTGTCGATCATCTCTAATTTCAATGCATTCAACTGAACTTTTCTCTTCTGCTCCTTAGTCTGGCAGGACAAGCGATGCCCTGTTGGTTCTGAGATCCCTTTCTCTTTCTACCTGCTGTCTACCGTTTCTGTCGACGAAAACATGACCCACAGTAGGTGGTAATGACGTTTCGCTGCAGCTTTGCCTTATGATGCCGACTCTGCCAGTCTCAATCAGGTAGGATGATAAAGACAAGAAAGCTATTATATTGAACATGGTAGGATCGCTCGACACATAGAGGTCACAAGCCCCTACCTTCACTCCCCAAAGATTACCTCAATCCTCCAGAACATATGGCAAACATTTTTGCCTTTCCCCTAGTTCGGCGATCGCAGGAAGTAAAGGTCAGAAGTGCCTTGAATAGTTAGTGGATACATCTGCAAGGACTTGTACAGCGGCCGTGAACTCACAGTCAAATTGGTTTGCCAGACCACTGTTCCCGTACGGTCCGGGGCATTCAACGACCTGAGGGTCGGTGTTGCGCACGCATGTGCCAAGGTTGTTGTTATCCGTGTCGAGAATGTTCACAACACCTCCGTCATTGTAAAGAGCTGTATGTATTAGTTAGATGTATAGTTCTAGCGTTGATGTCAAAAGCCCTTACTGAAGTGAGGGTCCTCCATGCCGCCCCAGTACTCCTGAGAGGGAGTGCAAGTCTGCTTGTTGTTGATCTCAAGCTGGGTAATATCCCATTCACTCGGCGGCAAGGCCCGGTCGCATCCCTCGCAACGAACGCCACCACAGCCGGACACATCGCTCGAGGTGTGGAAGTTAACCGAGTTGTCAACATCTGCGCAAGAGGCAGGGTTATTCATGAAAATGCAGCTGACGCCGCAGCCACCAGCGTCAAAGGCCACGCAGCGCTCGCCACAAAAGACCTTGAAGTCGGCCAGGGCAGCAGGTATCAGGGCGGCCAGGAAGGCAAGAGTCTTGAACTGCATGGTAGCGGTATGGGTCTGTGAATGTCTGATTGGATGAATGGTTGGAGAAATGAACTGAAGATGAGAGAGCTGTGTTGATGTCAGTCGATGGATTGATGACCAGCTTATATACTACGAATATCTTCGAGGACCAGAATGCATGACTGCGGCCTTCAGAAAGATCATGACGTTGACCTCAACCCTTTGACCTCAGCCAAGGCGTTCTATCACTGCATAGTTTCACGAAGCACTGGCGAGACGTCATAGCAACGAGTCTCTGACCCCTTTCAGATGGTCGGACAGCAACTAGTCAGGAATCCTATTTACCAAGACTTCTGCCTTCAAAGATCTGCAACAGACTGCCAACCTCGTCCCTAGGTTGGTGATGGCTAGTGAGGAAACAAGGGCCCGACTAAACTAAGTAAGCACTTGCTGCGACTTGGCAATCCTTCGTAGGGCTGTGCGTGTCCGAAGTAGATGATGGCACGCCTTCATTGGCAGCTTCCTCACACTTCGGGCAGCAATAGGCTTTCTTGCGCACCAGCCTCCCGTGCAATGAGACAAAATCTGCGGCTTTGCTTCTTTCACAAACAGGTTGCATCGGTGTAAACGTCATTCAGGAGCATCTCTACTGTAGTATCTCGTTGTGACTAGTCGCTAATCGAGGTATGCTTGGCATTAGGACGGGACAAGGACTGTGGAGTCCCGCATGAAATGCCGAGGGGTGGTCATTGGTGCAAGATCCGGTTGCGCCTCTTCGCCAAGAAGTGCTGGAGATCTTTTCGGGACCGAAATTCATCCATAGCAATGAAGAACTAGCACGATACTACCCGGGCAACCGACCAGACATCGTCGCTCGAGTGGCAATCAAGACAAACTCACAGGGACTCGGAAAATAATAGCACCAGTCCATATCCCGAGTTCATCTTTAATGAAGAATAACGTCAGATGGGCCTGATGACCTCAAGTTCAGGGCCTACCGCTGTACTGGTAAATACTTGGTAGCTGTTTCGAACAATCTACTGACCCAATGATTATGTCTTTGTAACTTGACCTACATGTCAGTTCAAAGGAAGTTGATCATTCACCAAATTTCACTCGTCTGTACGGCATATCGCATAACTAATCCTCTTGACTTCACATAGGTCCGCTGTTCTTCTGTGTGTCTCACATCGTTTCGGTATCTCGGAATTAATTGTCCAACGCCTCGTCGATCACCCCGTTGCGACAACCAGAGCAGATCAAATCTCTTCTGCCAGGAGTCAATGTCCAGGTTCTATCATGTTTTCCCGAGTCCTGGAGGGCTCAGAAGTTGTAGAAGCAACCGGGATTGTCGTCGCTGCCAATGTCGAAATTCGTTGAATGCTTGCCATTCCCATAGTGGTTGCCCGTGGCCCATTGAATGGGCTTGTTGTACATCCTCGGAAAGTCCACCCTGTCATCGTTGACCATGGACTCGATTTGCTCGTCGTGGCCTTCGTTGGCGTGCATGAAAGCATAACGCCCGGCATTCTTGTAGTTTCTCTTGGAACCACAAGTCGACGCATCGTCCCTCATCGCCATCGTGCATCACCACTTGCCATTGCGTTCTTCCTCGCAAGACTCACGATCGTTGGTGCCAACATCAATGTACACATCGGCCGTCGAAGATATTCTCAAGCGCGCACTCGGGCATCACAGTGAAGTTGTTTGGAAGTCGAGTTGCGCTGCTTGTGCGTGCGTAGGATGAAAAGGATGGTAAGTGGTTTCAAATCAGCCCAATCCGCTTTGATGCGAATGAAGCCCTTTGTCCCAGGCACCTTGCCGCTCAAGAGGATCCAGGTACACCATGTCCGCTAAGTCTAGACTTTTGGTGAAGCAGGAGGCAGCTAATCGAATCGCAGACGGCGAAAGCACGTCTTGTTCTCATCACTGGACCACCCTTGTTGCCCATGTTCCCCCGGAGTTCTTGTTACCCAAACCTCTTGCGCCGACGAGATCGCGAATGTGACACTAAGAACAAGGCAGGGAGTACCTCGACGAAAATGCCCAGCGGCGACTTTTTATGATCCTCTCAAGAGCGGGACCGATGCTGGCTCCGGCCACCGGCGTTGGGTGCAGCAGGAGGCCGATCATGCGCGCCGAAGCTGACCGTATTAGGCAACTTGCCGCTAAGAAACGGCCACTATCTAAATCACTACCAGAGTGTAAGGCAGCTGGTTCAAACATCTCGTCACTCACGACACACGGTCTTGAGGTACAATGCGATACCATTCCGGGACAGAAGAGACCGAGATTGTCTTCTGATTTTATACTGGTCATGGTAGTTTCCACGACCTCTTCTTAGCCGCTTCCGTCACCCACACCTCTTCGTGCCCAGGTACTTAGACTTCCCAGACGACGCCCCCGCGGACTTGCTCCTGTTGTTCAGCGAGTCTTTACGGGATTACGACGCCATCGAGGTTCTGCCGTGGATCTTGTTGTATTACCGGGGATGCGCTCTACAAGTCCGTGGGCATAGATACAAAGCGCCCACCGTACCAGGAGAAGCGGGAAAGAATGCTCTTCTAAAAGAAAACATGCACGCGAAAGGTCGCGCTACGCCGTCGAACCCTTGTTAGCATCTTTTTGCGACACCCCTTCCGAGCCTTGTCCTCCGTCTTTATTTGGCTTGCCAGTATTGATTTTCCGCCATTTGAGTCCCAGCGCGACGAAGAACCCGAGGCTGCAAGCAACCACCGGCACGAACTAGCAGCGCACGCATGTGTGTCAGCAAAAATTAGGAGATGCAAGGGGGAAAATACAAGAAAAGAATTCAACCTCTGCGGTTTTCACATAGAAAGGAGAAGAAAACTCACATATACCCTCGTAATCGCGAAGTTATACGCCTCCAACACCGGCTCCAACAACTCCGGAAAGGCCCGATTGGTAGTCACCCTCACGTTGACGGTACCGCCTGCGAGCAAAAGCGCAATCTGCCGCGGCGCCAAGCCCTTGTCCTTGAGGGATGACTTGAGGTAGGAGTTGAAGACGCTTCCCGCGATAACCTGGTTGACAGTGGCGCCGAGGTATTGCGAGAACAGTCCCATGGAGACGCCGACGGGCAGCATAGGGTGGCCCTCGAGGTCTTGCTGCAGCACCAATGTGGGAACCTGCATAGTAATGCCGACGCCGAGTCCCTGGACTACCTGATAGCCGATCCATTCCCGTGGGGGAGTGTCGAATGCGGTGAAGGTGGTGAACAGCCCAGCGGCAACGGCCATGAGGACGGATCCAACGATTGGCCATGGATTGTAATAAACGAGTCTGATGCCTGTGAAATAAATCGTGTATTATCAGTAAGCCCTTCGGAACGAGACGTTGTATTCCACGTGGTTCATCCTGGGGGTAACATACCAATCACGCCTACCACAAGAAGGCCGATGATTTGAGTGATGACAGATGGCAGTACGCGAACACCGCTGTTGAGAGGGCTGACTCCCCGAACAGCCTGGAACCACTCGGGTAGGTAGTAGGCCATGACGGTAAGGCCACCCATGTAGCAGAAGGAGAAGATGCAAGCCACCCAAACATTGCGTCTCTTGACCACAACACCGGGGATCAGAGCGAAGTCGCCCATATACCACTGCCAGGCCGCAAAGATGAGGATCAGGACGCCTCCGCCGACAAACTGCCCAATAATTATCGCCGATTTCCACGGGTACTCGACATTGCCCCACTGCATAGCGATGAGAAACATGAAGCAGGCGGGCACGAACATAAGGCAACCTAGGATGTCCAGCCGCTTCACACGCTGCAGAACCGACTGTTCGGCGTGGATTCGCCGCGGCCGGAAGAAGAAATACATACTGGCGAGGGTGATGACGCCGGTGGGCAGATTAACGTAGAAACACCAGCGCCAGGTCGCCTTCTCAGTGAAGGCGCCGCCAATGATAGGCGCGAGTATGATACCAAGCGCAAACATGCTGCCGACGATGCCCATGTACAGCGGGCGCTTTGCCGGTGAACTCACGGTGAGGGTGATGGTCAACCCACAGCTCGCAACGCCCGAAGCGCCGACGCCAGCGAGGGCACGGCCGACAATGAACATCTCGGAGGAGTATGCGGCGCCGCAAACGACACTGCCAACGAGGAAGATGGCAAAGAAACCCTGGTACACCCAGCGGAGGGAGAAGACGGACGCCATCTTACCGGCGAGGGGAATGAGGGCGCATGTAGTCAGGGAGTAGGCAGCTGGGTACCAGGCGATCTGAGAGGTCGTTTCGAACTCGGCCGTGATGGATGGAATGGCATGAAAGAGGACCAATGTCAGTACGGGGGGAATGACAAGAAATATACCACAGCAAAAAGACGGAGAAAAAAGCGCAAGGGGAAGGATGGGTGAAGGGAAAACACACAGCTTACCGTGGCAATAATGAAGACGTCTAATGACATGAGGAAGGATCCGAGGGAGACGCCGACGATGACGGCGACGAGAGGGAAGCCAGCCAGGGCGTCCGAGGCTGCTGGTGTTGACGCTCCCGTCGTCGTGGCTGCCACCGAGCTTGGGTCTGCAGCTGGACTAACGACGGTGGTTTGGAGTTCATGCTGTTCATCCTTGCCTGGCAGTCGCTGTTGATTCTCAAAATCTCGCCCTTCAACGGAAGATTGGGTCGTCGCCTTCTCGACGTCTGGGGCGGCACGCTCAGGTTCTATGGGAGCCATTTGGGGAAGCTGGCAGTCAATTGATCAACCTAGGCTTGCTTGGCTCCTCTTTCGAGATGGGACGGCGGAGTCAGATACTATCTGTTGAGATTCGGGACGCCAGGAGAAGTCGGGGCGAAAAGGGGAAAAAAGAAAAGCTGAGGCTAATGGGATGTGAGAGTTGAGGGGGGAACATGACTTTCATCTAAGAACAGGCACCAAAGGTACGGAGTACTGCAGAAGCGAATCAATACATAAGTAAGATAAGGAAGATACCCCCGTCTCTCTTCCACGTTGCATGGCTTAGCTTGCTGGTAGCAAGCGCCAGAGACCGACGGACTTGAAATGCGGCGGCTGTTGCAATTCTGCCCGAACGCCGATGTCACGACGCATCAGGCAAGCCAACAGGCAAAGCAGGGCCATGGTCCTGTTGGGAATGAGCCTGGTTGGTTGCATAGCACGCATGCACAAGGCTGCAGCCAGCCAACAACGCAAGGTGCCTTATATATGGAAGACCAGCGGCATGACATGATATGGGGGGAGTATTGATTGGCCCCTCAGCCCTAAGCATGGATCATTTTCTACTTCGGGCCACACTCCATGCAGCTTGCATCGAAGCGAATCCGAGACGGATGGTCCGTGCCCCTGTCAGGATGCCGGACTTCAGGTCTCGGCTGCCCCCGAAAGCCGCCAGGAACCTCAGAGGCGTCCACAGGTCACCCTCATTGCCTTACTCACCACCGAGAGGCACCTCCTCATCGCACCGAGCGTCTTCTCGCTACGACACGAAGACTCGATCTGGGTGAGTAAGTGCTATCAGTGATTTTGATTATCAAGGACTTGGGGGAAACTGATTGTGTCAGTCTAAATCACTAGGCCTTCCTCAAACGTAATGCAAAGTAGGCAAAAGCTACTCGCAAAAGGACCCATTTGCTGTACATCTGCTCTTGTCAGCATTGCAAATGATGACTTGATTAAATTAAAGAGAACATCCAGTAATAGAGAGGGAAATTCCAACCGCCAAGTGACAGTGAGCTAGACGACTGGCACAAACGATGTTGGGTCGACTACATAGTGGCTGGCGGTGATAGTATCTGGTGTAAGTCACGGTGTCATGGTTCTGCACCACGACCAGAGCCACCTCGGAATGCAGCCAAGTATCAGCAGGTAGACTGCAAATGTGGCAGTGCCGCAAGCGGATAGTCGGCTCTCACCTGATCGACCATAGGAAAGATTGGGGTTGAGTTCGCCGCAATTACAGCGAGATTGAAGTCGCCGAAATTGGGAGCGCCTTCAAGTCGCCGTCCGCGCGCGCGGGATATTTATTATGAGCTGCCAGGGTGATAGGCGCGAGCAAATGTCTACCCTCGTAAAATAGCTGAAGTACTACGTACATGATAGGTGACCTCAAAACAAGAGAACTATATCTTCTCATGTGCGACAATACTAAAGCACGGACCTCTTACTCTTGATGTGTTCCAGCTTGGTCGTGATGTGTCAACCCCTATATCGTTTCTCACACAAGCATTAATTACCATCAAGGTCGATGTCGATGCATCGTATCCCAGCCCGACGTCCTGGAGAATAAATGTGCACCACAAGGCTCTCGCCCCAAAGGCCGAAAGAGATCAGAAGGTTAATTATGTCTTCATAGTCAACGAAACGAAGTTTTTGGCGGACATGAAGCGGGTCTTGCAATATCAGAAGTCCAGTAAAGATTGACTATAGCAGGGATGCACTTTCGACTTACACTAAAGGTGGTGTTTGAGCTTTAAAGGATTCCTTGAAGCAAGACATACAATTAACTACCTTTTTTTTTTTTTTTTTTTTTATCTTTTTTAACATTATTTATTATACTTAACAGGAGTTGGTGAACAGCTTTAATTATCCGACGTCTCCTTTAGTATTTCTTGACCGGTGTCAGTAGTCTCTCCAGCCCGCTAACTTGCCCCGTAACTTAAAGCCGAGCTTTGCGGAGTAGCTGCTCACTTGTCCGAGTCCGGGGCGAAATGGTCGGAGTAGAATGACGCCGAGCCGACACACTCGGCCTTTTTCCCTCCCCATTCACCATCCCAGCCTTGCCGTCAACGAAGCTATGCCGAAGGAACGGAGAAAGCCAGCCTGTGAGCCCTGTCGCAGTTCCAAGCTGGCATGCGACCATGTCCAGCCTGTGTGTTCTCGATGCCGGGCCAAGGATCGGGCAAGTCGCTGCGTCTATCGCCTGAAGCCTTTTAAGAAGGGAAAAGACGCAACGTCATCGGTAGTGATGTCCACGTCTGTCTCGGGATTAGATGCAGCTGCCTCGCCGTCAGTAGGGTGAGTAGACCTGCGTCGTTTCAGAGGTCCAATCATTGACAACTGACATCCAAAGGCAATCCTCTGATCCGCCTGGTGCAACCATCGCTCTACCTACTTCGGGCATGTTACCTAGACATCACCCATATCCAAACCCAGGATACCTTGGTTCATCTAGCCACACGGCGCTCTTTGGGCATCTCCCGGTTGCGCCTAAGGAAGCAAGACAGGACAGTTCCCCTGGATCTCAAGCTCATCCATTAGCATCTCGCCGAGCAATGGTCAATGAGGCCCATATTACTCATGGAGCCGAACTGATTGACCAACTGTGCCGCTTTGCTCAGGTTCCAGCATGTCTAAGCATTGCCAAGGCGTGGCTTCGAACTGGGGCGAATCTCGTCCTGGGAGGCATGTTCACTGAAGTCTGCCTCCAGGCGATGGAATCCCTTCTCGCCGGGGATGGGACAGAAGGAGCAAGAGATGCCAATGACATATCTAGATCCCTGTTTGCATATTCTAGTCGGCCTCTCGTTGTCACATCTGATACCACCCTTGATGAGTTTCGTGCCCAGTTGGGCCAGGACAACACACGGTGGGAGAGTATTTGCTTCTTTCTCATTACCGTCTCAAGAGCTACCATGGGTGTTCGTCATCATGAGTCCCCATTTGAGTCAGAGTCAAAGAAGCGTCACATCCGCCGGCTGGCCATGCACTACGCCGATCGGTGTCTCGATATCTGCCTTTCTCTCGATTGTCTGAACGACTTGCAGTTCGTGTTGCAGTACGAGAATTTTATTTTACATACCCTCGTTGATGGGGATCAAAGTGTGTCAAAGCCCTTTTGCGATAGAATCAGTCGCGTCTAATCTTGAGCTAGGCTTTGAGTCCTGGAGGAAGCTGGGCGATCTTTCGAGTTCTGTATTCGCTCTCGGATACCACCAGGAGCTTGAGTGTAATGGTCCTGTACCTCAATTTCTCAAGAGCATTCGCCAAGCTGCCTTTGCATCCTCCTACTCTGCTGATAAGAATGTTTCTATCTTTCTTGGACGACCTCCTCGCATATCCAGGAAATTTTGCCACTTCCGCCAACTCAGCCTTGACGCATACTACTCACATGAGTGGGGACCCGAGACTCGGCTGGATTTATTTGCGGATGCCCGCTGGGCAGCTTTGTGTGCGATTCTTAAAGAGGACATTATAGTTGAGCTCTTTGGAGAAGAACGCCATGAAGAGAGACTTGGCAAAGCAAGGTTGGTTAGCTTTCATCTGGATTGAGAACTTTACTAACCTCCACAGTCGGATACAGACCAACGCTGAGCTACAATGGTCCTCCCTGCCCCGACACTTTCGCCTTCAAACACCGATGAAGTCGTTCGATCGGCCACCTTTGGAGCTGGATCTCATGCTCGGGATAAGACTCAACCATCTTCACGTCTTATTTCTTCTGCGCCTGGCTCTCGTACGTCGGGTTTCTGAGCCAGACCCTCAGCTCTATGCCATTGCTCAAGAAATGCTTGGCCTTGTAGTTGAAGGTGTTGTTCTAAAAGATCACCTTGTGCACTCTGGCACATCTCTGACCTGGAAGGTAAGCCAGTTTCTCTTTCTCGTGTGAAAGCTCAGATAAAGGCTAACTCCTCCTACTGGTGGCTTACTACGGTCTGGCAGCCGCAGGTGTCATATGTCTCTCTCTGCTTCAGAAGCTACCCTCAACAGAAAACGGGGCAACGCAAACTCCCCAGGTCCTAAGAGAGTTGGGCGTATTGGTTACTGAGATCGAGTTTGGCACATTGGTATACGAAGAGGATGCTAATTATGAGTTGCTTTCTGGAGCCACTAAAACGATCAAAGCCATTCTTGACAAAAGTCTGACCACCACGCTAGATCAAAATCATTTGGCCGGGGGGTCTGTTGAGGCAACGGTGGGACAAGGGGCTGGAGGGGACGGCCAGCTATGGGATCCTTGGGGAACCAGTAGCCTCCAGGATTTCGAGGCCAACTTCTGGCTCACGCTTTCTGAGCATCCATCTTTGTTGAATGGCCATAGCGATGGATTTCTAGCATGTGGGTAAACTGAATATTTTGATCAATCCATAACTGATCACAAGCGGTCCCCGTTCTCAGGTTTGGTGATGCTGAGTGTGCGGAAGAGTACTCAGTATTTATTTATAATATGATTACAGAGGGGACATGTATCTCTTAAATACTGGATATGCCAATGTTTCTTATACTCTCGATCTCTCTGGGAATCTGGGGTAGATTCCAGGCAGGGTTGAGTAAAAACGCGTGGAAGGCCCTTTGCATCATGGTCAATCGGCATTGACTGGGAAAACCACCTCTGAGGCAAACATATCAGGGCGGTCGGAGAGACTCCCGCCTGATTTTTTGGCAAGAAACAGCCCCTGAAGGCAAGTTCTGAAGAGCCATCCAGGCCCGGGAATTTAGGGGTGACGATGATCTAGGGGGGGCCGAACATTTATAAATTGCGCTGTCCAAATTTTTAAGAGCGGCGGAGAGTTGAGAGTTGCCCCCGGATCCTTGGCCGAGATCTTGATTTCGCCGATATCACTCTCCGACTGACGGACGCCGGCCCTATCCTGTCGCACGTATCGGCCTCGGAGTTCGGATTCTGATGTCGGAGCTCGTTCCGATGGCCGGGAAAGTTAAGTTTTGACTCAACTTGGGAACGTAACTTACTCTACGTACCAGTGGTGTTTTCTCGGAGCTTTGATATGTCGCCGTCAAACGCTTCACTCCGTAATATAGATATTGCTAGGGCATGGCCTACGCAAAACGAGTAATCAGAGCCGTAACCAGGAACTCGCTTCTTGCCAGAACCCTACTCCCCATCTGGGCTCTCCTGTCACCCCAAGTCTGTCATCTACACATCAGTTCCAGGATTGTTCGGTCGCCCTTGATGGCTCATCAAAAGCTCAGTCCTGACGTCGAGTTTGTTCGTGCCATTCGCGATCCTCTCCCGGTGCCTGGCCAGCGAAATGTGCTGGTGACAAGCGCCCTTCCATACGTCAACAACGTCCCCCATCTGGGTAACATTATCGGCAGTGTGCTCAGTGCAGATGTCTTCAGCCGGTACAACAAAGCTCGAAATCGGAACACCCTCTACGTCAGTGGAACTGATGAGTACGGCACGGCGACCGAGACTAGAGCACTTCAAGAGGGAGTCACACCCTTGGAGCTGTGCAACAAGTATCATGCCCTACACCGCCAGATATACGAATGGTTCGACATCGATTTTGACTACTTTGGCCGCACCACCACCCAGAAGCAGACTGAGATCGCGCAACACATCTTCACCAAGCTCCATACCAACGGGTTCCTCGAGGAGCAGACTGTATTGCAGCCTTACTGCCCCAAGCACGATGCATTTCTCGCCGACAGATTCATTGAAGGTACCTGTCCACGTTGCCAGTACCATGACGCGAGAGGAGACCAGTGCGACCAGTGCGGTAACCTGCTGAATGCATTGGAGCTGGTAAACCCACGCTGCAGGCTCGACGGCGCAGCTCCCGTTCCGAGAGAAACAAGGCACCAATATCTACGCTTGGACAAGCTTGAGGCCCGAGTCGGAGCATGGTTTTCTACTTCGGTCGAGGGCAGCGGCTGGTCGAAGAATGGTGCCCGCATCACTGAAGCACTGCTCAGAGAAGGCCTGATCCCCAGGCCGATCACCCGAGACCTAAAATGGGGAACTCCAGTGCCGCTGCCAGGATACGAAAATAAGGTGTTGTACGTGTGGTTTGACGCCTGCATCGGCTACGTCTCCATCACGGCCAACAATACCCCTCACTGGGAACAGTGGTGGAGGAACCCCGACGAGGTCAAGCTTTACCAGTTCATGGGCAAAGACAACGTCCCTTTCCACTCCATCGTCTTCCCTTCAAGTCTGGTCGGCACAGGAGAGACATGGACTAAGTGTTATTATCTTGATGCGACCGATTATCTTAATTACCAGGACGGCAAGTTCTCTAAGTCTCGAGGCATTGGTGTCTTTGGCAACGATGCCGCAGATACAGGCGCATCTGCATCTGTCTGGAGGTACTACCTCCTTTAGTCACGCCCTGAGACCGGCGACGCTCGGTTCGACTGGACATCATTCATGTTCAAGAACAACTCTGAGCTGTTGGCCAACTTGGGAAACCTTGTCAATCGTCTGATCAAATTTACCGTCAAACACTTTGATGGTCATGTCCCGGACTATTGTCCCGACGTACCAGATCCTCACTTCTCTTCCCTTCAAGACCACGTCAACACTCTACTTGCTACGTACCTCGACAACATGGAAGCCGTCCGGTTACGGTCTGTGCTAGAGACAGCAATGGGCATATCGACTCGTGGTAACCAATACCTAACCGAAAATACTTTTGGCTCGGCATTGGTAATAGACGACTTTTCTCGAGCCGCTTCGGTAGTAGGTCGTGGGCTGAACCTGGTGTATCTCCTTTCCGCCTTGATGTCGCCATTCATCCCTACAGTATCCGCCGAGATCGTAGCTCAGCTCAATGCACCTCTTCGCACTATCCCCGATCAGTGGACTGGCCGGGACCTTCTACCAGGCCACAAGTTAGGAGAGCCAAAGCACCTATTTCGGAGGATCGATGAGAAGCAGATAGGTGAATGGCGAGAACGCTTTGGTGGGTCACCTGGGTCCTCGAAGGGTGTCAACGACTCGGCCAAGGTCGGCCAAGTCAAGGCAAAGCACCAGAACAAGACAAATGGGAAGCCATCGGGAAATGTTGAGGCTTTCCTCCCGAGTAGAGTTGATCTGCGAGTCGGCAAGATTCTACGGGCCAATGAACACCCAGATGCCGACTCGTTATATGTCTCCACGGTTGATTGTGGGGACAAGCCGGGCACAGCGAACACTAGCTGGGACATTGAGACAGGCACCACGGTAAGAACTGTCTGCTCGGGGCTGAAGGGCAAGATGCCCCTTTCTAGACTCCAAGACCGCTCGGTTGTGGTGGTCGCCAATCTCAAGCCAGTCACAATGAGAGGAGTCAAGTCAGGAGCAATGTTACTAGCTGCCGTACCCAGCGAGGATAATGACAGCATCATCGAGCTGGTTGATCCACCTGCTGGTGCTAAGCCAGGAGAAAGACTCTCTTTCGAAGGCTGGGAAGTTTGCACACCGGATCCTGTCTTGAAACCGAAGGAAAAGATTTGGGAGATCTTGCAAGGGGCGCTCAGAACAAACTCTGACCGCGAGGTGGTGGTTCTGCGCGACAACATTACTGCAACTGTGTTGCCTACCGCTTTTAACGAGGGAACAAGGTTGGGTGGCAGCAGGCTAGTCAACGAAAGTGGTGTGTCTTGTACCGTTTCAAGTCTGGAGAACGCAACCGTTAGATAGACAGTTCTCGCTGGGGTTTATACATCTCTACACAAGCTGAACTTATGCCACTATATACTTTCACACTGAACACGCACTGTGCTTTTGTCGATTAATAGCCACTTAAAAATGGTTCGCAACGGGGACTTGTCCCTGGCCGCTTGTACAGGGAAACATTAGTCTGGTGCGAATACTTTAGCAAAGGCCCAGTTATCAACCCATGAAAACATCAGAATATAATATAATTTTGGCATAGTAGATGATAACAGCACCTTCAAGACAAAGCGTAATTCATAGAGGACGAGATGGTTGCATTGTAGCTGCAAGTCCCCCCACTCGAGATCATCCTCTACGCTCCACTGTTGTCAATACAGGAAATGCCCAGCAAACGATTGTAGGATCAAATCGAAGAAGACTCTCATGGCCATTAAAAGTGGCGAACAATATTTTCCCTTAAGTAACAGGAGACACATCGACGAGGATTCAAATGGTCATCCCTAATACATCATGATTCAAGTTGGATTCTATGAATCACCTGTTTCAGTCTTGACTTGCTTTAATGTCTATCTATATCCAAACGATACTCTGATAGCAGTACCCAGTCGCTGGACAGCCGTACCCATTGCCTCCTCGGTAGCACTTGCGAACGTGGTGCGAAAGAAGAGCTCTCCCAGAGGGGTATCCGGTTCTGCGCGGAACCAAGACCCTCGAGCACAGAGCACTCCATTGCCAAGGGCACTATGAAAGATTTCCTCTTCTATCTCGAGAAGGGGCCGATAGGGGTACTCCGGGTGCTCCGAGTGGTTGATTTTGAGCCACAACTATGAATCAATATTAGTGTTGATAATCCAACAACACTTCAGAGCTCAAAACTCTCCGAGGGACTGTGAGAAACTCACAAACATTCCGGCTGACGGCGGAGTCCAGCTCACAAGCTCTTTCGGCAGGAACTCCTCGCAAGCAGCAAGCAACATGTTGCGTCTTCTCGTGTAGTTAATCTTCAGATTTTGAAGCCACCTAAGGTAGCCCTCGTGGCCCCATGTTTCATCGAGCAGCTTCCATAGTAGGACTTGTGCCAGCCCTCCAGGACCTTGGTTGGCAACTTCAGCGTGACGGAGGTATCGTTGAATTACCTGCTTGCTAGCCGTAATCCAGCCCATCCTAGATCCTGGGGCGAGCACTTTGGAGAAGGAGTCCATCCGAAGCACGCGTCCGTCAACATCGAGACTGATGAAAGACGGAACCAGGCCTGCAAGGAAATCCTCCAGCGATTCCACTTCCTCTGTGGCCAAGGCGCCCTTGCCAAGATAGGGCTGCATTTGAAGAAAGTAGTACGGCTCATCTTCAATGATAAAGACATTGTGCTTTTGGCAAATAGTGTAGATAGCCTGACGTCGTTCAGCACCTTGGGTGGCTCCGGTTGGGTTCTGCCCAGAAGGTACTGTATAAAGCACATGCGGTTTCCGACTGCCACGAGACTCGGCATCCCACGAGCTTAGGACTTTATCCATTTCATCTGGAATGAGTCCTTGGTCGTCCATTTTGACACCGGCGACCATTATCCCTTGGGGGGATATGGTCTCCAATGCCGTAGCAAACGTGTATGCCTCTGTCAGAACTGTGTCGCCCCGATCGCGATCACAGAGCATCCGTATAGTCTGCTCGAGAGCGCTGGTGCTACCTACAGTTTGACATACCTGCCAATCAGAGTAGGGAGGATTAAAGATAAGCTCAGTATGCTCCGTGATGAAGCGTGTCATTTGAGGCGACCCAGTCGCTTGGCCGTAGTTGAGGGCGATGGAAAGATCATACTCTGAGATTCCATCTCTCACATCGTACTTCCCTATCGTGACCGTCTGCGTCAAGTTCGCGTTTTGGGAAAGCATATCCTTTTCTTCAAAATGAGGCGGCCTCGGTATGACCATTGAAATGCTGGAATAAGGAAAATACTCGCTCGAGGGGAGGCCACCTCCGAGTGAGATGAGTCCAGGCGTGCCGAGATAGCTAGCAGCCTGTTTGAGGATACAGGGTGGTCGAGAAAGGCTCTCGCGGCTAAAGTGGGCTACATGACTGCATTAGCAAAGACATATCGGTGAGGGCGATGGGGAAGATGAACAATTCCAATCCTTGGCCATAGGCTTTTCAGGAGTTTGGTGCTGCAGCCTGTTAGCACAGAGTGTCAAAGAGGCGGATAGACTAACAGTGGACCGAAACAAGTCGCTGTTCGAGACAGCGGCTACACCAGCAACAAGTTTCCCGGCTGCAGCTCTTCTCTTCCGGATAATGTCGAAAGGGGAGAGGCAGTTATTGGTTTTGGTTGCCTCGGTGGGATCGACGGTAGTTGAGTGAACCATGATGTCTTGGCACAGAGCGTCAACTTAGTTAGGTTGATCGATGTTATCCCTCTCGAAACAAGAGAGCAAGTTTTGAACAACTTCTGTCGTCTTTAACAGTCAAAGTTCCTTTATGCTACACTCAATCTCCATGCCGGCGATATCGGGCCGGCCAGCGCAATATCGGGAATGCTGCTTAGAGTGGGGACTCTTGCGTCGGCGAAACGTCAGCCTCGGAGTATCATACGAGATTACGCCGAGAATTCGGGGATTGCGGTATCGGGACCGTCAAATCGGAAGTCCTAAATGATCGGAAATCCGCCTTGCAAATCGCCATCAGGCCTCCCTAGTAGTCAGTATGTCATTCATTCACGGCATGGCAACTCCCTGAGTTGTTCTTGCTGTACCGAAACTAGACCGAAACTATGAGGATGCCTAATCAGCTACAGGTTTTCGATATTTAGATGGGTTGTGTTTGTTTCCAATGCCGACGAGAGCGTAGCCTGCAGGATATCCAGGCCAGTGCGCCTGAAAAGGAACAAGGAACGGGGTAAGCCATGTATGAAACTCAATAAACACTATTCTAATGGCAAAAGGTGAGCCTTTAAACAGGTACCGAGGCAATTAGCTCATATATGATGCTCCACACCATGCAAAGTATGGCTAACTGAACGACATTAACGGCAGCATCACATCACAATCATGCTGGAATCACACCCTTCTAATATGGCACATAGGGTTAACGAAAGCTTGGAGTTGGCCAGTTGCAAGCGTCATCGTGTTGTTGCAATGCAATTAAGTTAATTTAACCTGCTGTGAAGAGATATGGACGAGTTGGAACCTTCGAATGTCCAGCAACACAATACAATAACGTCTGAGGGCTTAGATAATGTGCACAGAACTACAAAGCATCAATCAAGGTCCCGAATAAACCCATACAGTCCTGGCGTGCAAAATCCTCAAGTGTGGGTTGGCTATCCTCGAGGCTACTACACGGGAATTCCAGTGTAGAATCAGCCGCAGGTGAGGTAGAATTGTCGCGGACAACTTCACTGGCTGAATCAAGGTTTTCCCTTTCACCTACGTCGAAGTGTTCCAGGAATGGTAAATCGGTTTCCCGTTGCGTCGTGGCGTCAAGAAGATGAGTTACGGAGATCGTCCCTTGCTGAGGCAGATATCTACACTCAAGACCAGCTTAAGATAGAGGTTTGGCTGGAAGGCTAGCATATCGATCCAGTCGAAACTTGCTGGTTGGCTCTCGGGCTTTGGCATGGCCAGATCAATGATGTATTTGACAATGTCATAGATCCAGTCCACACTATCATAGCGGGTTTGGTAGACTTTCATCGCGGCGACCAGAAAATGGGCTTGACTTTCGGTTCCGGGAGTATCTTGGTCTGAGCCGGGCTGGAACTGGAACGTAGGCTCACAAAATCTATCGTTGATGGCCTTGAGGATCAGTGGCAAGACTGTAAAGCCAACAGCCGAGTTGGGAAGCCATTGGACAAGTTCTCGCTCGACAAGTGCCCCATAGCATATGGAGAGACCTCATACCGCGTCTTGTAAACCATGCAAGCTGTCGTAGATGACGGCTATAGACGACTGAGAGATATCGGGAGGTCGTTGGAAGACGCAAAGATGTAATACCTCGTAGTTGTAAAGAATCATATGTGCAGTGTAATAATACATGAGCACGAGATTGGTGTAGAGGAATATCGATTCGTGGGACGCTTCCCGCCCTTTCCAGGAGCCTGGTGCTGCCATCATAGATAGGGCCTTCTCTGGGAGTTCCAAACCGGTGTCTATATACCACCCATCTAGTCGTTGTTTAGACTGGTAGACACATTTTGAAACCTCGGTACCTCGAGCAAAGGACATTCCCCGAGCGCCATCGTGCGGGAACATCAGTACCAAGGCGTCTGTAAGGGCGACGAAGAGGTTGACTTGTTGGATGAGAATTCGGGCTAGTTTCTCCTTTGTGGTAGTGTCATAGACCTTTGATCGTTCGAATTCATCTTCAAAATCCTGGACTTGAAGGCGATCGGCCGTGAAGTCAAAGTCATCCTTCGTGATGAGGATCGGATGCCTCATCAAAAGGCTGAGCGATCGATCCCTAATGATGCAGCACCACCACACCCTCTTAATCAGGCATTTCTGTGCAGAATCGACTGATTTGGATGCCGCAGGGTACTGGTGGGCGTCGGCAAGCCTAGCATTTTCGATAGCGCTTGTAAGCCACGACGTATCGACTTTCTTCCTCGTGGACATGGATGAAAATGAGAGAAGGGCTGCCTGCGCTGAGGAGAGAGGGATAGATGTGCCCTAAAGTTCAACAAGAGTTCGGCTCGTCGGAAGAACGATACTCTCATTGACCGAACATCGGAGTAACCCAGCCGCCTCACGGTGGCATCGCAAACAAAGGTGCAAGATGCGAATAGCATCGCGTGTAAGACGGGCAAAGATATTCTCGGTGGTGAGGAGTCCCCTACTCTCTGTTGATACACTTCCCAGAAGTCGCCTTCATGGATAAGAGGCAAGACTGGGTGGATGTGAAGGAAATCATGGTGCATCAACGCGTCGAGTAAGATACGGGTGGGGAGATGCAGGCTAACCTGGGACTCGAGAAAGGCGACGTCTGACAATGGAAGGGCACCTAAACAAGCCAAATCAGCGAAGGGGTAGTAGCTGAAAGGAACTTGAACGCTTGATGAGAGCTGAGTAACGGTGGAGTCGTGCATCTCACTCAGGGGAGCATGGATGAGGCTCTCCATGTTGGACTTTAGCGGTTTGTCCAGGGCCATTAGATCCTCAACCACTTCTTTGGTAGAATCATTTACAAGTCCTTGCCTTGGACCAACAGACGCGTTCAGCAGATGCAATAGCTGTGCCTCGTCGCCCGTCATGCTCGTGCAGGTAGTCTTTTCTGGTGGCTCTTCAAAGCATGGGCTAGAAATAGAGTTGACAATCGAATCACTTGCGTGAGTTTCCCCAGTCGACGGTCCGTTCGCGCCGACTGGATATTCTGGCGACGGCCTCTCAATAGGTATAACCTTGACTCCGTGGCCGAGGATATTCCTTTTCTAGACATCAGTACTCTTCCTTGGCGAACGCGTACCATGCAACCTACCCTCTGCGCCCTCTTTGCAACCCGCACCGCTTCTCATCGAGAAGGCAGTTTGTATGCACGTGCCCTCTCTGCGAGTCACATCTCACAGCGTACTTTGCGACGGCGACAATGGAGACAAGCTCTTCCTGCTCGTCTGCAGGGCTTCTTCGGCGATTTTGGCCTTGGTTGCGCAACCTTGCTTGTAGGGAGCTTTGTGGGTTCCATGGGACAGAAAAAAGTCTTCTGAATGGGACAGCCGTGGGGTGGAAAGAGCAGGACGAAGCAGTGTATGTTCTACCCGTCAGAGCACATGTGAAAAGATCCCGTACTTGAGCAAATGGGCGTCTACAGTAACCCTCTTTTTGAGGAACTCAGAGACGCTAACGGTATCAGCGATCCTGGCTTCTGGTTGTTGTCGTCAGTTGATGAACTACATGCTGCTGTAATCGAAGAGTTCTTCACCGTCTGCACTTAGCCCAAGCCATTTCGGGGGAGTGAACACCACGATGAAAGTGGGATATACAATTCTTCAGCTGCCGAGAGCTTACTAAATGCCAAAAGTTACCCAAAAACACCTCTCCAGATTTGTGCTATCTTATACTGTCCTCTGGTGGACTGCCACTGCTCCCGAGTTAGGAAGTGCCCCGAGTTCCAACCTTGGGGGGGGGGGGGGACTATTTCGCGGCAGCCTGGTTAGATCCGCGAATTAGCTGGCTGTAATGGGCCTTAAATAATATTCAGGACCGAGGTATCGAAATAAATCACCGTCGGTGAGTCAAGATGTTGAACAGACCTCATCGGAGAAAGCCTCCAAGTTTTCTCCGATGCTTTCTCCGAGGTCGGCACAACATGTCCAATCAAGCAGTATCTAGCCCAAAGAACCCGATTTTAGATCATGGTTCATTGGTACGCCATGATTGACGACGTACGCGAATTACATGCAACGCCCGAGGGTAGCCGACGCCCATCCCTTTGTTAGCTAGGGTCCTTGGAGCGTCACCGGTGTCGGCACCCATCCAACAAAGCGATTGTGTTCATTGCTGCATATATTACCGTTAAATGTCATTGCATGTTCCAAGATATCTTATCCGGTACAACCACCAAGCAACCACTCGTCTCATCATTTCTATCAACTATGAAGAATTCCTCTGTTAAAGTTGCGGAATACCTCTTCCAGCGCCTAGGCCAGCTCAACATCACTGCCATCCACGGCGTCCCCGGCGACTACAATCTTACCCTTCTTGACTACGTCGAGTCCACTGGCTTGACATGGGTTGGCAATGCCAATGAACTCAACGCCGGATATGCAGCCGACGGGTATGCCCGTTTGAAGGGTATCGGCGCTATTATTACTACGTTTGGTGTTGGAGAACTGTCAGCGATCAACGCTATCGCGGGAGCTTACGCCGAAAGGGCTGCTGTGGTACACATCGTGGGTACCCCTTCACGAGTGACCCAGGAGTCCAAGCTGCTCGTCCACCACACATTTGGGGACGGGCAGTTTGAACGCTTCGCCGAGATCCATCGCCACGTTACCGTTGCCCAGACCAGACTCCTAGATACCCGAACCATCCCAGAGCAGATCGACTGGGCCTTGCAACAGTGTCTCCTACACAGCAGGCCTGTGTACATCGAGGTTCCAGTTAACTTGGTTGATGCCCCAGTTGCGGCAATGGGCCTCACTCATGCGTTGCCGTTGCCAAGTTACCATTCAAATGAGGTGACTAGCTCTGCTGCCTCCAGGGTCATGGAGAAGATGTACACAGCAAAACAACCTGTCATCATCGTCGACGGGGAAGTACGGGCGATTGGGGTGGTAAACGAGGTAGAACATCTGGTCAAGTCTACTGGTTGGCCGACGTGGACTACAGGATACTCCAAGTCGCTCATAGACGAAGGACTGCCGAACGTCCATGGTGTCTACAATGGCAGTTTTGAGACCTCAAAGTCTCGGAAGTTTATCGATCAAGCGGATCTAATCCTATGTTTTGGCCCTCATTTTACATCGACCAACACCTTCCTCTTCTCAAGCATTCCGGACCCCCGAGTCACTGTTCTCTTTACGGATACAGAGGTCAAATTCGCTAGCGAGACCATCCGAAACTGCCCGGCAAAGCCCCTTCTTTCCCAACTCGTGCAGGGTCTGGACCTGTCCAAGCTGTACAGGTACGAGAAATATCCCGATCTGCATAGGGATAGTCTCCTGTCATTCTCTACCCTACCTTCCGATGGCTTGATCGACCAAGCGAATGTTTGGCGCCTTCTCGGGAATTTCCTTCGACCAGGAGATATTCTGATGGCAGAAACTGGCACAGCGGGCTACGGAGCTCGACATATTCCTTTGCCGTCCCACGCCAAGTACTTTGGGCCAGTCACTTGGCTCTCAATTGGATATATGCTCCCTGCGGCCCAAGGCGCCGCACTCGCTCAGAAGGAGTTGATGAGCACAGATAATTACCACGGGATCAAGAATGCACGCACCATTCTCCTGATGGGTGATGGAAGCTTCCAGATGACTGCCCAAGAGTTATCGACTATGATTCGTCATGACCTCAATATGGTTGTCTTTCTCATCAACAATGATGGGTATACCATCGAGCGTTGTATTCACGGTTTAACTGAAAAGTATAACGACGTGGCCTCGTGGCGGTATCTGGAGGCACCTCGGTTTTTTGGGGCCCTTGAAAATTCATTCACACGATCCATTAGAAACTGGGGCGAGCTGGAGGAAGTGTTGAGCAATAGTACTCTTCACGATGGTGAAAACTTGAGGATGGTAGAGATTCTGATGGGTCGGGAGGATGCACCTGAAGGCCCGTTGTCCCAGTATCTAGACAAGCAACGAGCGCGACTACAAGGGTAGAATACTAATGTCTTGTAAAAAGTATGAACCCCTTGTCTTCCAGTTTCGTCATCCTATACTTCATGTCATTTTCAGAACTGGTGTGAACCTGTTATGTAGTGAATGACTGTTCCGCCGGATTTTCGGGTTGCTCTTCGTGCTCTGGTAGATGACTTTCTTTGATGTAGATGTATCCGGGCGATCAAGTTGCTCAAATGGCGACGCACTATTACCCTCAATCGCTTGCGAACTTAGCCTGTGTCTACTCCATAGCACACAGCCTTTCGGGGGCCTAGAATTAGTGGCTGTGAGTTCCTTTGGCGATAAGAAGCTAAGCTCCCCCGGCCATCTCCGCTTTCAGATAAGAGGTACGGATGGTATAAAGAATCGGTACAACCCGATTGAGGCTGTCCCATTCCCTATAGCTCCCTGCCTGTTCCTCAGTGGGACACTAGCCCTCTCTTTGGCATCTCACTGAATAGAAAGAAACACGATGTCGGCCCCTGGGATGGAGACGGCTTCGAACGCATCAAACCCCGCAATCCAAGGTCGTCTCAGAAGTTACCGTCGGTCCAAGCGGCAAAAGCCATGCAACGCCTGTCGACGGAGGCGAGTTGCCTGCGTGCGCCAGGGCGATCTATCTTGCACCTTCTGCACGAGGAGGAATCTCGACTGTGTAGTTGAGGATGGGGAGGCTCCAAGTCCTGCTCAGAACGCAACACCAAGCAGCGACAAGTCCCAAGGCACGGTTAGTCATGAGACTCAACGTCGACGCAACCAGACATCCTCACAAACTGCTCAGCACATTGGGCCAACAAGTGACCACGACAACTTCATTCTTCGTCACTGGATGTGGATGGGCTCGAATGAGTCGACGAACTGCATCTGGTCCCGGCGACAGCCTGATACCCATGCGGAAAGCCCTGTTCACTTTGCAGTATGTCTAATCCCGCATCCCGTATCAGAGCTACTTCCCCGAATTGATCGTGCAAAGGCATTTCCAGACGATCAGCTTGATGCTCGCCCAGGCTATTATCCTAAGAATACCATAAACGACGCCATTGGCTTCTGTCAATCGGAACTGATGGACACGTACTTCGAATATGTCCATCCTGCTTTTGCGCTTCTCGGCCCGCAGCGGTGTTCGACCATCAGCTCCTCGGCAACCCTTCGCGCCTCCATGTATGCTTTGGCGCTCAAACACTGCCCTGTCGCTCGTGATGTTGACCCGTGGATTTTCACCGACTTTAACAAGCAGGCGCTGAATATCGAAAGGCATGCACCAAAGCTAGAAACCATTGAAGCAGCTCTGCTGTTCGCCCAACGTCACGCCCACGTGCTCAGGTATGGCGGATCGGGGTCTTGTGAGTAGCTTGACTGTTACAGCTGAAGCTAAGAGGTCTTATTAGAGCACCTACAATGCCAGGAATGTGTTCAGATGTTGGCAGTGTAAGTTGCAGCGCTCACTTGGTCACATTTGTCTGCTGACTCTTCTTGTCTCCCTCGTAAGATCGTCGGCATGGCACATGATCTGGGTCTCAATATTGACCCAGTTCATTGGGATATATCCGAGTCCGAGAAACGACGCCGAAAAAGGCTTTGGTGGGGTGTATTCATACAGGATAAGTGGTAGGGCCCGACGCCTACCGCCATCGTACCAGCCATCTAATTTGATCCAGGAATGCGCTCACCCTCGGTCGACCGTCGTTCTTGATGGAAAGCCAGAACAACCACTCTGAGCTTACACTCAGTGACTTTGCAGAGGAAGGCTTTTCAGTGCCCGAGCTAGAGGATTGCAATGCTGCCAATCAGTTCATTGCGGCGGCTAGTCTAACGGTGATCCTTGCCAAGATAACGACACATTACTTTTCAGTCCGGACTGCCCATCTAGATCTGGAGGTTTCCGAGACGGAATCTACCCTCGCCATGTTCGAAGAGGAACTGGAGCTCTGGCGGAACAGGTCCCTAGCACCGCTATTGACAAAGTCGGCTTTCCCTGATCCTACCGGTAAGGACATATCATCCTTCTTCATTGTTCGTTGTAATGGGCTGCTGAATCAGGATACAGGATCACTCGAGCTTGCATATTATACCACTCAAGTAACCCTTTATCGAGGTGTTCTCCGCGAGCTAACAGCTCGCCCGTGCGTCAGCGATCAGCTATGGGAACACCTCTCTGCAATGAGCAAGAAAGTTGCCTTATCTGTCATCAGTCTTCTGGAATACTTGCCAGTGGCTCGCAGCTCGGCATTTTGGTGGTCAAGTACGACTTTTGACGGGTTTTGTTCCGCTCCCGGCTTTTTTTAAGTCACTAACGTGCTTGGCAGCATCAAAACTAAATTTCTCGATTGCTGGAAGTTTTATGATCAGGATGTTTCTGTCCTCAACTACAACTGAAGATCGACGTTTCTGGATGGATCGATTCAATTTCTACCGGAAACTTCTACAGGCCCATTCACTCGGCTGCGGAATCACCACCCACGCCTTACTTAGGCTAGACCTTCTCACCAATCGCCAGGACCTGAAAGATCCTGGTTTAGAGGACGATTACCTCAACACGCCGCTCATGGCTGGAGACGAAATCTTTGCAGACTCACTTTCTATGGGGAGCTTTTACATGGAATGATCATAATCTGAATTCAGAAACTAAGCCTATCCATAATACATCTCGATAGCATGTGCCCGAGCCATCCTTCGACCTGGCTAATGTACATGGACTGTGAAAATCTACCCAGCATCCAAAGTCGTGGAAGTAGAGGAGTCGACTCCGTATACACAAGGTCAGTGGCGATAGAAGGCTCGCTGAGTCCATGTTGCAATCGTCTTGCGAAGAGGGTTCCGTCGCCGTTTGGCGCCTATAAATGCTTAGTACGGCTTGATATTTCGCGTGACAGTGGGACCTACATGGACAGAAGTGTACATGGCAATGCTTTAGGATCCACTAGAGAAGCTATTCAGTTTCCACATGATCGACCGTGAAAACCTGCGCCCGAGTTGACGCGAAGGCCCTCGCAGGAACCCTGTTCTCAAACAAAACGTCCAGCTCAGCAAAGGTACGGCCTTTGATCTCAGGTAGACGAAAGAAAACCCAAACCCAGGCTAAGAAGGTGAACCCCGCCCAGAAGAAGGCTGTCTTTCCTTGCCATTTCCATCCAGCTGGACTGATCATATACGTGGTCAATGTTCCGTTGAACACCGATCCGATGTGATAGGCGTTGCGACCAAGGATTGCCGTCTTGTTGCGAAGCCTGGTGGAAGGAACCTCGAAACTAACAACGTAGGACATTGGCCCGACTGAGAGCGAGTAGCACAGATAGAAGGCCATGATCAGAGCACCTGTGGACCATGCTGTCGCTTTTGTATAAGCAGGAACACCGAGGGCCCCAATAGCGATCTGAAGGGTGAAGATGGCCCCTAGACCCCAGAGGTAAATGGTACGCCTTGCCACACGAGGCATGATAAACCAAAGCAGAATACCGGCTACAAAGCCAAGCGCGTTCTGGCCGATACTGAGGTTGAAAGCATTATTGGCAGAGAGACCTTGAAGTTGGAAGAAGGATGTCGTCCAAAGGACCAGAGCGAAACCGACCAAAGGTTGCATTGTCTGCGCAACGCAGGATATCTCTGTGCGGCGCAAATTCGTACCTTGAAAACAATCCCAGTAGGTGGTTCCGGCTTGTAATTCCCTCTCTTGCATGTCCGTTAAGATCATTTGAGATAGCGTGTTGCGGATTTCTTCCTCTGGAACGCCAGTAGAGAGACGAAGTAGAGAGTTCCGGGCGTCGTCAGTCCTATGCTGACGAACGAACCACCATGGGGACTCTGGTGCAAGGTAGACCCCAAGAAGAATCAAAGGCGGGAAGATCCATTGCACTGCCCATGGGACTTTGTAGGCTAGTTCCGTTGTGTCTTCGGAGAACGAGCGCAGCACGCCGCTGGCCATGAGCTTTCCAATACTCCAACAGATGTTAACCCATGTCTCTAGATATGGTCGCAGAGCCAAGGGAGAGATCTCAGCAGTATAGACAGTCGTCAGCGTGAGGAAGCACCCCAGGGGAAGGCCAAGAAGGAGTTGCCCAGCAAACAATGTCTGAACGTTTGGCGCAAAATAGAGGATGAAGACAAAAGCAGCGTTGAGGATACATGCGACTCCGGCCGTACGTCTGAACCCGTACCAGTCGGCGGCATAGCCCGTAACGATCAGACCGAAGAATTGGCCTACCATAGCACCTTGCCCGAGCGCACTTTGCCAGGGAGCACTCAAAGAGTAGAGTCCATCGTCCTGGAGGGAGCCGTACCTTTTGGCGAATGCTGGAAGTCCGAAGAAGGAATAGATCAGGGAGGTATCATACCCTTCCATAATCACAGCAGTGGAGAGGTAAAGAGACCAGAATATTGCTTTGTAGTGGGTTTTGAAAGCACTCCTCACGGTCTGTTCGTGCTCGGCGTCAACGGCTTGTCGGGCATTTTGGAGGTCCTCGTAGTTGTCGGGGCTCGTTTCGTCAATCGTCTTCTCCATGGGTGCTATTCGGGGAGCGAAATGGGATGGATAGGATTGATAAACAATAACGTAGGCCGTGTTTCGAACTTTCTCTCGTAGATGTTCTTACGTATGCAGAAGGATGGAGTATTGGGAACTTGGCGATGCTGGGGTAGACACGAAGGGCAGATGATCGTTGTCGTTTATACTCGCGACTTCAAGCTTTGCTGTTGTCCATCAGGTGGCCGACTGCCCGCGGACCCCCCCGGCAGTCCAGACTCATGATCGTAAGGATAGGTCGTTGAGGGACATGATAAGACCTACCATAAGAGCATCCAAGGTTAGCATCGTTAGTCCAGAAGCGGAGCGGGCGCTGCCTGGGGCGCTCACACAGGCGGGGACGCCGCGGCGAAATAGTTCGTGACTTTCGGCGCGTGCACAAGCGGCGAAATGGCTTCGTGTACTTAGGCCTCCACAAGCGGCGAATATCCTTAGTTGTAGAGACATTGCGCCGCGCGATTGTGAGCGCAAACTCACTAGCAGGTGCAGATCTACTCGGACGTCCTTTCAGATACAGCATTTCTCTCTCTCCTCGTTCTATTCATTTTTTTTTACACCTTTGTTTCCGTCCATTGCATCTGAAGATAATATTTCATCGATCATGGCTATCTCAAAGCGTCGTTGGTGGAAAGATGCCATTGTGTATCAGATTTGGCCAGCCAGCTTCAAAGACGGTAACGGGGATGGCCTAGGGGACTTGAAAGGCATCATTGAGTCACTTGAGCACATCCAGAGCCTTGGGGCGGACGTGATCTGGATCTCGCCAATCTACGAAAGCCCTCAGGTTGATCAAGGTTATGATATCTCGAGCTATGAACGAATCCACCAGCCGTACGGCACCATGGAAGACATGGAGATCTTGATTGAACGCTGCCATGAACGTGGGTTGCGAGTCTTAATGGATCTTGTGATTAATCACACCTCGGACCGGCACGCTTGGTTCAAGGAGTCTCGATCTTCGAAAGACAGCCCGAAACGTGACTGGTATATCTGGCGTCCCGCACGATACGAAAATGGCCACCGTCTCCCGCCCAACAACTGGAAGTCATTCTTCGGCGGGAGTGCCTGGGAGTGGGATCCATGCACCGAGGAATATTACCTTCATTTATTTTCTCCCTCGCAGCCCGACATCAACTGGGCAAATACCAACATGCGGTCGCATGTCTATGAGAGTGCCGTCAGGTTTTGGCTTGAGAAAGGCGTGGATGGCTTTCGTATCGACACCATGGGCCTCTTTGGCAAAGACCAATCGTTTGCAAATGCACCAGACTTGGATCCTTGTGCTCCTTTCAATCACCAACCAGACACTCTGCAAGTCCTCGGCGAGGTTCATGATCTCATTGCTGAGTACGGTGATCTCATGACCGTCGGTGAGTTTGGCGGGCTTGGAGACACCGACATAGCTCTTCGATACGTGAGCGCAGCAGCCAACCGTGTCAATATGGGATTTCAGTTCGAGACAGTCTGTTTAGGCTTTGCTCTCAGCTCCTTTGACATCAAACCGCATACGACTTCAGACTTCAAACAATCTGTCATCAAGTGGCAACAGTTCATCGAAGGGACTGACGGGTGGACGACCATGTTCCTTGAGAACCATGACGTCCCACGTTCCATTTCACGATTCGCGTCCGACAAACCTGAGTTCCGCTCTGCAGCAGCTAAAATGCTTGCACTGCTTCAAATCGCCTGCACAGGGACTCTGTTCTTATACCAAGGCCAGGAAATTGGCATGACCAACATTCCTCAATCTTGGCCGCTCGAAGAATACAAGGATTTCTCAACACAGCAGTATTGGCAATCGGTCACACAATCAAGTGATGACCCCGGTGCTCTGCAAAGATCAATGGCGAACATACAAGCCGCTGCACGTGACAACAGCCGTACTCCCATGCAATGGAGCAGCCGGAGGCACGCTGGTTTCACGGATTGCGAAGGAGGCCCTTGGATGAGGCTTAATGAGAACTTTGTTGACATAAATGTCGAAGATCAAACCCTGGATAAGGAGAGCGTTCTGTCCTTCTGGAAGAAGGCAATAGCGTGCCGAAAGGCACACATTGATCTTCTCGGATACGGTTCTTTCAAGCCAATTGATGGCGGCGACGAAGCCATCTTCTGTTTTGAGAAGCTACACCATGGTAGTGTTGCTCTCGTAATGCTAAATCTGTCTGATACGGTGCAGGAGTGTCAGCCGGACGTGGAATTGGCAGAAATGTCTCTTCTTCTAGCCACGTCCTCGAGCCCTCGGAATGGTGCACTCGATCCTTTCGAGGGCCGTTTATATCTCGGGAGAGAGAAGACGAAACTTTAGGTCGCGAGCGTAATAGACATGCTACGCATTTGATATCTTCACATGAGAGTCGCTTCCAAAATGTATGATCAGTATCCAAGCCTCACACGTATAGCTCATTTGGTAATTCCCGCCAGAACATCAAGAGCTACACAAAAGGCGGTGTTCTTATTGAGATCCCAAGGGATTGATGGCTTCCTCATGAGATCAAACCTTACGAATCTGATTTAAGGTTTGCATATTTCAACGGCGACTTTCACGTAGTTGCAATAGTGATTCTTGAAGCTGAGTTCCTGAGAACCTGTTTCTTCACGCACAGTAGAGGCTTGCTGGTATTTCGATCCTGCGCCTGCCTTCAAGATCGACATCGGGTTGTTGATGATGCCCTGGCCCTCCAAATCGGCTGTTGGGTCGCATTAACGTATGCGAGTGCAGCCCCGCGACGCAGCTGCATTCTAGCCACAACTGTCTTCTAACCTTACGGAAAGCAAGCAACCACCAAAAAAAGAGCGTAAGAATTGAAAAATAAAAATAAAAAAACATACAACAGCCGGTATTCGCTGGTCGTCACCGACCCAACTACTAATCAGCCCCTCAGCAGTTTAACTAGGGGAGAGCGGACGGGATCCCGTGTATTCTACTGGGTATGGTCGTATGTGGTAGAAGGACGATGTGTTAGTACCTATAGACGACTGATTAGTTACTACTGCGCGAGCAGTGCCACAAACTTGTGAACTCTCTGGGGTCCGTCTTGCAATCTTAGGTACCTTAGGTATGCCCTATTGTTGCGATAAAAGTACCCACGAGGTATGTACCTTATGGGAAATTAAGTCAGGCCAGGAGAAATGAGACTAGATTATCCCTTATTTAAGGGATTATTTATTTTGCAAGTACTATATAACTAGAGTAGAGATGCCTTCCTTTTGAGAGGGCAAGCCAATCTTGAAAACGTCACCTACCTTAGGTTACCCTAAACAGCATTGAGCACCAGGCATGACCTCGATCCACGGTTACCACACGCAAATCAAATGCTAAATTCGAGCTTCTGTATTGCACGCCTTGTTAGAGTTAGCGTGGGCATTTTCTCTACCTCTCATAGCGAGCGAATTCGACCTGTGCTTATTTGTTTCCCTTGAGTTCTGAACCGAGTCCTGAAGAGGATCAGCTAGCAAGCACGTGGCTTCCTCCTAGCAGCGACCCCGACTATTCTTCGAGCGAACTATAAGGCCAGGGAAGTGCACGCGACTTACAACATCTGTTAGCTGTTAGCAAGACGTCAGCTTCCCCATCTCGTCATCTGTCAAATAGTCCTGGTCGAGACCCAATAGCGGGCCAAACCCAGTGCGATGACTAGAGGTCTCATAACATGGTACGACTGACGAGATGTGAGCATCTGAGCGAAGCGAAGTTCCAGAAGTAATACGCGACTAATTGCAATACTTCAGAGCTCAGGTAGGTAACTAAACCATCATAACCTATCAAATTTCTCACTTTGTCTCACCTGCTTAGATCTGCAAGAAGTAAAGGAACGCGACGAAAGTGATGAGCAATCCGTTGACAAAAAGAAGGAAAAAAGGGAAAAAAGAAAGCTTCACCCAGTATGGGGGTCGAACCCATAACCTTCCGATTTCCTCAGGGGTAAAAGTCGGACGCTCTAGCCATTGAGCTAACCGGGTAGTTCTGTTTCCCGCTGCTAACGGGGCCGGTGGAGTGGTCAATTGTTTGAAATCAAGTAGCTTTGGTTTGAGTAGGAGCAGGGTTAGGGTTCAAGCGGCTCCTTTGGCTTCCTACGTGTATCTCTACTAGAATCATTAGGATAGCAACAGATTGCACGCAGAAAACTCGAAGCAATCTCCCTAGCCCAACAAAATTGATTTCGGGTTCCGAACTTTGGATGGCGCGCTCTGGCAAGCTACAAGGACGGCGCCTTGCCAATCCCGCGTGTTGAAAGTTACTGCTTCAATGCATCCTGAATCACACTCAGTGCGCTCGCGCTCGCTGGAGCCGTGATGCTGGTGCTTGGGAGCTAGCATCTCAGATTCTTTACGTCATCTGAAAAGTGCGCTGCAGGTCTAGTTGAAGTTGCGCTAGCTTTCGCTGACCGAATTTAGTCAGCTTGTCTCCGGCTAGTGCGCTGCTCAATTTGCACGTCGTCACACATGATGCAAGACCTTGACAGGAGTTTACTCTACCATGTATGGCCGGATGGGATGTCCCAACGATCGTATGGAGAACGTAGGGCTTGAGCAAGGGACAATCGCAAAATTGTGGGGGCATGAGAGAGTGAACATTTGCACGACCAACGACCAATCAACTAACACTGGCTAGCAATGATTTGTGACGCTGTGTGGCGGACTACCTAGTCAATCATTGCAACGGCCTGGCTATCTCTTCACGTCGTAAAACGAATGGACGTTTGCGTTGTCTGACCGAGAGCAAGTATATCATCGTGTATAGGAGTGATCATGATGGCGTGGCTTGGGCAGTTCCTTCCAACTCTTCCGAACCATTGGAGACATCATGTCTTATGTTACACGTAACCTTTCAAGAGCTCCTCTGAATACAGTAAATCCTCTTCCCGAAAGAGGCAAGGGCAGACAGGCCGTTCGCGAAAGTCACAGCTGATCATCCAACAAAGACACGGAGATTCTAAGTTGACGACTCGCCTCTGAGCTGAGCAATACTATCGTTGAAATGTCTCACAGCCTCACCTGAACAACTCTAGCAATGCTCGGAGTGCCTTGCCCATTGAGCGCAAAAAGAAACCAGTAACCTGGCAGAACAACACCGGAATCAGATGGTAATTTGATAGACCATCTCCTGCCACTCTGAGTGGCGGAAAGTGATATACGACGCTGGTCAGTATTGACCGAATGAGTCGACGACCCCAATCGTACAAGAGAGAACGTAGTGGCGCTGGTATCGCCCATAGTCGCGGTCAGAGTACCACCAGCTCTAACCCAATTACCTCGGGTGTCAGTCGACGTAGTCAGACTACTGATACTGGGCCGAACAGCGGCAGAACCATCGGAATTGAAGAGATAGGGCGGCGAGAAGATCTCGGCATCCATGTGTTGAGCGGACGGATCACAACCCCAGCTATTGTCTGGAGCACCTCCAGCGACCCAACAGAGACCACCACCGCCGCTAAAGACGGCGCCATCCCCGAGAAGAACAGCCGAGGAGTGGTAATTGCGAGGCTTGGCCTCTGCGTTGAGGACTCTCCAGGACTTGATCTTGGGGTCGTACAGCTCCGGATAGATGACTGACTCAATGTCGGTGAACTGGCGACTACGCCACTGGCCTCCCAAAACCATGACAGTGCCATCAGGTAGGACGACGTTGTTTGCAAAAGCGCGGGGGTACTTCAAGTCGGAAACCTTTTCCACGGATGCTTGCTGACCGACCTTTGGAACAGTGATAAGGTAGGTCGTGGTAACAGACGCCGTGTCGTCGTATTGGGGCGTGCCACCCGCTGCAAGAATCTTCCCTATATCATACATGGCATTGACACCACACATGGCATCATCGGTTGCATTTCGAATGCCAGCACTGGTCGTTGAGCCGCGGTTGGCGGTCCCATACCAGTTCATTGCGCGGCTAGGGCCAGCCTGGAAGACATTGCCATTCGACCAGGCATAAAGCCAAGCGTGGTTGTCACGACGCCAGGCGCTGTCCTGGGTGTTTAGGTTATCGGCCTTACACCCGTTGAGAACAGTCCAAGTGTTCTGAGCTGGATCGAAGACTTCACCGTTCTTGGTGATCTCCCCTCCGCTAAAGCTGCCACCGATGGTGAAGATCTTGCCATTGGACAGCGTCGTTGATGATTGGTAGCCACGGCCCAGGTTCATATCCTTCGCGCGAGACCAGCTGTTGCTAGAAGGGTTGTAGATACTGACGGTCGCGGCATCCGAGCCGCCATTGACCACAATCCTACCATCCTGCAGTGTGGAGATGCCTGGACAAAACATATCGTGTTGCGTATTGCTGACCGTCTGCTTAGATACCGAACCTGT
Organism: Sarocladium kiliense; assembly: GCA_030734395.1. Lineage (NCBI taxonomy): Eukaryota > Fungi > Ascomycota > Sordariomycetes > Hypocreales > Sarocladiaceae > Sarocladium > Sarocladium kiliense. The sequence goes on along the minus strand of JAUZTG010000020.1, from coordinate 1,983,862 downwards.
AGTATAGTCGAAGGTGGCAAATTGAGTGAGCCCTGTCCTTGAGCCGAACGACTCATCCGCGTTCGCGGAGAAAGCCATGATGCGGGTCGCCTGCGGCTGTTGAGGAACGACATAGACTGCGGCCGGCACAACGGGGAATGATATAATGCCTGACCATTTGCCGCCTTTCGCAGGTGATTGCGTGTCTGGTTTGGCTTTCTTGATCAGTCTGATTTGATCGAACTGGTTGTTCAGGGCCTGTTTGAGCCCAGCTTCAGGTCCTTTGATGTGGCAAATGTTGTTCTGCGTGTCCCAGATCGCGTTCGTGCACACGGGAGTGAGTGAGCATACTTCGGCGCACCTCTGAGCTGAAGAGAAGGTATTCAATACGTAGATGCTTGTCCCTTGCCAGTCTGTGCCGGTGCAGAGAGCAAACGTGGAGCCATCTTTTGTGGTCAAGACTGACTGCTTCGTGTCGCACTTGAAGCCGCCAGCTGTGCCTCCAGTATTGCCCCCGCCTCCGCTCGATGTGTCTGAGATTAGACGCATACTGTCGTACCTGGTGCTCGTTGTCCAGCCAAGTCCGTTTGCTGCCTTGATGTGGCAGCCACGCTCGACCCTGTCAAAAACTCCCTTGACGCATCCAGTTGTCGCCGCGCACAGCTTGACGCACTCTTCATCGGAATCTATGCCCCGCGTATAGGTGTTCGAAGGTCCTTGGTAGTCTGCACCAAATCAGCCAAGATTCCTATCTCATAGCCTGAGTATTTCAGCACGTCAGGCTGAGTAGGATAGTGCTTACCGCTGAATTGACACACAGCCCAGATACGCCCCTTGCCATCGGTAACATTGGTCTCCTTAGTTGGGCAACTGGTGATCGGGCCGCTGTAAGGACGGATGGCATCGTACGCATCGTTTTGTCGCCATAGGCCGTTGTTCACATCTGCTTTAGCGTGACACCAACCATACTGACGATCATACACAGCCTTGGCACAGCCTTTGGTGTTAGTGCAATAGCTGGCGCAATCAGCATCGTTTTTGACGCCTCCGACCCAACTCAAGCTGTCCCATGCGTAATCGGTCTTGGGGCATGAAGCCCATGAGTTACCGGTAGAGTCTTGCACGATTATCTCATCGGTCGGGCAAGCGGTGAGAAACTGTTGGCCCAAAGAAGGCGTGATGAATGCATTTAGAAGGACGAAGAAAGAATGCCGCGATGTGGACTTCATGATGGAAGAGGAGAGAAGTCACAGATGCAGCAGTTGGTCAGTCCTTTACATGCAACCGGAAAGCGCGACAGTCGCTACCTGGTTCCGAGAAGCAAGGGAGGACATAACTCTATCTATATAGACTCTGTTCCGCGTAGCCAGGTCGACGGGCTCTCCTCCACGATCTAGGCCTGCCATACGAACCAGCCTATCTGACGATGGCGCCTTCTTTAGAGGCAAATCATACATCAATCACTACGGGTTCTCAAGCACACATTGGCAGGCTTGATAATACGATGCACCCGCTCAAATGACCTGAGGCCTTGGTCTGAGAAAACACGATGCTAGGGCACCCAAAGCCGACCAGCGAAAAGGAGTCTAGACGTGCCTGTTCGGCCTCGGTAGCGCAGGTGAAGAGTGCTTAGACCACCGCCACACAGCCAAGTGTGAAGTCAAATGTAGTCTTCGTAAAAGAAGTACTAACGAAAAGTCAGCTGTGATCGCAATCAAACATTCCGCCTGAGTACCTGCCGATCATCACCTGAAACTCTGACCTGAAATGGATTGGCTTGCCGAGATCCGGGCACCGCCTCAGGAAGTTGAACAACGTCCCGGTCGCGGTCTTGCCGCCCTGGATTCCTTAGGACTTTACGACGGCAGCTAAGTTCACGTGGGCCAGCTTGCCCAGGTCTAAGTTTGGAACTTAATTGGCTCCTGTATTAGTGTACCTTATTCCCGCCCTACACAGATGCACTAGAACAATAGTCTTGTGTATAAGGTTTCCTGTGTCTGGTCGAGATCGTATGGCATGCAGGTTTCGAAGTCATCACAGATAACGGTAACTTCTCTGGGAAGGACAAGGTTGCTATTCAGTGCGATATGCATACCACCCAGGTGAGTGCGCCTGTTAAGATTTAGGACGTGTCTCCTGTGTCGATGTGTTGCCACGTCTTCATAGGCTCTGCAGCCATCAGTACCTGTTCAGGCTCCTTGCCGAAAAGAATCGGCTGGCATACCATTGTCCATGATAAAATTGAGGCAGAGTAGGAAGCAATATTACAACAGCAAGTGGAATGGTGTTACGATCGGATTTAAGCGACTACTGACGGATAAAGAATAGCAAGCAGAACATGAAGTAAAACGGTGATCCAGATGGTGCTGACACGCCTTACAGGTGAGCCCAGGACACAGAGTACATGCTGCCGACCAAGCATGACAGCTAACATGTCCTGTATGTGGAACAATGGATCACGAGTGTCTGAGATTCGAGCAATCTGGATTCTATAGCTGAAGCTCCCGCAATAGTCGCTAGAAAGGTTTGAGCGAAGGTCGAAAATAGTTACTCAGGAACATTAGTCGTCCGATGGGCTGCATGGAAGCTTAAGACACACCCCAATTGAGTTTCTACAAGCAACATTGTAGTCGCGTGAACAGCTGAACGACCTTTTTAGGCGGTTGGTATTGGCGGTGGCGCTCGGCCCCCATAGCCCTGCAGCGGCATGGCAAACAGCCGAGATGGATGCAGTCGTTGCTTCGAACCTTAATATCTCTCAAAAGATAATAAGATGGCTTCACCAATCTCTTCGTCGCAAACGAAAAACTAGGTGGGCACACACTCCAGGTTCTACTCGCGGAAAAACTTCTGATGGCGTTATGCAGCTGATTGGACCTATCCTTGGAGTTGCGATGACTGCATATGGGGGCTATGTAGCTGCATAACCTATATTTATCGCTCTTACTTGTCGGCTGAGCCTATTCAGACACCTTAAGCATATCGGGAGGATTAGTCCAACAGTACACATTCGACTTGAGATTCGTATTCTTCAAACATAAATATGCTCCCGGATGTCCAGTATTCCAGGCTTGGATCAACTCAATCGCCGTACCCGCAAACCTCGCCGTGTCCTACACCTTGACCTACTACAACGCTACCCAAAGATGAAGCTTCTCACCCTTGTGGCGACAGCGTGCACGGTAGCCCAGTTTTCTTCAGCGGCTGACTGCCGTGGTAAGAAGCAGAAGACCGGCGATTTCGAGCATATTTGGTGGGAGCTTCGTCAGCAAATGTGCAATAACGAAAAGTGTGCATACCAGAAGCCGTGCACCACCAACTTTCGCTTCTTCAACGCTTATGGTGCGTCGGTGAACTTTTGGGTCGATCGGGCCAACGTGCAAGGTGCCAAACCGGGGTTTCCCAGTTGCTGGGTAAGTCAACATTGAACCGTGAAATAAAAGAGGGAAATGGAGAGAACAGCAAGCGGTCGGCAGTGGATCAAGACGATGGGTGCCTTGCTAACCATGAACCCTAGGATGCGACCGAGAACTTCATCACACAATGCGTACGATCCGGTTACTTAGAGGGGAGCTGGAACGACGGGAGAGAATCTTATGAATTCCACGCGAAATGGTAAACAAGAACGATGGTGATTTGATAAAGGATGAGGTTGATCAGTAGAGGATAATTTGTGGGTGTCTGTCAACAGCGTGCGAAGACACATCCACGGCTGGCTAGACCAGTCATGTGGTCTTTTCTGGGGGGAGAAACCATGCGAAGTGGGATTGATATGCAGCAAGATGGGAAGAATGGCATTGAGGCTCTCTTCCCACCTATAGAGCTTGTGGTTTCCAGGGTGCGTCAGAGGGCTCATCCTTCATTTAGTCAGGGGGTTCAAGCGGAAGAGGTAGAATGAAAGACGACGGAATCAAGTGTAAAGACAAAAGGCGCATTTCCCCATCTTGTTCGTCCATGTCGCATCCACTGGTCATCGTAGGCCAGTCGTTCACGGGGCTCGTTGAACGTCCCGTATGCAACTGGCCATTCAGCTATAACCTGCCTGGGCGCCGCTGGTGCCTGTCTAAGTGGCACAGTAGGACTCAGACCAACCGTCGCCTCGTTTAGAGCCTCGAATTCAATACTTGGATATTCACGAGCGCGCACGTTTGAACATAGCCGTCTCTTCACCTTGCGTGACTTGTAGTGCCTTGGAACCTGGGCCGGGTCAATGCTGTTGGTCCAACCCCTGCCGAGGTGACGGTTGCCTGGATCATCTGGATGGATGGAGCCACCGCTTAACTGTTATATAAATGACGGGAAATCGTGCCGAGATGCGTTCAATCCAATTGTACCGGCAGCCATAGGGATTTTCTAACAATCGCTTATTCGTATCTAAATCCGTTTCCATATTCTTTCTTTCAATCTTTTTTTGAATCGGCATCCACTTCACCATGAGTTCTGCAATCACCCTACACAACATTCACCACCAGGAGACCGTGCACCAGCGATGTCTCCTGGTTTCCGGCCACTGCGAGGCAGCTTCAGCCGATGAAGGCCATATCGAGATCGCGGTCAGTGGCCCAAAGGGCCGCACTCGATTCCCTGAGCAAAGATGGCCAATGTGCCAGGGCCACTTCAAGGCTCTTGCTATCCTGGAGCCCGGCGAGAATATACTTCGTTTCTCCGCTGGTCAAGATGAATCGGGGACCACAGAGGTTAGTATGAGCGAACCCTTTCGTATCAAATTAATGATAGTATGTTGACAGTCAATAGATATCTGTCATTTACGTGCCACTCCTTCAGAGACCGCCTCTGCATTTGGCCATCATGGTCGCAAAAGATTCCCCATTGTTGATCGATTGTCCCCCAGGCAAATTCGGATCACTGTCTACTGCACACTCTGGCTTGAATGCAGCCATCGCCAAACTTCGCGTCACAGCCTACATGTGGCAAGCATTAACCGCGGAAGAGATGCGATCAAATGGTCTCGGGCGCCGCAGTTTCCGTCTTGAGGAAGAATGGGCCCGCGACACCTTGAGCGCTACCTTTGCCAACGAACATGCCATGCAGACCACAGCAAAGGTGCATTTGGTCCGCTCTAACATGACGGTTGCTGAGCTCAGGAATCACCAAATGGCTCAGCAGAATCCTTCAGCCAGCCAAAGCGACAAACTACATGCCATTTTCAAGGAAGCGCTGCTGGCACATGGTTCGCCATTCACCAAGGAAAGCCATCCTGTTGTTGCTGGGATGATCCTTGACTCCCACTACGAAGCCGATGCCAAATTGATCACAGCGCATGCGGCCCTTGGGGCTCATGATCCTCGCGGTCTGTCGTTGGGAATATTTGGCAGTCACCTGACGTACTCCTGGCCGCGGTTCATGGAAGAAGTCCCAGACTGTCTCTTAGATACCGAAGCGCCGGGAGATCGGGTAGGAAACGATAACGGCGAATGCGTTTCGATGTGGGAGGCTTGTTCTGTTGGTCAGGGAGCCTTTCTACACGAGGTCGGCCACGCCTTCTCGGCTCCCCACAGCTCGGGTATCATGATGAGGGGATACTCGAAGGACTGGCCAAAGTGCTTCCTTTCCAGGACGGCATATTGTCGTCAGACAAAGTGCGATGGCATCGTCCCAGTGACCGATGCAACGCCAAATGACTGCCATTGGGATATCCGAGATCTTCTTCGTTTCAGAAGTCTTCCTCACTTCCGTCAGCCTTCCGACATGGAAGCCGATGACAGCCCTCCGACTATTGAGCTACGAGAGGATGAAGAATTCCTTGGACTGACCATATCATCAAGCTCAGGACTCGCTCGAGTCTCCTTCAACCAGATTGTCGAACTTAACCCTTGTATCGAAACCCCCCTCGACACACTCCATTACACGCTGGACGAGCTTGAAGGTCGTTTTGACCCTGAGAAGCCTCTAGAGCTCGAAGTCACCTCGATGAATGGGAAGCACCGCACCTTGAGTGTCTGGAAGTTCTTCAAGAGCAAGAACTTCATTCGAATCCCTGGCACTTCGATTCGCCTGATGAAGTCAAGCGTCGCTAGCGAAGACTTGCAGGATGATGATTGTTCCTGGATGGTGATGCTCAGAAAGCGAGGTCGAGATGGGTCGTTCGTTTCTGCATCGAAGATCGACATCAGGGTTGGTTGCGCCTTTGATGGTGCTGTCGTTCACTACAAGGATGGCAGCAGTGCCCCGTGCGGGCTGGCTCGTGGTGACGGCCCTCGTTATGGTATGGGAGGGCACCAGGCAAAGAAGATCGCCCTTCCTCGTGGAGTGGAGATCGAGAAGGTGGCAGTCAACAAGTCCGGATCGTGGGATCTGGGTGGCATGAGAATATACCTCTCCAACGGCAGAGCTATGGGAGCCCTCAACAAGCAAGACACGAATGACGTCCAAGTCCTGAGTAAGTTCATCGTGTGACGCGTCCCTGGTAGGGACTTGACACTCCACCGTCTACGCCTTTGAGTTTTGGTTGCTGACAGTTACTTAGCTCCCGAGAACGGCCATAGAATTATCGGATTCTACGGTACCAGTGGTGCCTACGGAATGTGCAAGGAGTTTGGCATCGTGACTGTGGAGAAGGACCAGCAGCTGCCAGACTCTGCCTATGACTACCTTGAGACGCAGGCAGGCCACAGGTCTGGTACAAAGAGCCGCCGGGGCGAGAACGTGAGTTTTTAATACATTGGCAAAGGCAGGAATGGCTTGCAGTGCTGACACAAATATGCAGAGCGACGACAGCGAGACGTCCGAGGATGAAGATTGTGGCTACGACAACGAGTCTGATGCCGATACCATTTGATCCGAGTTTTGCCAGGACATTACTTCGCAGTGCAGTTTAGGGCGGACATTTTGTCACTGTCTTGGATATGCACTCGCCATTATTCGGAAAGTTTGTTAATCAGTTATCGCGAACATCCCCTATGATCTCATAGCTAGGGTTCTAGTTCTCACGAGCGCACGCGTGCAAATTATCGCGTATCTACGTAGTCCTCCATGATAGGTCCAAGTTTGAAGTACGGCATCCTCGCCGTGTGCCGATCCGACTTCGTCAACGAATAGGAACATAGTTAGCAGACACGTTTTTAATTCCCTTAAGTCCCTCTTTAGCACCATTCAGCGCTATCGCCCCGATCTCTAACTCCCCATGCAAAGATCCCGGGCCCGGCTAGGTCGGCACAAGCAACGACCCGCTAACCAGGCCGATGTCCCGGCCTATGTGGCGCCGGCTTGGCAACGGCAGCCGGCCGAAGGCACCCGGCACTGTGCAGTTTACTAGTCTCAGATGTGCCATACCACGTTTACAGTAGTCGACTCCAAAGACCTTCGTCTAATAACGGTTGAGGTGCTACCAGAGTGTTTTAAGCAGTGGTACACGTGCTCACCTGCTGTCGGCAACCTGTGCCGACCACGTGGTCACGTTTGTATGGTTTCACAGGTTACATTCTATAGCTTCATTGGACAAGCGAGCGCGTAGTTCTCACTGACTCAACCCCATTCGTCTTCTTCGATCATATAAGAGAGAGGCACAGCAATCATGAAAGAATTGCGAAGCTTCTCTTCAACATGCAAGATCACTGCAAGAGAGCTATCACAGAGTCTGGGTGCCAGAAATCTCAGAACTGTTAATATTCGTCACACCACAAGGTAGTCACCATGGGTAATAAAGACATATCCGGCATGGTAGTCGCCTCCAATGCATCCGGGTCGTGCAATGAGAAGTCAGACATTGATGCTCAGATCGAGCCGCTTGTCGTCTCTAAGAAGCGCCAGTCACTGTCAGATATTTTCACGATTGTAAGTGCCTCGAAAGCCTCTGACCGACCCAACACAGAGTGCATGCGCGGGAAATGTGACTGACATAAACACAACTTGTAGTTCTGCGCCGGTGCTGCCCTGCTCTCCGATGGCTACCAGAACAATCTGATGACCATGGCCAACGTGCTTCTTGGCAAGGAATACCCCAAAGAGTATACTGCAGATGTCAGTACCCGCGTCAGCAACTCTTTATTAGTTGGCCAAATCATCGGGATGATTGTTATTGGGTTGACTTGCGACTACATGGGCCGCAAGGCTGCCATCGTCGCCACAACTACCCTGATTGTTCTGGGTGGCATTTTGGCTACAGCCAGTAATGGTGTCACGGTCTCTGGGATGTTTTGGATGATGACAGTCGCTCGCGGTACGGTCGGCTTTGGTGCAGGAGGCGAATATCCAGCTTCGTCCACCTCTGCATCAGAAGCTTCCAACGAACATGCCCTTGAGAAGCGAGGACCTATTTTCATCCTCGTTACGAATCTGCCTCTCTCTTTCGGTGGGCCTTTCGCAGTCATCGTGTTCCTCATCGTCTTCGCAGCCTGCGGTAAAGCCCACTACACGACAGTCTGGAGGATCTGCTTCGGTATTGGTTGCATCTGGCCCCTCACCATCTTCTACTTCCGGATGAAAATGCTGAACTCGAAGTTGTATCGACGTTCTGCAATCAAGAAGAACGTTCCGTACAAGCTGATCTTCAAGTACTTTGGGAGGAATCTCATTGGCACCTGTGGTGCATGGTTCCTGTACGACTTCATCACATTCCCGAACGGCGTCTTCTCCGGCACTATCATCAGTTCCGTGGTTTCCCACAGCGGCAGTGAAGGCGAGGTGATTCAGAGGACCGCTGAGTGGCAACTCCTCCTCGGTGTGCTCTCCATCCCTGGCGTTCTTCTCGGCGCATTCCTATGCGACCGCATCGGTCGGAAGAATACCATGATGATTGGCTTCTCTGGGTATCTCGTCTTTGGCCTCATCATTGGCTGCTCTTTTGACAAGATCACCAAGATCGTCCCGCTGTTCGTTATCTTCTACGGTTTGATGCAGTCTACCGGAAACATGGGCCCTGGTGACATGCTTGGTCTGCTATCCTCCGAGACTTATGCCACTCCTGTGCGTGGGACCTGTTACGGAATCTCTGCTGCTATCGGCAAGACTGGCGCTGCGGTTGGCACACAGGCGTTCAAGCCGATCCAGGAGCATCTTGGCAAGAAGTGGACTTTCATCATCGCTGCCATTTGCGGTGTTTTGGGTGTCTTAGTTACGTTCTTCTTCGTCGAGGACATCAGCGGCGACGACCTTGCGATTCGCGACGAGAGGTTCCGCCAGTTTCTTGCGGATAATGGCTGGAAGGGCGAGCTTGGAGAGGATGACTTGCAGAAGAGGGCAGTAGGTGATGCCATTACTACTGAAACTGAAAAGTGAAAGCACTACTTCTCAATATGGTCAATCACAAAGGAGTTGTTCATCTCATCATTTGACCCCGCCGCAACAAGGTCAGTTCGTAGCAAAAGGAGCAGTTTGCCCTGAGTCTGGATGTGCACAAGATCAATCATCGTGGTATTCTATCCCAAGAAATCCCACGGTGATTTGCCTGTTTTCTTCTCAGGCCTAGTACAGACTTACTTATGTGACGCAATGCCAGGCAGCTGCCCACGCATCGAGACGCTCTCGTCCCCTCACAATGCATGCCAAGAGACCAAGATACCAAGAACTGCAAAACAATGACCTTCCCTCTCTGGCACTACACCCACGAAGATTAGCGGATGAAGTTTGACTTCGGTCGTACAAATCGGACGGCGCTAGGTGCAAATAGCATGCCGTGGCAGCAGGGAATTAACCTTATACCTGCCTAATCTATCCAGCATGCCGGCGAAGACTGGTATCCGGAGTGCATAACATGGATTGGCATCGCAGCTCCACGAAAGCTTCTTTAGCTGGACAAGAGATCGCTCAAGCTATTTCATGGTTCCCCTCTTCTCACATTTCGCCCTTCTCTTCGCCGCTCATCGCATGCCTTGTGTTTGTCCCCAGGTTGACTTGACTTGATTCCCTCTAGAGCCTTAGCACGGAACCGTCAGCAACTCACTTGTCACATCCGCCGAAATGAGGTTCAACAAGAGCTCGGCAACGGCCGTTTTATTATGTATTACCACGACCGCTGTGGCCAGGGAGATGCCCAAAGACTCGACCCGCGCCGCCGAACTATACGACAATGGCAAGCTACACGCGTGGAACATGGAGCGCAAGATTGAAATGACAATTGCGCAGGCTGAGGCTGGTATGCTAAACTCGAGTGTATGGCCCCGACTCAACTACACCAAATGCGAGGGTGGTGTCGCTCAAGCGATTCCCGGCGACCCCCTCCACACCTTCAAGTGCAAGAACATGGACCTGTACGACTTCATCAATCATGCTACACTCGGCTCGCCCAATGGATATGGCTTGACGCCAGATTCCATCCCCCGCACAGGCTCGTCCACATGGGGCTGGGTCGACCCCGAATCTGGCCGGTAGGTGAAATGCTTGTCATAGGATTACAGGATGAATAGATTGGGACAAGAACTGATCTGATTCGTTCCTTTGTAGCGAAATCATTGCCAACGGCATGGTCGATGGTACAGCCTTCATTGAGATCCTTCCTGAAGGTCGCATGTCCCTTCTAGGCTTCTTGTAAGTTCAGGGAATCAGTTCTTGTCGACATGATCGGGTCCAACTGGGTGCTCGAAGTTGGAGGTTGTTCGAGTGCATATCCTCTGACTTCATTCTGCAGGCCTGTCCCTGTGCCTGTCGAGCGTTTTGCCCTTTGGAAGGAGGTTAGGTCCTACAAGCACTATATGGTCATCGGCTCCGAGATGGTCAATCACGGCATCCAGATCTTTGACATGACCAAGCTGCTTGACGTCGACCCCGAGAAGCCTGTCAAGTATGATCCAGTCAAAGATGTGACTGCCCACTTCACCGACCTACCCGGTCCAGGTCGCAGCCACAACGTCGTCGTCTACGAGGAAAAGGACTTATTGTTAGTTGTTGGCTCCCAGCCTCGAACCGACGAGTGCCAATCCGGCCCCATATTCGTCGACCTGTCGGACATTAGCAACCCAACCAGGGTTGGCTGCAATCCGAATGATGGCTACGCCCACGATGTATGTCACCACTGCTTCTGGTATCTCCTACGCGGAACTAACAGAATCCTAGGCCCAATGTCTGAAGTACAAGGGCCCTGATGAGAAGTACCTGGGTCGCGATATCTGCTACTCTTATAACGAGGATACTCTGACGATCTACGACGTCACGGACCCTACTAACTCATCAATCATCTCGGTTACTTCATACAACGGCGCCACTTACACCCATCAGGTATGCTGACACGATTTCCTTGCTTTCCCAGTGTTGCACGACCTTCCCGCTGTCACCTCAATAATCCGTTGCTCGAGTTCCCTTTTTGGTACTAATCAGGTGCATTGTAGGGTTGGGTCCTGGACCCAGAGTGGCAGGAATTCTTGATCCTTGACGATGAGCTTGATGAGGTTGAGTCTGTAGGCGCTGCTGCAGATGGTTACCCTGTGACCTTTATCTGGCAACTCAAATCTTTAGAGGACCCTAAGCAGGTTGGCCAATACAAAGGTAAGTTATGATGGCCCTCCCATGCCTCAGAGCCAGCCCTGTCATGACATTATAGCGGCCACCTGTTCAATTCTAGTATTTAGAAGAAGGATATCCTTACTGACCATGATTTCTAGGCACCGTGAGGAGCGTGGATCACAACCAGTACATCAAGGATGGCCTCAGTTATCAGTCCAACTACCAGGCTGGTCTCAGAGTCTACGATATTAGCTCTATCCCTACGAACCCCTCTGGAGATGGTGTGTGCGAGGTAAGACCAGCAGCCATTCACCCAAAAGACTACTGATTCCAACACGCATCTCAGGTCGCGTACTTCGATATCCACCCTGAAGACGACAACGAGCCCGGCGGTGGCGTCCCCACCTACGAATTCGGCACCTGGGCATCGTACGCCATGTTCCCCTCCGGATTTATCTTCATCAACACCAAGGAGCGAGGCGCGTTCCTTGTGAAGATGACCCGCCGCGAGTCCTGCCCGAAAACCCACCCGTGCAACGCAGATAATTGCCTGCGCGCGATGCGATCCACCAGTATCAAGGGCCGCCTCGAGGAATCGCAGGAATTCTGTGGCGCATTCCTCGATGGCTGGTTCGCTGACGTTGATGAGATTCCTGCGTACGGCGCTCAGGCTTGCGGGGAGAACATCGTCTCACGTGTGAGCTCCGCCTGCTCATGCTTACCGACACCTACCTCAACTTAAATACATACACTCTGCGACAATGCAAACCGTCGGCTTATTCACTAAGGCTCCACGGCTTGTAGTTGTACTCATCTTCAAGACCCCGTATGTAGCTACCTAGGCAGGAAAAGCAGTTCTCGTGGAACAAACTAGTCGAATGTCGCGCACGCCTACGTCCTCCATAAGCATGCTCTGTCTCTAGGTGATAAACCCAGCAATTAAAATAAGCTTATTCATGGAACCACTACGCTGGCTGAAAATTGCCTAAACAAGTGTGGCGCTTCAAGGACAGCTGGCTGTAGATGCTCCGGAACAACATCTGAGACAAGTCCATAGGATCTAGGATCAGGCGCAAGGAACTAGGCGAGCGAACAAGATACCGACATTGACATTCATGAGAGCTACCAAAACCGTATGATGTCTCTTTCCCCGGCTCTGTAATTGACTCATGTGAGGGGATTCCGCTCCTCATATTATGTACAGATACGAGTCCGGACCATCGCCGAGGGCAGTTCGCCAAGCTCGCATTATCTGTGACCGTGGGTGAGGCTTCGATCGCTGTCCTGCCTACTACGTTGTGCCTTCAAGCTCGAACGGCGGAGACTTTACGAATAAAAGACAAAAGGCCGGCGTATACTCACCGGCGGATATGCACTCATCAGTACTGGATTGAGGAAGGATCAAGTTGTATCCTTGCTTCACCCTTGCACAGGGCGGCGCAGTTGCATCTCCAAATAACCCATGACCTGCCGCTGGCGAACGAGAGGCAACATAATGGAGCCTCGCATCTTATCCCCCAACTTAATGATGCAGGACTCCTCCGGAAATAAAAGACGCTCTGGTATAACGTGCAGCTTCAGTGGTGCTAGGACAAACATGGGCATTTCCAGACCTTCTAGAAAACGCCTAGCCTTCCATGCATCAACCTACATGCCAAGAACACGCGTGTTCGTCCCCCCAAGCGGTCACAAGATTGCGATGCTTGAGATATCAGCTATATAAGTTCACCGGGAGAGACAATCTTGTAGTAGTGGTGCGCAAACTCTCAAGACCGTATTGCCTGCCATGAAGTTTAGCACCTTGTCTTTTCTCGCGCTGGCGAGTGATGCTGTTCAAGCGAAGGGCCAGAAGTCGACCGCTTCTGACGGCCTCACTGTAGATACATCTTCAGGCTCGTTCATTGGGTTGATCGACCCGGAATTCCCTCACACTCGCCAATTCCGTTCAATCCCCTTCGCTGAGCCACCAGTGGGCTCATACCGTTGGCTCCCTCCCCAACAGCTATCAGAGTCGAAAATACCATCTCGGCCTCGCTACTCCACAAAGTTCCCTCCATCTTGTCCACAATTCGTGTCGGCTGTTGAGTCTATGTGGAATACGGAGCTGACCCAGGGCAACCTCATCTATAATGGAGCCCAGAACGACACGTCGGGTCTTGTTGGGGAGGCCACTTCTGAAGACTGCTTGCATCTCGCTGTCTGGGCCCCTAAAGAGATCCCCGAAGAAGGCTTACCAGTGCTCTTCTTTATGACAGGCGGAGGCTGGGTCATGGGTGGTGTCGACCTGCCCTGGCAGATTCCCACGTCCTGGGTTGAGCGATCGCAGGAGCACATTGTTGTCAGCATCAACTACCGCCTCAACATCTTCGGGTTCCCCAATGCTCGTGGCCTGAGCGAGCAGAACCTCGGCATCATGGACCAACGTGCTGCTCTTGAGTGGGTTCGCGACAACATTGCAGCGTTTGGCGGTGACCCGAACCGTATCATGCAATGGGGTCGTTCTGCCGGTGCGGCAGCTACGGATGTTCATTCCTTCGCCTACCTCGAGGATCCCATCGCTCAGTCTTACTACGTGGAGTCAGCAAGCGCAGTGGGCATGACCCATTCGAATGCCAACTTCAGCTGGGTCGCGGAGAATGTTGGGTGTGGCAACCCTTGCGGCGGCGACTGTGAAGATGACGATCAGCAGGCCTTGGCGGAACTCGACTGCATGCGGCAGGTGTCTTTCCTGCAAATAACAAACTTCATCGGAGGTGCTACAGACCGCGGAGAGATCCCGAGTATTTACTTCTCGCCTGTCCTCGATCACGTGCTTGTGTTCGAGGACTATGAAGAGCGTGCAGCGGCTGGTCTAATCTCACGACAACCATACATGCTCTCCTTCACAAGCCATGAATTCTCCTCACTTGCTCCTTGGCCCAAGGAGAATCTCACTGAGGGCCCTTGGATGCCACCAGTGATCGACATGAGCATCCAGTTCGGTGTCTGCCCTGCACTAAACTTCACCACCTGGCGCAACGACCTCGGCCCTGGTGAAGCGCCAGTTTTCCGCTTCCAGTACGCAGCTGAGTTTCCAAACCTGAATGTGTACGACTGGCTGGGTGCCTATCATAACTCGGAGACACCCCTCATCTTCGGGACCTATCATCTTCTGGATCACATCGCACCGTCTACAGATTTTCAGCGCGAGGTCAGTGAGGCTGTACAAGACCACATTCTTGCCTTCGCCAAAGATCCGTACAACGGACCACAAGCACTGGGCTGGGAGCCTATGGTTACCAGCGAAGAGAACGGTGGCAGTATGCTCAGATTCGGTGGTAAGAGTGGTAAAGTGGTCCAGGTAATTGATGGCCATGAGGTGGACGGTGTTTGCCTTGGAATCGGCGAATACGACCCCTATCCGTAGTATGGCCGCCAAGGACGGACACACCTGAGGTCTTAGCTGTCAGATATCACAATACACAAGCAAAGTCGCTCAGAGTGTCTATGTTGCAGTTGATCGGTTGATACTATAGATGCATGCAGGGCATTGGTGATGGTGTACGGTGTAAAGCCATTCAGCGCCTTCCTTGGCCTTTGAACCCGGGCTCGCTCACCCATCCAAAGACAATTTCGCGAAAGGCAGCTAGGGCCTAGCATACTCTATGAAACCTTTGAGCCTTCAGTTTTAAAGACGACCTTTCAAGCTACTACCTGACGCGAGATCCATGGTCCTTGGGTCATCATGTTGGCTCTAGGTGGCATACTGCGGCGCAACAAACTCAGCTAATACGTTGCTGGGACTACTCCAAGCCTTCCTCCGTCCGTTACCAGAACATTGCCATTCAAGTATGCGCCCGCCCTGCTGACAAGGAATAACACCGTTCCCGCCAAATCCTCTGCATCTCCGGCCCTTCGTTCGGGGACAGCTTCTGGCGGCCAGCCAGCAGCATCCAGCTTCGGAATAACGTCGTCGGTCATCTCACTAGGATAGACTGTATGTGATGGCATGTTAGAAAGTGTTGAAGAGCTGACTCAAATCATATGTGGCATCGCGAAAAGTGAAGTGAAGCACTTACATCCAGGAGCTAGTACGTTAGAGCGGATACCATAAGGTCCCAGGTATGTTGAGAGCTGCTTGGAAATATGAACAACAGCCGCTTTGCTACCACCATATGCGAACCCAACCAACGGCTTCCTGTTAAAGGCGCCGATGCTGCTAGTCGCGATGATCTGGCTCTTCTGCTTCAGGTTACTCCGCTTATTGCCCTCGTCCAGCAACTCTAAGAACGCTGCGACCGTAAAGAACATGCCGGACGTGTTCACTGAAAATGTGTTATTGAAGTCCGCGGTCGTCCAGGAGAGTAGCTTGGTGGATATGTCTGCCAGGCTGGGGTTGGACGGCAATGAGCCGAAGTTTGGTCCGTTGATACCAGCATTGGGGAGTAGCACGTTGATGTATCCGTGCGCCTGACGAATCTGCTCTGCGGCAGCCACCAGAGACTCCTTGGAGGTCACATCACCTTGTATCGGAATGATCCGACCGCTAGGCTATGTTTACTACGGCGTCAATTGAGCTCTCGGTTTGCAGTCGCAGTACTCAGCGACAAGGTAAGTTACATACTTCTGTCTTAGCCGCAGCATCTAGAACATCTTGTCGTCGCCCGATGATGTACACAATTGCGCCGTTAGATGCCAGGGCTTGAGCCAGCATCAATCCAATACCTGTTGGAGCGTCAGCTATCTTTGTTCGGATGTAACGACGATTAAACCTCACGTACCAGTTCCACCACCAGTGACAACGGCAATCAAGCCTTGAACGTCAAACAGACCAGCGCTCATGGTTGACGACGACACTTTCCTGAGAATACAGTTTCAAGAGGTACGGTAACGTTCAGAGGTCGCGATGAAAAGAGGTGAGAGTCGTACAGCTGAGATGGTAAAGACAAGGTGAGGAGGTGGCGGAGGAGCACACCCACTTCCGTTCTCAGGCTTTTGGGGGCTCAAGTATCTCATCCGACGTCTTCGTATCACCGCGTGTTGCGTTCCAATCTGATTCCCCGCTTGTGTATTGCGCAATCAACACTACTAGATTTAGTGGCGGCGCCCTGGCCTCATCCTAATTCTGCATGCTGTCGTATCCCATGATGGAAGTAGTGTATTTCTTAGGCTATGTACGCTCTGATGTGTATTTTAAGCTTTAGTATTGGGAGTCAACTCTACGAGAGTGAATTATCTCCTCCAATATCATGCCACATTTAGTTACTATCGATGAACGCTTTCAGTGCCGACTCATTTCTTGGTGTGAAACGAGCCTGATAACCTCTAGGCGTTGCTACAAATGACCTGCCTTTTAGACCTTGGAGTGGGTGGATATCCTCAGGTGTTGATCCCGCGGCTGGGAGTATGTGAAAGTGGGCTATCAAGTGCAGGAACACAGTATACAGGGCGTTTTGAGCCAGGAGCGACGCTACACACATTCGACCTCCGATTCCGAATGCATACTGATGCGCTTGATGGTCTGGAGAATCGGGAAGCCAGCGCTCCGGGGCGAAGACATCAGGGTCTGTGAACAAAGCCGGATCTGACGCATCATCGTTAGTCAGACTGAGAATACTCAAATACCAGAAAAAACCGTCCCGCAACTGGTGCGCGGCATCTAAATAGTGTGGCTGTATTTAACTTCAACTTACCTCGATTGATGGCCCATGAATTGAGGAATACGAGCGTGTTGGCCGGGATTGTCGCCCCTTGCCACTCCACGTCGGTGTAAGTCGCTTTCGGCAAGGCTAGCTTCAGGACAGCAAAGTATCGAGATATCTCTCGAGTCAATGCTTCGATATACTCTACGTTCGTAGCGGAGTATGCACTGGATGGGAGGTTCAGAACACCAGCTTCTTTGATGGCCTGGAATGCCTTGTCTTGGATGTCTTGACGATGGGCCAGCAGTAAAATTGCCCAAGACAGTGTCGGCTGATTCGAATCGGCGCCCTAGATGAGAGAGAGGTTAGTCTTCGCCGAAGTTGCATCAAAGTCAAACTTGGCTATGAGGAAACCACCTACAGCCATCATGCTCAGGCTGACGCTGATGAGCTCCTCTCTTGTCAACGTGGCAGACTCTGGGTCGCGCAACACTGCACCCTGAATACATGGCCTATCTTCGCCCTTTGTCACCTGATCCCTCAGTCTGTTCAGAAGCACGTCATTGTAAGCCAGCCTCCGCTTTCCAATCTCAGAGGCATTTTCTTGTGGCGATGAACCCAGGCGCAATGCCTTTGCCACGGGTTCCCAATATCTGAGAATCGGAATGTAGTTCGCATAGTTCTTGGACGTGTCTCTGAACCGGGATACCGCCGACTCGACTTGAATAATCTCGGCCATGAGAGGGTCGTCATGAAGGGCCGTAGCGCTGGACACTCGAGTGCCGTAGTTCAATGTGAGACTCAGGTTGAGCGAGAATTTCTGAACCGGGACTCGGAAATCGACGTCCTCTTCTGACCCTTTCTGAAGAAGCGAGAGAAGATCTCGGAGAAATTCACGCGACTCCAGGTTCAGGATGGGCGCATAGCTCTCGACGCGGGGTCTGTTGAGGGCGGCAGCAGCCAGCTTGCGTCTGCGGCGGCACGACTCGTCCCACGGGCTCGTACCAATGCTGGCAACAGCTTTGCTGACCTTTTTGTGAAGCACGTAGAAAATCGGCCGCGACATGATCCCGGTACGATTGGTCACGAAGAGCCTTCTGGCCGCATCCGCGGTGTTGATAACAACCGCCGTCGTGTTCCCCAATTGGATCTGGAATACTGGTCCATGAGTCTCTGCCCAGTTTCTATAAGTTTCGGCAGGAATCTCATCTGGTTTCTTTTGTCGAAGTTTGTGTCAGTTTCCCTGATAGACTTGCCCGATTGTGGCGTAATTCAGCTCGGGATAGACTTGACGAACCTGGAAGAGATTACCAACCACTGGCCAGCCTCGGGGACCTGGCAATTTCTTGATGCGACGGGTATATCTGTATACCTCATTTTGAACCAGATAGAGGGCAGTAAGGGTTAAAAGGCTGCTGATAGTATACAATGATACCACCTTCAAGGTGGCGAATGGCGAAGACGGTAGAAAAGCAGTGAAAGACATGACGAAGCTCTGCCGACCGCAACAGTCTTCCAGAAGATGATTGGATTCTGATACTGACATGAATCAACCCGGGTATATACCGAGGAGCCGTGAATGTGTACAGCATTAGCAGTCCTGAGAACAATGCCCCGCCACGTGAGCGATGTCGGCAACTATCCAGGCCTCGGGAATGGCGCAATCATGCAATTGATGTTTCTGGATAAGCCCAGGGCGACCCTTGCCCACAGCGAAGTCTTGGCCGCGAGAAGACACGAGATTTCCACATGGTCAAACAGTCAGAGCGCCAATGGATCGATAGGTAATCAAGAGTGTGGGGGTTAGTGGTGCACCAAGGATCACTTATGAATGACGCCTTCGCACCCACAGCTGACGAACTCGAGCTATTGGACGGAAATAAGAGGTCCATTATCTTGTTTCCATAGTGCGATCTGGATATCGAAGCGTGGCTTGAGAGAATGCCATATGTGCATCGGACTAAGCACACAGGCTACAGTACACGGCCTTTCGAGTCTTGAAGACCAAGTGAACAAGATCGCAGGGTGATGCCGGAGCAAGACATGGAATTACAGCATCAAAAACAATATGTAAATATTTATGTATTCATCACACATTGCAATGAGGATCCATTCCTAGGCCGTAACTCTAGAGCACACTATGGGTTCTTCACCAGCGGGTTATGCTTGCCCTCCTTGTCGACATTGAACATGTAAGGTTGATCAGCAGCGCCGTTTATCTGGGCTTGGTCCCGGCTCTGACGCAGCATCCATGGCGAGTTCTTCAGACCCTTGTGCCAGTTCTTGCCCTCGTACTCGTCTTCAACGGGTAACTCGCCTGTAGCTTGAATCTCCTTCGCTCTCTGTTCGACATCCGACCATACACGCAAGATGTTATCACCCGCCAGAAGACGAATCTGGTCATCTGTTGCTCCCCGCTTCATCAACAGCTCGATCAGATCGGGGAACTTGGAAACATCCTCGAGACCGATGGGAACATACGGCGTGCCGGAGAAGTCACTCCCAATGCCGACATGTTCCCAGCCGATCATCTCCGCAATGTAGATGATGTGATCAACAACATCATGGATCGTAGCCTGATCCGGATTCTTCATGTTCAGAAAGCGGTTCACAAACGTGGCCATCACAATGCCATTGTTCTTCTTCACAGACCGAAGAACATCATCCGGAACGTGGCGGAGATGTGGCTCAACGCTGTATGCTCCAGAATGAGAGAAGATGACAGGGGCGCGGACAATACCCATGACATCTCTCATCATTTGATGGGAGACATGGGACAAATCGACAAGCATGCCGAGTCGGTTCATTTCGCGAACTGCCCCTGTGCCGAGCGGGAACAGGCCTTTGTCGGGGTGTCCAGCAGCGACAGTAGATGCAGAGGTGCCCCATGCCGTATCGCAATTGTGAGTGAGCGTGATGTATCGTGCTCCCAAATTGTACATTTGGCGAATTGCTGCAATACTTCCTCCGAGGAGATGACCGCCCTCAATTCCAATCATGCTTGAGATACGACCAGCACGGAAAGCTCGTTTGACACATGCCGCATTGTCGCAGTAGGCAAGATGCTTTGGATGCTGCTCAATAAAGCGACGTGTGACATCGATTTGCTCCAGAGCGTCTCTCACAACCCACTAAAAGGTGTTAATTAGTGATCTGATGCTGAAGAATGGTAGTCACCGCAGCGACCTTGACTTACCGAGGGATCTTCGAAATGCTGCTGCGCGACATCACAATCTACGTACACGCTCCAGAACTGCCCGCCAACCTGACCTTGCTGCATACGTAGCAAATCGGTGTGTCCAAGGAGCCTCTGCGTCAAGTCCACCTTTCCATCGTAGATACGGTTGTGCAGCTCGATTCTGAGCTGCCAAGGGAGGTCATTATGACCATCGATAAGACTGTTTGGGAAGGGTTGTAAGCTTAAATTCAGGTCCGTCTGTCTCTGTTGAATGTTGACTAGCGACTCACGGAGTTCCTTTCAAGACTCTTCTTGTCCTTTCCGCATAGTTGGTCGGATCTACAGGGCCTTCGCCATTGAACAAGAAGGACAATGGTGTAAGTAGAGCGGCCAGGCCGGCAAACAGCAGTGGCGATCGCCAACGTGACCACCACGTTCCAGCCTGCGTCTGTGATCGCAATACTATAGTGCTCTCATTTTCGGCATTCCGGTCGAGGGTAGTATCGTTACCACCTCGCAGCTGGTCATTGGCGAGTTGCTCCCGATGCAATGATTGTTGGTCTGCCATGGTTTGTCGTCGATGATGGCGATGAGATGTTACCTCTGCAAAGCCAAAGAAATGACAAGGTTCACAAGCAAGAAAGTCTAAGTCTCCAAATCGATCTTCCTTCTCGGATCAAGACCGAGATCCCGGTTTGCCTCTTGGGCAATAGGCCGACATCGGAAACATGGAGCAAGCTGGTTCCTGTCCTTTCAGCGACATCATTCCCGAGGATATGGACGGTAATTCCCTGCCCCATCTGCATCCTGCACGCGAAGAGGGGCGCATAGAGAAATGTGGAGGATGTAATGGGAGGGTCTGTCATGTTTTAGAGCTTTTCTGCGATAAGCTTGCTCACAAGGGTATGAGTGCGTGATTGCTGAGGTCGATCACGACATATGCTAACCGCC
Organism: Sarocladium kiliense; assembly: GCA_030734395.1. Taxonomy (NCBI): domain Eukaryota; kingdom Fungi; phylum Ascomycota; class Sordariomycetes; order Hypocreales; family Sarocladiaceae; genus Sarocladium; species Sarocladium kiliense. The sequence continues at coordinate 1,962,736 of JAUZTG010000020.1, read as the reverse complement.
CCAGCCCTATGGTCAGGATTCACGAGTGGGTCGCTTAACAATGGAAGCATCAGGCCATCTGCTGCTTCAACACTTTGCGTCTCACGTGGTTGTTCTCTCTTGTTCAAAATCAGCATCTTTACTAAAGCTATTTTATGCTTCGAGATCCTCTGCTAACAGAATTGATATTGACTGACTCAAAGAGATCAAAGCCATCCTGGCAGTGTACATGTCTACCACTCTGTATTTTGTACTTGGTTCATCCACAGGAGCATCCCACTAGGCCGTAGTTGTGGGGTTTGAAGTGTTCCTTTCAATTTTAATACATGGCAGGGCGAAAGCCATAGTGGGAGCGAGTCAGCCCGCGAGAATGTTGATATCGGTGCTGAATCATCTCGACGACCTCTCCCTTGTCAGGTGAACTTCCGGCCCGAACCCGAAAGTTTCATCCGGGAGAATACGAAAACCCCGGCCAAGAAGCTAAGAAATAGCTTGTTCAAACTAATGAATGAGCAAAAACGTGTTACGATCACGCCTTGCAGATTTGGTTGCCACTCTTCACGCTAAACAGGGGTGGACATGTCAAATGCATATCATCAAGCGATATAAATCCGACAGAATGGTACTCTGGGTTGCGATTGTGTCCATTGGGTCTGATATTTCACCGTTGCATCATCAAGAGTGAGACTCCCACGCAGCTCCTGTTGTCTATAGATCTCCAACAACGGCACTCAACCATGTCTGAGATCACGGAGACGAAAGAGGCACAGCCCCAGGTCTCTGATGACTACTCAAAGCGTCCTGCAGTCGAGGAAAAGAATGCGGATGTAACCCTGCGACTTCTCGAAGAATATGGCGATCAATTCGGTCCGCTTACCCCAGAGGCGGAGAAGAAGCTGAGGAGGAAGTTGTACCTCCGAATCATGCTTCTTCTGTCAGCCATCAATATCATGTTGTTCGTAAGTTGTACCCTAAGTCACGATCATGGAAGTCGGAGATCTCTGCATGTGAGGGGGCTCGTGCGAGCCTTCTTCTCTGTCATTCCCGGCTTTTCATTGTGCAGAAATGAACTTATTAACCTTACGACAATCAGGTCGACAAATCAACTCTCGGGTTCTCTGCCATTTTGGGTGTTTTCGAGGAAACTGGAATCAGCAAGTCTGAGTACAACAACCTTAACACCATGTTTTATGTTGGTAAGTCCATTACTTCACATTCCAAGCAGTTCAAGGCGATATTTTGACGACGTCTCCTTCATGTACATGGCCTCTAACAGTATGAACCTGCAGGCTACGTTGCTTTCCAATGGCCTGGGCACTACCTCATGCAGAAGCTTCCATTCGGCCGCTACGTCGCAATAACCATCTTCTCGTGGGCGGTGATCATCTTCCTGCACTGTGTTGCTACCCGATATGCCGGCCTCATTGTCATGCGTCTCGCCTTGGGTGCTGCAGAGGCAGTCATTGTTCCTGCGATGGAGATCACGATTGGCATGTTCTTCAACCGGGAGGAACACTCGTTCTTGCAGCCTGTTCTGTGGATCACTTGTCAGGCGGCACCCATTGTCACAAGTTTTATCTCGTATGGCTTGCTGTGGGTTGACCATCCGACTATTCTCCCATGGAAGTTCCTTCACATCACGACTGGCGGCCTCACGTTCCTGCTGGCCATCTGGGTCTGGTTCGACTACCCCAGCAACCCTGCCGAAGCCCGTTTCCTCTCACTGGAGGAGAAAGTTCAAGTCATTCGCAGAGTGCACCAGTCGCAACAAAGCTCAATCGAACAGAAACAGTTCAAGAAGGAGCAGTTTGTTGAAACATTGAAGGACCCAGTCTCGTGGCTCTTTTGCCTTCAAGCCTTCACCCTTATGTACGCGAACAACCTGAACTACGGCCAGAAGAACCTCCTTGCTACGGAGATCGGCATCGACGCTCTCAGATCGACTCTCGTTGCAGCGGCTGGTGGCGGCTTTGGTGTAGCTTGCTGTATTGTTGCCACTCTCGCCCTTCGACGCTGGCCAAAATACCTGGCTCTTCACTCAACTATCTGGTGTATCCCTGCTGTGGCAGGAGGCATCGCTGTTGTGACCATCCCGTGGGACCGCAAGATTGCACTTCTCGGATCTCTTATCCTTGCCTCCTCGACCTACGGCATCACATACATCATTGCGCTTGGTTGGACTACATCCACTGCTTCCGGCTACACGAAGAAGTTGACGAGGAACGTCATGTTCATGCTGGGATACAGCGTGGGAAACCTTGTGTCGCCTCAGATTTGGGAGCCTAGCTGGGCACCAAGGTATTATGGATCCTGGGCGTCGATGATCATCGTCAGTTGGGTAGGCACACCTGTCGTGCTGTGGGTGATCCATTTCATCCTTTCGAAGCGCAACAAAGAGCGACGCGAGTACATCGACAGCCTTAGCGATGATGAGAGAGAGGGGTGGGTTGAGCAGAAGGCTGAAGATGGTTCAATCGAGAGGGTGAAGGTGGACGTTGCGGTTCTAGACTTGACGGATATTCAGAACAAGCAGTTCGTCTACCGCATTTAAGTTGGTGGACGATGAAACTTCCGACAGATATCCGGCTGTTTATACGAAGGCATGTCATAGAGCGAGAAGGAAATTGAACATGTGTCTGATACTGACTTCACTTGCGTCTTCAACAACTCATTATGGCTCAGCCATTCGTGTAGTAACCACAGCGACCGATCATGATAACAAATAACATTTTCATTCGCGATGAACTGTACAAATGTGGCAGCTAGTAAGGGTCACAGCGACTGTTTGGATCATGGTATTTATTTTTGAATGAGCTACACGAGTCACCTCCATGCTTATTTTGACTTGCCGCCGAAGCCACGACCGCCATTGCGACCGGGACCGCTCGCAACTCGGAGGACGTAAGCGCCACGCTCGAAGGTGTTGGCGACAATGAAGCCCGATGGGAACTGGAAGTTGCCCCAAGAGCCGACAAACTCAAGCGAGCCACCTGCAGCATCATCCTCCGGGTGCATGTCGAAGAAAGCCAGCTTGCGCACGCGGCTTCCATCAGGGTAGCGCTTGATAGACTTAACGTCTGTCACCCACACGCCAGCGCCGTAGTTAGACTGGAACATGATTCCCTTTTCGACGTACAGGTTGTGGTCAATGGCTACGTGGTCGGTGTTCTCGAAGTATCCAGTGTACTTGGGCTTCTCGAGATCACTGAGGTCCATGATGTGAGTGATGGGAATACCGCTGGCAGCAGCACCAACGCCGTAGTACTCGTCGAGCTCATCGTTGAAGAGAATGAACTCGTGCCAATTGCGCTCCGTCCACCAGCCCTGGTGAGTGTAAGTTGCGCCGGGATATTCGAGTCGGCTGAGCATCGTGGAGTTGGCCTTGTCGGTCGAGTCCCAAACGGTGACGCTGTCCTCGTTGTAAGCGATACAGATGTTGCGTTTACGGTACCGCTTGTCTGGGCCGTTGTATGTCACGCATTGCGCATCGTGGGTGTAGCCATCGGAGCTAGCGCAGCCAGGCTTGGTAGGGTTGCTCGGGTCGCTCAGGTCGATGTACTCCAGACCGGCCTTGCAGACCTGGCTGACGGGCTGTGCGCCGACGGCAATAGCGTACTCATTGTCCCAGTCGATGACGACGTTGTGAGCACGACCGACAGGTAGATCGTCGAAGAGACCGACGAGATCAGTCTGGGGATCGAAGGTGACGGGGCTCTCAGGCTTTAGGTCGGCCACCTTGTTCATGTCGAAGATCTGGACGTTGTGACCAACAGCCTCCGAGCCAATGATGGCGAGGTTGTTCAGGACACGGATCTCCCTCCAAGAAGAGCCGATGGGGTCCTGCGACGGGAGACGGCCGAGGTAGCTCATCTTGCCCTTCTTGGATATCTCGACAAAGGCGGTGCCTGTATGTTGGCCGATGAGGGCAATTTGACGTCCCTTGGGCGAGACCCAACCCCAGATTGAAGATCCTCGTCTGTTCGGGTATCTGGGGTCCGCCTCACCACCGCCCATATCGTTGTGGTTCAAGAAGTCGTACAGGTCCATCTATAGTCGGCATCAATTAGCTGCTTCGTCCTCCTGTGACGCGGCTTGAGTATAACAGCAGTCAGAGGGCACTTACGTTCTTGCATCGGAAAGTCTGCATTGGGTTGCCCTTCTCAGCGATAGCTAGACCAGTCTTCTTGTCGCACTTCAGGCGGTCCTTCTTGACCTTAGAGTCGAGCTTGTCCCAGGTGCGCCACGAAGGCCACTGGCTGGAGTTGAGTGCGCCGGCGGCTTCGAGGGCATCCCATTGCGCCTTTTATGAGAATGCAATTAGTCTACTGCCTTTTATACATACTCGAAACCCTGATCTTACCATCTTCACATCCATGATGGTCTGGTGCACCTCACCTGCATCATACATGGCCTTGGGGAAATGTGCCGCAGATGCCAGCGGCATCAGCTGGAAGAGGGTGCTGGTGATCTTCATCTTTGCGGTGATAACACAATCGAGGGAGGATTTGTATCGTAGCTGGCAGAAGCAGAAGCAAAGCTGTGAATCGCCTCCATTGAGACGTGCGAGCAATTGCTCTTTATAGAACTCTCGTCAGCTTCATGTGGATCACGCAGCTTTCAACGGTTTGCCCATCCTTGAACGAGGTTACATCCCAGAGACGGAGAAACTCATAGCAACTGCCGACTTCGTCCCAGCGTTGCCATACCAAGACGAGGATCTCTTGAAGACCTTCTGTATTCTCACTAGCACCCTGCCAAGACCCTTGCTCGCTCGCATATTCAAGGCAAATGGGGAGCTGGCGATTGCCGCCGTCCAATCAATGTCAACAGGGGTCGTAGTTAAGCTTAACTTAGTGGTGGAGACATCGGGCCAAGCAACGGACCAAGATGACGGAGAGGGCGCGTGTACAGAGTAAATAAGAAGGTAGATAACGGTGTGTCCGGAGAAGCCGATTTACCTAGGGAGGAGGGCAAGGGTGTTTAGCAAACACCACGAACACCCCGCACATTGTCTTGCTAGTGCTGATTTAACCTCGAAGATATGAACTTCCTCTTTGAGATCAGTGGCTACGCTCAGATGCTTGGCTTCATTTATACCATGGCTCAGCACTTCCTTGCTCGGGTTGTGCTCAACTTTAGACTCTGACTTTGGTGAGGTTGCAAGCGTGGATGAAACGTCGAACACGATCTCGGAACCAGTCGCCGACGGGACTAGTCACTAGATATAGTTATTACGTTATAGGACAGCAATGCGTATCATGTGAAGGCTTTGAACATGCTTTTGCGAATTGGTCTCATGGTGTGACCTGCTTAAGTTCATGCAAAGCTACTCTGCTCTAACCGCCCAGCCTACTCCGCCATTTTACGCATGTGTATCCGCGTCGCCGAGGTAGAATAGTCTGGGGTATTCCAACATGTTCTCGAAAGTGCAAAACTCGACTGGGCCCAGCTCGAACTCGATTTGAACCTCTGGCAAAAGAGACTCCAGCATTCTGTTCAGCTCAATTCTGTTGTCGCCCTCAATGTACCTGAGGAGATAGGCTACCGTGATGTGAAACGGATAAACCTCGTGGTTGGGTGCTTTGAACCCAAGAACATCTCCCAACCGGTCTCGCAGCCGTCGCATGCGCTTCTCTTCTTCGGGTGTGACGCCTTGGACGTGAAGGCCTATCCCAACAACGGCAGGATCAAACCCGAGAACCTTCATCTTATACGGCGGTGCTAAGCCCTCAGACTCGAGTTGCATTCCGAACTTTCTCAAACGCTGTGAGAAATCCCTTGTTGATTCCGGCAGCGGTTTCTTGGCCATCCCAAGGGGCCACATGCCTGGTTCACACTCGAACTCCCGTACACCATCGAAGATAGTCATGTGCCATGAGGCCATGGGAACCAGCCGGATGAGCGCCCCAAGTGTTGGATGCGATTTGACGGTGTCGTAGACTTTGCGCAACCCGGCAGCCAGCGGTGAATCTGGGGAAAGGTGGCATACTGTGGTGTTGCCTGCATACCGCTGGGCGACACCATCTGGATCGAACTTGATGGGGACACCGATAGGATATGGTGGTCGGTCGACAGTATGTGACTCGATGACCTTGCTCTCCGAGTTGATGGCCATGGTGAAGGTGAAAGTGAAGGTGATGCTGTGATCAAAGGAAAAGATTGTGGTGAAATGTGTTTCGACAACAATCTCCGATGCGTGGATAGGGCCTAGTGAATGCGCAGTTCTAATACTCTAAACCATTGGCCCATGCTTCTCTGTCCAGACAACGAGGGCCATGGCTAAGGTCCGATAGACCACACATATACTCAGCTGATCTCGCCTCCAGAAGTCGCTCAATGAGATATAGGCGACCGGCTAGCGCAACCGAGGCACTGGCTGAGGGCATTCATGACAAGTCCAGCGATCGGCTCGAGCGGCTCAATGAATCGGCCAATTGGATGGGCGATGCCCCGTCACAGTAGGCAATGTTCGCTTAGAGATAAACCTTTCATCGGCTGGAGATAACGCTAGGCGACGAGACCCATCAATGGTAGGCCAGTGTCAAACTTAGTTGACAAAGACGATCTTGCCCCAGGTTTTCGTTTCCCCAGCATTGAAAGCCACGAGGTTGACTTACCCCATCCTACTGGCTGCTCTTAGTTCGCGAAGCATGCTTTTAGCCTGCTCATTTCTTCGTTTTTTTTTTTTTTTGGGGGGGGGGGGGGGGGGGGGGGGGCTGTGAAAAAGTTGCACAGCGAGATTGACGAACCAGCTGGCAGGGGTTGACTGCTTGCACAGCCGAGCTGAAATGCAGGCTGCAAGGAGAATGGCATCCATGAAATGGGCGACAGAGAAAAAGCGAAATGCCGACAAGAATCTAGGCAGATTATAATCAGGGGTCATGATAGTCGCGCAGGGTTAAGTGGGCTTCATGGTGAGACGTCAAGCAAGCTGCTGGTGTAAGTCAACCAGAGTAGCCACCTTATAGCTTCTTGTCGCATTAACACAGCTCTGCAATGATCCAAATGCATGTGTCTCCCAGTTATCAGTGACACTTTAAATTTGCTTCTGTAATCATTGTCACTTCGCGATTGCCTCACGTATAATTGTAGTCGCTTAGTATAACCCACGACTTGTAGTCGATAACAAATATCAGTTTTAGGCTTTCTTCTTGGTTTCAGAGCATGAACACTGATGTAAATAATAGCTGTGGCCGTACCCTCGGGAATGGATGGAGGATACATGCAACATTAAATTCTGGCGACAGCATCAAAAGGGGTGGGCACTTCATTGCGTGGGAGCGCCCGGAGGTTCTTGCAGCCGATGTAGCCGAGTTTTACGGGAAGTCTGGGCCTGTCTTTGGAAAAGGACCCTGAATGACTTCATGATAAAGCCGAGGTAACAAGAAGCTGCTTCCCTTCTTGACAAGTATTAACTGCTTCAATTATACTCCCACGTCAGGACCCTTTCGGCGCCGGTCGCTGATGTACGCCCTTTGTAGTGGAAAATTGGTCACTCGTGCATTGTGAGGATGATGTGGCTTGAAGTGAATTGGTGCCATAGTCTTGCCAGCTTTCTTATTTCGTGGTCTCTTTTGCCATTCTTTAGTTGTGCAGTAGGGTATGTGACAAATGGTTAACCCGGTGGTGGTTTCTAGGACATAGGTATTGTGATTGCATCTACCTGGACTCGTACATGATCACTGATCTAATAGGTCAACTGGCAAGTTCAATGCACACTCGGAGTTAGAAGCTGGTATCATTCGAATAGAGTATTGACCCGCCAAGTTTGCAACCACAGCTTATGACGCCTAGGAGGAAAGAATAGCTGACCAGTCATGCTTCTTCGCCCATTCCTCCCAGCTGGTCATAGGACATTCAACCCCGGACTAGTATATATGATCAGCATTGTTTTTAAAATCTTTTCTGCTTCCTCCTTTGCTTCTCATGGAATAGCCCACAACTTACCTTGCGAATATCGTCTGCTGTCAAAAGGTCCATGCCGCCGTCATATCCCGGGTCACTGGCGTAGGTGTACATGAGAGCGACTTCAAGGCCAAGGTCATATTCGCCGGTCGCCTCAATCATTTCCTCCTGTGAAACCTGTTTATATGACGCGGGAACCCCGGTGATGGTGCTCCAGGTCTTGATCCAATCCTTCCAGCTACAGAAGGTACCCGCAGCCATATATGCTTTTCCTGGGGGCAGTTGGCTTACAGCGTATGTGAAATTGCCCATGTCACCAACGGGATCGAAGTGTGGCACTACCCGGTCCGGAGCCGTGGTGAAAGCTGTTTGGATGCTGCCATCGGGGAGCTATTGCACGAAGGGTGAGATGCAGTCAGCGACACACTGTAACAACACGGATGTAACCCTGCGGCCGCCATGCAAAGGCACTCGACTCACCTTTCCGAAGTACGAATTGGGCAGGATGTTAAAACTTGTGAAGAAGTATCCCGTGTGAATGCACGACATCTTGCCAGCCAGCTCAGGGTACTTCTCCTGTACATACGCAGGGTAGATATCGGCCTTGCTGTCAAAATGGTACAGATCCGGAATGGCTCCCTTACTGCATTTCCCAGCATGACTCAACGTGGAGACCAGAAAGCCATTGTTCTCAAGCGAATCCACCGTCGTGGCCGCAGCATCGGTAATGTTCTTGCCATGGCGATACTCAACATCATACGCGAACTTACGACAAGTGATGCCCTGCTCCTTAGCCTGCTCTCGACAATCCGGACGCATAAACGGCTCCCAGTACTGCGTGACGCTGAAGATGATATTGGCGCCCTTGAACACGTGGATCAACGTCGAGACATCGTCAAGATCGGCGGCCACTACCTCGATGCCCTCTGCGACGAGCTTCTGGGCAGCGGGGGATGAGGGGTTGCGGGACAGGCCGCGGACACGGTAGCCAGCGGCACGGAAACGGCGGGCGACGGATCCTCCTTGGTTGCCTGTGGCACCTACGACGCAAATAAGCTTGTTGGAGTTGGAGTCTGACATGGTGGTGGTCCGTGGGTTTTCGTTCGTTCCCGAGGCTCTGGGTCTGTCTCGGAGGTTGCGATGGGAATTTGTGATGGTTGGTTGGTCGGTTGGTCGGTCTGTGGGAAAGTAGCTGGGGTGTGGATGTGAATGTGATGCGTGTTTCTCGCCTATCTCTGGAATCCCTGGAGAGTCCAGAGAGGCAAAGAAGCCTAATTGATCATTCCCAGCACCTAGCCAGGGAAACCCCCCCTGTTGGCCCACGCGTGCCTGGCGCTGCTGTGCTGTGCGGTGCTGTGTGGTGCGGTCACATATTTTCTCGCCACGCGAAATCTTCGGCTAGCGTCATGTCTTGTCCTCGTCGTACGTTCAACGAGCAAGGATCGTCCTTACCGCCTTCATCCTTCCAAGCCAGCTCGTATCTCGCTCCCTCACCCCATCTGCCGTCCCGCCCGTCTGTTCGCCAATCCGTCCCAGATGCATTCGAAGTAATTGGCCATGGCATCAGCGTCTCGTCCCGATGACTCGGCGACACCGCCTACCGCTTCCGCTGCCGCCGCCGACAGGTCAATCCCGCTAACCGCCATCCTGAACCCCGCCGCTCAAAATGGCTCAGAACCAACTGCCCTCCAGGTTGATGTTAGCGCTCCCATCCCCCACCCTCATCTATTTAGAATTGGCAAGGGTGAGCGTGCCAGATGCTGACCGGGTTTCGAATCATCTCTAGCATGATCGGGAGGATGACAGAGCCGATGCTGATTCTACATATGGATCTGAGTCAGGCACGGCCTACACCGGGTCCGTGACCTCCTCTATCCGCCACTACCAGTATGAGAACGGCCGGCGGTACCATGCTTATCGTGAGGGCCAGTATGTGTTGCCGAATGATGAGACTGAACAGGACCGTCTCGACCTTCAGCATCACATCTGGCGCCTGATCCTCGGTGGACGTCTTTACACAGCACCACTGCCGTCGCCGGACACAGCTGGTGAAATACGGATTCTTGACCTCGGTACCGGTACCGGCATTTGGGCAATCGACATCGCCGACGAGTTCCCAGACTCTCATGTCTTCGGTGTTGATCTGTCCCCAATCCAGCCTGACTGGGTGCCTCAAAATTGCCACTTCCACGTCGACGACTATGAGGATGAGTGGACGTACAAGGAGTCAGAGAAGTTTGACTATATCCATGGACGGGCATTGAGCGGAACGTCAGCGGACTGGCCGCGCTTCTATGGCAATGTCCTCAAGACGCTCAAGCCTGGTGGCTGGGTCGAGATGCAGGAGTACGATGCCTGGATCTTTAGTGACGACGACAGCTGCGCCCGTGCTCCGTGGACGATGGAATGGGTTGATAAGCTGGATGGGGCAAGTAAGCTCTTCGGGAAGCAGATCAATGTCGCGAAATATCATCGACAATGGATGATTGATGCTGGCTTCGAAGATGTCCAAGAGCTTGTCTACAGAGTAAGTTTACGCAAAATCCATGTCCCCTTCATCCTCATCCGGTGACAATCTTTCGAGGTTCATCCCACTAACAAGTTCTGCCTTCTAGATCCCCATCGGACCCTGGGCGAAGGACCCAATGTTGAAAGAGCTGGGCAAATTTGAGTTGATCCATATGCAGATGTCAGTCGACTCACATACCCCTGCGCTGTTCAGTCGGGTGTGGAACTACTCCGAGCAGCAGTGCAGGGTTCTCATGGAGAACGTCAAGCGGGAGTTCAGAGATAAGAACCTGAGGCTCATCACGTCTTATCGGTTCCTCATCGGGCGGAAACCTTCACAAGGGCCTGCATAATAACGGGACGCAGACGGAGTGGTCGATGATCCCATATACTTCCCTCTTAGCGTCGTTCTTTACTCCCCGTAACACGGCGTTTTTGTTTTGCTCGGTGCGATTTTCGCTCCATTTGGTGTTGTTACTGTGATCCCACGTATTCGCTATGAACGGCTTCAGTCTGACATGCTTTTTACTGCTTCATGACCGTGCAGTCGCCATCCTATGACGCAGCTGCTATGGGTTCCTTGCAGCCCTTACCCCATCGAGGAGGTGCTGCAGGCAGGTTTACTAACCGCCTAGGAACATAATGTAACATCGCCAGATGGATAAGATTTGGGGTCCTCCCCCGCAGTAACGTAGCGAAGCATCGTTGATGATCCAGGAAAGCGGGTTGGCGAGGGGCTTGGAGATGCGAAGGTGTTGGACACCGGCCATCTCGGGCATCATCCGATGGCAGACGTCGGTGACCAGATGCTTAAATAGGGCCAGTGACTATGCGTCAGCGCCGTGGACTGTGAAGGCGACAATGTTCGCAGTGGCCCTGGACGAAATACACAGCTTATCATGCGTCTTCTGTTTGTCGCGGCTTTCGCCTCTATTCTCCCGGGCATCTACGGCCAGGCGCCGCCGGGTGACTTTGGCCAGCCCGAAGGGGTGGACCTCTGGTGCGGAAGGACATATCGACCGGAGTAAGTGAATCACAATTGTACCGCAATTCATGGCTCGCGATAGATCTCTAACACATATTTCCTGTCCAGACATTCAGAGGTCAGGCTCGGCGGCGAGTTCAAAGAGCCTCCTGTCTCTGAGGATCCTCTATTCCGACTTCATGCCCGGAGTCGCATGAACATTTTTCTCGACACAGATGACGAAGCCAGTATACTCGTCGATGCGAATATCGTTCATCAGGCTGGCGAGCTGCTGCCGCGCTGCTTCTGGCCCAAGAAGGGTCGGGACCCCACGCCAATTGCTCTGGAGATCTCTTACGATGGCAAGGTTCTCAAGTCGATAGAAGTCGACCTCGGCTCGGTCGACAACGAGGTCTACATTAGCCTCGACGGGTTTGAGCCCCAGTTTGACGCGTACGAATTGACCGTCAAGGCGATTCTTGGCAAAGATACGACTTTCACCGAAACAGCGGAATTGCTCTACCTGCCGTATCCGGAGGATTATGGAAGTGTCTCAAGATTGGATGATCTTTATGGGGGTCTCTACGTTCAGCGTGGCAAGGATGAGCCATGGCAGGTTATCTTCCCCTACACCTACTATTGTAAGTCAACCTAGGCCCAACATAATGGCCGTGCAAGACACCGTCGTGCTAACACCGCAAGCTCAATGGACTCGTTACTGGAACGAAGATGAAGGCGCAGCAGAAGGACATCCTAACATCAGTACTCTCGAAGAGTTCACCGCCAAAGGCTACAACGTTATCCATGCTGTCCCTACTGGGTCGCTAGGCTTCGATCCCATTCCCTGGGATGAATGGCTTCCCTACGTCGAGCATGCCAATGAACTTGGTCTCTGGTTCCGCTATGACGTGAATCTTAACTACGACAAGGGTCTTGACAACACCCGCGATCAAATCGAGCGCATGAAGAAACAGCCTTCTCTGCTCTTGTGGTATCACAGCGATGAGCCTGATGGCAAGACCTGGCCACTGGAGCCCATGCGCGAGGGCTACGATCTGATCAAGAAGCTGGACCCCTACCACCCTGTTTCTCTTGTTCTGAATTGCTATGATTGGCACTACGCAGGCTACAGTAACGCCACGGACATTGTGAGCAGCGATGTGTACCCAATTGGCATCAATGCTACCTTCTCCATTTACGGAACAATTTGTAATGAGACATATGGGGTATGCGGATGCGACATGTGCGAGGGCAGCTTCAAGGACATCTACAGCCACATAGACGAATTTGCTCGTCGCGATGAGATCCTGCGGGCGGATAAGATACAGTGGTTCACGCCACAGGCATTCGGAAACGAGACTCATTGGGACAGGATCCCAACTGGGGATGAGGTTGCTGTGATGACTGTCCTGGCTATCAACCATGGTGCGAAGGGTATCGTTATGTGGGATTATCCTTCGTACCCTGACATCATGGCTATGACGGAGAAGCTCGCCAAGGTCCTCCCGACTGATGAACTTGCTGGGTACTTCCTTGGTGCGCCACTGACGAAGGGACTTCCTGTCTCGGGAGCTGATGAAATTGATGCTGCTGCGTGGGTTGACCCTGAGACTGGCAAGGTTCTGGTCAGTGCCATCAACATGAGCTACAAGGCCTTGGCAACTTCTATTCAAGTCTCGCTTCCGGAGGGTGTGGAGGCTGAAGCCGTTGAGGAGGTGTTTTGGGGAGAGAGGGACTGGGCTGTAGATGGCAACACCATCACTGTTCAGGGCTTGTCAGGCTTGGAGGTTGCGATCTTCTCCCTGAGTCCCGCCTCATAAGGGTCCTATATAGACAGTGGATCTTCCACGACCATGATACACTCAGCTTCTCTCATGAGCTTAAATTGACCTGCGGTACCATATAGAGATCGATACATGAGGGCAGAACAATGAAGCGCATGAACGAGCTGAGTAATCTCCCCGAAACGACTCTCAACAGTCAAATACAGTTTCAGAAATAGTAGTATGTTCGGTGCTTCTCTTTAGGCTGTCTTCAGACCAAGACCGTCTTCGCCTCAATCCACATCAACTGTTGTCCCGACAGGACCAAACCTAATGTTAGAGAACATCACAGCCCTATAAGAGAATGTGAGCTCGACATCAAACCGACAGAAGCGATCGACCGAATAAATACTTACGCTTTCCTGTGATAGCCCTTCACCCACCAAGGATCACTCTCTTCCACCCCACAGGTTCCTCGCATGTATCCAGGCAAAGCTGGATCACCGTGCAGTGGGTAGTTCTCACCGTCAAGCCAAAGATTGTAAGCCCAGTACTGCCAATTATTAGCGACACCTTGTCTCTTTGTGGGCTGGAGACGACACTCACATCATCCTGAATGGACATTGAAAGGACCATTGGCGTGCGGAGCGCATCAGTGTGCTGGTGCCACCCGCCGACTTCATTGAAGATGTCCCGCTCTTCAAACACTCCCGGAGTGGCATCGCAGTACTCCTCAGTGATGCCACCATCGGAAGCTGGAATGCCCTCCCAGGTCGGTGCCGGGGGTTCGATCTTCTTCCCATCTTGAATGAAGAATTGCTTGACGCCAGACTCTTGGAACTGAGTAACGACACTGGTGAAAGCCGGAGTTAGTTCAGCGATGCGCTACATTGGCAGTCGCAGAATCTTACGTGAAAGTCTTGTTCGTGTCCACAACTTTCCCTGGCCCGTAGAAGTCCGGGTTCCCAACTCTGAACGGATTCATCGAACATCCATCCCGTGCGCATTTGGGGTTTCGGATATCGCCTCCATACCTCCACACGTCGCAATTGTCATTGATACATGGCTCGTAACCATGATGAATGCAGGGTCTCGAATCCAGGGTGTATGAGATGGAGTTGGAGTTCCTGTTGCAGTTCGATTGTCATTCCTTCTGCCTTCACCATGAAGGAAGGGAAATACTGACCAGACGGACATCTCGGAGCAGCATGCCCCTCGATATCCTTCGCCTCCGTCAGGATCCTCCGACGCTGGCGCCCATCCCTCCATGTTTGCCTGTGCGAATGTATTAGCGCGACTATTCTGAAGGCCACACGCGGTGTGAACACACCTCTCCTCCAACATAACGCAGACCTCGAGGACAAAAGGCGTCGCAGTACCCCGTCCCATACTTTGCACCTGCTTTCTGTGTTGGGTATCGCTCCATTCCCCCGTCTGCATCCATCGCCACAAAGCGAAGCGCAGCATTGAGTCCACACGGCACCGTCGAGAGATCAACATCAAAGGCTAGCTCATTATACATTAAACTGAACGTCTGATACCGATCCTCACTTTCCAGCAAGAAGATCCTCGTATTCATCCACTCGCTAAAGTCAAAATACTGATGCCACCTCATCGTCACAGACTTCTCTTCGAAGTCCATCTGACGGTCGTAGGCCGAGTCACCGCCCTCGAGAGCGCATCGAGCTGTGCAATCGGCATTCGACTCACAAGTTTCCCAGATGCCGCCTTGATAGCGGATCCCGCCGGTGAAACAGTTAGTATAGGAGTCGTTGATATGCAGCCAGCGGTATTCGGCATCAAGGACGACGGAGGCGGGGACACCAGTGCAACCGTCGGTTGCTGAGCAGCGGGACCATGTTAGGGGAGGATGAACCTCAGGGACTTCGTCGCCGACTAGTTGGGCGCTGGCAAGCAGTGGCAAGGCCAAGAGAGTGAGGAAAGACATCGTAACGTCAGAATGGGAGGTGTGAGGATCGTGCAAGCAGACTTGACCGAGAAGGGAACAGCGCGTTGATTCTTTTATTCCAGCAGACTCTTTGACTAAAGATAGCATTCACTAGGAATAAAATGCAACATGTATTTGAGTCTCAGTGGGGAGAGATCGCCTTGGTTGTGTTAATATCGGGTTGCAGATGACATAAGATGGCATCGCCAGGATGAGAATGACTGCTTCGCACATCACCCATTTGATTAGTTCTGGCGACCAAAACTTGGCCACAAGTTCTATAGGTTTCAGAAATACGAGGGTGGTGTTCTAATGGCATACGCTTGTCAGTGTGAGCAACACGGGAAGCCTCTTTAGGGTGTTCTGATCATGGCTAGCCATACCAGGCCCCAAATACGGAAGCCAAAGTCGCATTGCACTCGCGATTTGAATCCCAATATAGCTCGGACGATGCTTCTCCTTGTTGCAGGCTGTACCACCGTCACGGACATGCGTTCAACGTCAGATTTACGGGATCGTCCCGCGTGCAACTTGCGGGGTCTGCTGACATGCAGATGCAGCCGTGATTGCCTCAATCGTCGGAGGGCAAGGATTGACCAACTTCCATGTCTTGTGAGGGTCTCTCGTTGCTTGGTTTGTGGACCGGAATCCTAAACGAGTGGTCAGAAGAAGGGAGGACAGAAACTTGATGGGTGGTACTGGTCTGACACTGGACGAGAATTTGGCTGCCAGAGCAAGGCAACATGCAGCCGATGTAGGAAGCCAGCTAAGGACCAAGGTGAGGGTGCAGCGTGGTGAATTACCTTGTCCTCGTACCTCGGCCCAGTCAAGCAATTAATTCAGGTCAAGGTGCGTTAAGCCACACCATGGATTCACCTACGCGTCGCTGACGGACGGGGCGACCCTCATCGGCAAGGTCTTGGCTGTGTACGTTTGGGCTGTGCTGAGCAATGGGGTTGCCGTGAAAGCTGCGATGGATGATTTCGAGGGGACGTGGAGAGCTAGGGATCTGGAAGTTTGGACGCAGTAGATGGACTGGTAAACGAAATAAAGATAAGTGTCAATTACATATATCAGATCAAGAAATTCATGGCATGGACTCAAGAACCATGGTACCGGTGATGAAGAAGTGCAGTGTCGTGTTGCAACACAACGCCGACAACCTGGGGTTTCTACCCTCTCCATCTGTTCACGCACTGTGCAGCACGCCCTGTTTTCTCACCAAACGAATCCCAAACATCATCTCCAACCCTGATGGCATCACATTGCACTCCCAGGGATATTTCCAGAGCCTGGAGGCACTCTCGCCGCTGCTTTACAGAGGATATCCGCTGAGTCGCTAGTCGAGAAGAGAGCCTGGCGCGTTACGGCCCAGGTGGCTACCATCCTGTCCGCATCGGCGATGTCTTCAGCCATGGCAGATACGAGATACTGAACAAGTTGGGATACGGTCGATACTCTACTGTCCGGCTTGCTCGCGATAATGGTTGAGTTCTGCCTCCTCAGCTCATGTGGGCATCGCGTTCGCTGACATAGGTACACATGCAGGGCGAGGCGTCACGTCGCGCTCAAGGTACTGACGGCTGACTGCTTCGGTCACGGTCAAGACATGTATGAACTCGAAATATTGAGGGATATTCGATCTCAGAAGCGGAGATGCTCTGGCGCTACACACATCCTTCATCTGCTAGACGACTTTGTGCCTTCAAGTCCCCATGGGAAGCACGTATGTCTTGTGTTCAAGGCCATGGGACCTGACCTGGTCAATTTTAGACGGCTCTTCCCCAATCTGAGGGGCCGACCTCGACGCTGAAGTCCATTGCGCGACAATTTTTAAACGCGCTGTCTTTTCTCCATTGGCAAAGGATTATGCATACAGGTGAGCCTTCCATTCAGTTGCCGGCCGCCGAGGCATACTCATCACCCGCAGACATCAAGCCTCAGAACATTCTCATCGAAACTACCGCGACTAATGATATGTTCGAAAATGCTCCGTGGGACGTCTTTCTTCCCGAGAAGGCACCTATCGGCCGATCCAACGACTTCTATTTGGCATCTTCTCAGTTTACTTGCCATGAAGAAGATATTGCAACTTCCCCCTACATATCCGTTCGATTGACAGACTTCGGAACCTGCCAGTGCCCGAAGACTGCTCCGTGGCATGGGTGTCATGCCAGCTAACAGCCAGCAGCCAGTTGGTTCGACAGACACCTGACTGAGTGGATCCAGCCAGAGATGCTGCGAGCACCTGAGGTCACCCTTGGGGCGGATTGGGATCACAAGGCTGACATCTGGGATCTTGGCGTAATGGTGAGTTTCCATTCGAATCTTTAGAAGAACATGCGGTAATTCATCCCAATCATAGATCTGGGAGCCGGTAGAAGGCAGTGTGCTCTTTGACGGCACGTGGACTCCTGAAGACCCGTATAGCCCTGAGGCTCATCTCGCACAAATGTCTGCCCTTTTGGGACAGTTTCCAAGTACCCTGTTATCCCCAAGCAAGCACCGGGATCGATATTTCGATACTGATGGTACGGGGTTATAAACCCCCGCATAGTAACAAGTGAGGACGCTGACATGTTGTACAAGCAGGCTCCTCCGACCATCCACGTTCCTACCATGCTCACTAGAGCAATTCAGCAAGTCGCACGACGGCTCAAGCGAGGAAAAGGCAAGCTTTCTTAAGTTCATTCGGTCCATGGTTGCGCTGGATCTGCTTGAACGAAATAGTTCCTGGGAGCGATTGCAGTCTGAGTGGCTGAAGCCAGCCTCACGAACAATGGCATCAAAGTTGACTCCAATGTGACTGCAGGCTATTAGCAGACAGAGTTTCGTTGTCATCTAATCTGATTCCACCACTGTCCAATAGTCTCGCAAGTGCTGCCCAAAATCGGTATGGACCCAGCAAGTCACGATGAGTCGGCCACGATAAGAACTACCGAGGAACAAGACCAGCCCTATTTCAGAGAAGTCCCCGTTGACACCAGCATGGCGGCACCGCATGATAGGATCGGCTCCAACCAAAAGACCCTTTAATGATTGCACCAAATCACCACGCGACGCTTTGGACAGCTAGGGCTCCAGATTTAGCCTAGCGACAGGCTTCGAAACACGGCATTAAATCAAGTGGTGGAATATTTGCGGATAAAGCATAGTGGGTTTTTTCTAGAAACTACGGATGGTCCATGACCGTTGACCCTTGCGAAACTATTCCTCTTCTAGGAGCAGCCTGTTTTGTGACACTGGCCAAAGCGTTGGATAAGCCCACTTTGGAGGCCGTATCGCATTTTGGGATGTTACATGGAGATTACTTTCGAATGAGGAGGGGAGTTTCTGGGGCCAAGATTTTAGTGCCGTTAGATCCGAAAGGGCTTCGGCATTGTTGAGTGTTCTAAGACTATATGTACCAGACTTTCTTGTCAATCTTGGATCCGATCTGTTTTGGTGCTGTCGACTACGCTGCCGATCTGTTATATTCCAACTTTACTTGGTATATCTACACTTGTCAAAATGCGTGCCCATCTTTTGTCCGTGGTCTTCCTTGCTTTCGTCAACTCAGCAGCTGCTGTGACTGGCGCTGCTGAAGGGTTCGCAAAGGGTATCACAGGAGGCGGCAGTGGCAGAACCGTAACTCCCACTACCACTGCCGAGCTCGTCAGCTACCTTGGCAGCTCGGAGAGTCTCAACATCGTTCTGACCAAGACCTTTGACTTCACTGGCTCCGAGGGCTCAGCAACCGAAGCTGGCTGTGCGCCATGGGGTACCGGCTCAACTTGCCAGAAGGCGATCAACAAGGACAACTGGTGCAACAACTATCAGCCTAACGCCCCCAAGGTCACCATCACTTATGACAAGGCGGGCATGGCCGGCATTACGGTCAAGTCCAACAAGTCTATTGTTGGGCAAGGAAACAAGGGCACGATCAAGGGCAAGGGCTTGCGTCTCTCGAACGGTGTGAGCAACATCATCATCCAGAACATTCAGATCACGGAACTCAGTACGTCAATCACCCCTGAAAGTCCCATGTTCAAAGACTGACAAGAGCAGACCCTGCCTATGTTTGGGGTGGCGATGCTATCACCCTCGACGGGGCCGATCTCGTCTGGATTGACCACGTCTCCATCTCCCGTATTGGTCGCCAACACATCGTCCTTGGTAACAACGCCTCCGGCCGCGTCACCATCTCCAACTGCGACATCGACGGACGAAGCAGCTGGTCTGCCGACACTGGATGCACGGGCAACCACTATTGGGGCATGTACTTCACTGGCTCCAACGACCTGATCACCTTCAAGAACAATTACGTTCACCATACCAGCGGCCGCTCACCCAAGGTCCAAGGCAACACTCTCCTGCACGCAGTCAACAACTACTTCTACTCAAACCCTGGCCATGCTTTCGAGACTGCCTCAGGCGCCATGGTCCTTGCCGAAGGCAACGTCTTCCAGAACGTCAAGGCCGCTGTCGAGAACGGTGGTGGCAAGTGGTTCGCTTCTCCCGACTCTAACACCAACGCCAAATGCTCTAGCTACCTTGGCCACGCATGCCAGGTGAACGCATATGGTAGCTCAGGAACTCTCAGCGGTTCTGATACGAGCTTCTTGTCGTACTTCCAGGGCAAGAATGTGGCTAGCGCAAGTTCCGCTGAGACGGCGAAGAATGTTCCCAACACCGCTGGATTTGGCAAGATCTAGGCGACAAGCATTTCCTAAGATAGTCGAGAGGTTTTACACCTAGCAAATAAAGATGAGAACTAGCCATCAGATCTCAGTGGACATCCATATCATCCTGACAATATGATGCTGTTATGGCCCAGTGAAACGAAAGTTGCTTCAAAAGAACTGCAATTACATATGGCCCAGCAGACCCTCAGCCATCGCTTCCTGCAGGTTCCGGAGAAGACTGTGCGTGTAGTGGCTTCTGGCCATATACCACAACACTCAAAACAGGTTAGCATGCGCATCGGTCACTTCGACTAATCGTAGAGGGGGTGAATCTCACATGGGCCAATACCCGTGAATCTTTGGGTCTTTGAGATCAGCCCGAACCTGTGTCAAGAACACCAAGACTTCTTCTCGAGTCCAACCCAAACCTCGGGTCAGCAATGCCAGACTGAGTCCTTCCAGTCCGCTGCCAATGTTTGCCATAGTCCAGAAGCCAATCTCCTTGTAATATCTGTCCTTGGGCCATGAATTTGTTGGCCACTTGAAGACCTTTTTGTGCACGTTCTGGAAGCCCGCATTGATCAGGCGCTGGTCGTGCTTCTTCGCATCGGTCAATGGCCGGCCGAGATTTTGGCTGCCTTGGATAAGAGCATTGATCCATTTCATGACGGGTTGGTCATCATTCAGGGTGCCATCGTCTGATTCGATGGGGAACAGGCAGTCGACCATTTCGATCCAACCACCGGGTTCGAGACGGCTTGAAACCTGTTAGTCCATAAATAGAGAAAGGTACGCAAGGAGATGGCGAAGTCGTACTTGTATGCTTGTCGTACGTAGGCTGTCCAGTCGGCGAAGCTTCCTACCATCATGCGGCTGAAAATGTAGTCGAAGGGCTTGGTCCAAGTCCATTCCTGCTCTAGGTCGTCGACTTCGAATTGGCAGTTTGGCGGAACGCTTTGGGTAACTTGTTAGTCATCAACTGTGAACCAGCTATTATGGCAGGCTTCGTACAACGCCGGTTGAATTGGACTGAGGTCGACTCCGATAACCTGTGACATCTTGTCAGTACCTACACCCCAGGCACTGTGGCAACTCCAGGTGCGGTTCAACCTCAGCTTCGGGGTGCTCATCAGCTTTGGGAGGGAGAAGAGGTCAGCAAAGGCTAAATCAAATAGGGGTGGAACAAACAAATGGCCAGACTCACCGAAGTCGATTGCCCAAATTCCAGTGCCCGTGCCAACATCGAGCACACGTTTGGCTGAATCGGCTCCTGGAGCAAAATAATGTCGGCCGCCAAAGGTCAGGAGGAAGTGATGATGCTGAACATCTACATGAGCGGTCAGCCACGGTGTATCTTCAAACGGATGCTGGGGGGTTAGTGTGGTGTGTCTGTGGGATGAGCCATACCGAGTCGCTCATTCTCTCTCTTTAGCAAGCCGAGTCAGTAAATCAAGCCAACGAAGCTCCTGAAGCAGCAAGATTCTGATTCCGAGATCTTGGAAGCATGAGCAAAAAGAAGACATACATCGTCATTTGGCAGAATGTACTCTGTATTCGGAGTGGTTAGCGAAAGTTGTTTCTCGGAGCACATGGTGAGCGAGCAAAGGCGAGTTTGACCCACTTCCTCGACTGAGGGCGTGATACATGCGCCCATTCTCCTGGTGATAAGCGTATATGCTGGATCGGAGTGATTGGGAGGAGAATTGGTCGTCGGACTGGGTGCGCACACAGAAGGTATTAGCATGCGATCGTAATGAGCATGATCCAGTCCAAGGGCATTGAGTGAAGGATGGTTCAGTTGTCATACAATTCCGACAGCGGAGTCGACATCTGACCCATCATCTGCGACCTGTCAATAAAGTTAGCAGCTGCTGAGGCCATGGGTGCAAAGGGATGTAAGGGTCGCACGTACGAGCAGCTCTTGGTGAGTTAGGGTCACATCAGCAGCGACTGGTTCTGTAGTGCTCTGATCTTGGTTGCACATGGTGACGGGCGATTGAACGCGGACAAGTCAGGTACTGGTCGGCAAAGCTCTGGTATCATTCAGTCTAGTCAGATCCACGTCTCGCAAACAAAATCGTTCGTCCATGTGAGGCTGTCTGTTCGTGACCGAGCACAGGATCCCCCACTTCATCCAGTACTGACAGCTCCAGGGTGGGAACGTGGCATCCCCACTGCGGGGTTGCCGCTGCCGGCCCGCCATTAGCTACCGTAGTCCAGAGATCAGCGCCCCCCACGGCGGCAGGCTTGAGTCTTGATAGAACTGAAGAGCCTACCTAGGGTACAACGACATCCTCCCCTTTCCACCCTCTCCTCCACCGCTGTTCTCCTTACCCCTCTCCGCTCAGCATCATTGCTTTTTCCGTCATGGACCAACAGGATGTCACGCGCGCAGTGTCACGGTCTACCTTCTGGGGACTGGCTGCCGGCCTCCTCAGCGCCTACTTTCTTCTCCGTCGCATTCTCGCATGGCGTCGCCTCCGTCACATCCCGGGACCCCAAGCTGCGGGCTGGACAAATCTCTGGCTGATCCATAAGACATGGCAAGCTCAGGTATTCAAGGGTCTTGGTAAAGTTTGTGAGCAATTCGGTGAGTGTCTACTTTACCTGCCTGGCCTAGACATACATCGCAGTGAGAGACGCTGTACTGCTCGAGTAGACACTTATCAACCTCTGCGTAGGCCCGGTTGTACGCATTGCTCCTAATTATGTTCTGTGTGGTGACCCGACTGAGGTCCGCCGAATGTGGGCGCCGCGCTCCCAATTCCGCCGCGCGCCGTGGTACAAAGGATTCCAGCTCGACCCTCCCAACGACTGTACCCTGTCAATGCGTGATGATGACATACACGCAGTCCTTCGAGCCAAGATTGCGCCGGGATATGGTGGTAAGGATGTTGAGGATCTGGAACAATCCGTTGACGCTGGCATCGCTCGCTTCATCCGCCTTATCGAGGACAAGTACCTGTCCACTCGGACTGAGTACCTGCCCGTGGACTTCGCCCGCAAAGTCCAGTACATGACCCTCGATGTCATCTCCAAGATTGCGTTTGGCGAAGCCTTTGGGTTCATGGACGCTGATGAAGACCTGTATGGCTATATCAAGACCACCGAGGACACTGTGCCCCTGATGCAGATGTTCGCCCTGATCCCTTGGCTCATTGGCTTCCTCCAGTCTCCCATTTGTAAGGCTATGATGCCATCCGAGAGGGATACTGTTGGACTTGGTCCCATCATGGCTACTGCTAAGCGGGTTGTGAACCAGAGATTCACCTCTGATGCCAAGGACAGGAAAGACATGCTGGGCTCTTTCGTCAGACATGGCCTGAGCCAAAGAGAGGCCCAGTCCGAGTCTCTGGTCCAGATGTATGTGTACTCATTGGACCCAACATGTTCTCTTTCACAATCACTAACCTCCTCTCGGACAGTATTGCGGGCTCGGATACCACTGCCACCGTACTCCGCACGGTTACTGCTAACGTGATGGCCCATCCGGACGTCTATAGATGCTTGCAGGCCGAGATCGACGACGCAGCTGCCTCAGGCAAGATATCCTCTCCCATCACAGACGCCGAGGCCCGCAAACTTCGGTATCTCCAGGCATGCTTGAAGGAAGGTCTCAGGATTTGGCCACCAATCACAGGAATCATGCCTCGCGTTTCAAGCGAGGACACCGTTATTTGTGGCATACCTATTCCTGCTGGAACAAATATTGCCTGGAGCGCTCACGCCGTCATGAGGAACAAAGACGTGTTTGGCGTGGATGCTGACATGTACCGTCCTAGTCGATGGCTCGAGGCCAATGCCGATCAGATCCGGACCATGGATAATACCGTCGACCTCTGCTTTGGTCAGGGGACATGGGGATGCCTCGGGAGGCCCATCGCCATGCTTGAACTGAACAAGATGGTCGTAGAGGTGAGTACCATGACCCCGTGTCTATATCAAGCATCGCGTGGAAAGTTCCTACTAACCATTTGCAGTTGTTCCGTCGCTTTGATTTCGCGCCAGTCAACGTAGAGAGACCTATACGTAACACGTTCGTCGGGGTACTGATCCAATCAGAAATGCAATTGAAGATCACCAGGCGGGACCTGGACTCTGGTCCGCAAGGAGGGAAGTAGGCTTTCATGAAATGATCTATCGTAAAAGGTTTGAATGCCTATATGCCTACCCATTACCACTCTGGTACCGCTGTTTTTGTTCAGAGCTCTCAGTTAATTTGGAGACGTCAGAACACTGACTTGGCTCATCATACTGAACCAAATAGCACCCTTAACTCCGACTGACCGTGAGAGCATGCTTGAGGTCATCACGAATCGGCAAGCCCGGACTCCGACGCGGCGAAGGTCTTTGTCCGCCTTCCCAGCCAGCAAGTCGTTCTTCGAAGACCGATGCCACCCATTTTTCCCTTGGCACCTTACAGGGCTGTCGCCACCTTCAGCCGCGCAAAACGGTTGTTTGTCATCGATGTGATCAAATCCAATGTGGCGCGCGGGGTGGTTGTGACTACCAAGGTCTAGAATCTACCATCTACCACAATCTGCTTCCTCGATTCGCTGGCTGCTTAGATGGTCCAAGATCTAATCCTAGCGTTGTGCAGCCTCAAAACGCCCCGTGCCGATACCCGTCTGGTCGTAAACAAAAGTTCGGGAAGTCCTGCTAGCTGCGGTGCTGGACCCATTGAGTTTTGAACAAGGAATCAAGCATGTCGTGAAGAATAAAGCCTAACGATCATGCTCCATGAGATTGGAATTCCATCCGCGGAGTACCGACTTGACCACTTGTGAGCGATCGGTCAAGCAAATGAAGTTTTCTGGTTCCCAAGCACGACTTGCCACCCTGTTCCCTCCTAGGCTAAGCATTTGGATGGATGGAAGGTCAACCAGGGGCGTTGTAGTGGAGGCCCAAGCCATGGCTGGATGGGTGATGAAGGTCTGCATGTATCCCGTTCTGTGGATGACAGAGCTGAGCTTCGGGCTGAAGGCGGGGTCAGTATCAACGGATTTTACGATCTATCGATGACAGAAGCTTCACGTCATATAGCTGGCCAGTTCTCATGCCTTCCTACGAGGGTAGTGCATATAATGCTGTTATTTATCACGGCTAGCCAAGCATCAAGGTCAACACTCACCACGTAGAGACATACTTCTTCTCGAAAGTGTCTTTGCCAAGATGATCTACGCTTTCCTACTGTATCTGCTCCTAGGGCCACTTGTGGTCTCCGCACTTCCTGAGCCAGCCGGGAACTATCGTGCGGGTTTGCATCATGTTTGCTCAACACAATCACATGGGCTAATCGCAAATAGATCACCACCACTATGCGAAAACAATTCATGTACACGCTGGACAATCAATCCAGAAAGCTATTAATGCAGCTTCTGAAGGCACACACATAATCGTAGAAAGTGGAACCTATCACGAACAAGTCACAATCAACAAGAATGGCATCATTCTAAAGGGGCAAAACGCTATCATTGCTCCTCCGAAGAAGCCACGACACAACCCATGCACAGGTTTTGCAGGGCCTGGAACTCAAGCTGGAATATGCGTTGTGGGCAGTGGGATCGATGCTGCAAAGTTCCAGGTCGAACACAGGAAGGTATCGTCTGTAAGGCACCCCGTCAAAGACGTAGTAGTCAGTGGATTCCGGGTCAAGGGCTTCACCGGGGCAAACATTCTCATCCTCGGCGCTGCGGAGACAACTATCAGCGATAACCAACTCAGCGATGGACCGAACTATGGGTTATTGGCTGCTGGCTCTACAGATACCATCCTTTTTCGAAACCAGGTCGGTGCTTCGAAGGGAGGCTTTGCCGCCATTTGCGCAGACAACTTCTTCGGAACTGAAGTTGTTCGAAACACGGTTGGTGGCTATTTCCTCGGCATCTTCATCCAGACGAATAGCGCAGTAGTCGAGAACAACGAAATTACCTCTGCATGTTTCGGGGCGTTCGTCGACCCGACCATCAGAGACGTCCACGTCTGCAACAACAAAGTCCGTTCAACACTACCAAAATGCGGTCTCTTCGGTGGAGCTGGTATCATCCTCGATAGTAGCGTCCGCGCTCGTGTTGAAGGAAATCTCGTACAAGGGCAGAAGACGAGTGACCCGACCAAGGAACCAAGGTCCGGAATTGCGCTGGTTGATGACTACTGCGCAGAAAAGAGTCTTGCGTGTATATTGCTTGGGAAGAAACAGGCTGTGGCGAAGGGTAATTTGATCCAAGGCAATACCCTGAATGGTAATCAGGTGGACCTATATGTCAATACAACTGGGAAGGGAAATATCGTAAGGAACAACAAATGTTCGATCTCTCTGCCCGAAGGGTTCTGTTGAGTTTCATGGTGGAATCTGTTCAAAAAGCAAAGGTCTGAACGGAAAGGTCTTCGGATTGAAGCAGATTGAGTAAATGTGACCGATTCCTCACACAAATTTGTGGGCTCCTTTTTGAGTCTCCCCATTTGATGCCCCCAGCTTCTGCTACCATATCAGAGGGCCTCGGCCTCTTGTTCCATCTCATCAACAGAACTCCCTCGTCTTCTCATCGCACCGTTCCTCAAACTTTCTCGCCACCCCATTTCCCCCATTCTCTTCATCTCTCATCGCTTCAAGCAAGTCTTCTCTCGGGCTCGGATGCCTCCTGCCAAACGGAAGCACATGGCATCCTCCATCACTCATCCCCAGCTCCCCCGACAGCCCCGCAAATAACTCCGTATTGGCACCTTGAACCGGAGCATACAGCAACGCATGATGCAGAAAGTATACGAATGGCCGGTTGAAGTGCCGGAGGAGGGAGGAGCGCAGGTTTCCTGGGTTCTGTGCCACACAGAGGACGTTCGCGGATTTGAGATGGGCTTGAAATGTGTTGGCGAGGAACCAATTTCCGGTTTTCGAGTGTGTATACATGTCTGTCTGCGGCGTTGACGGATCGTCGAGGGTTGCGATATTCATACCACCTTTGGGAGCACTGGTGTCGGTTGTGATGGAAGAGGTGAAGACGACACGGACCGACCCTGGGAACACTCCGTCGGTCTCTGCGGTAGTTCGAAGGATGGGCATAAGGAGCTTTGTGAGGAGATAAGGACCCAGACAGTTCGTCGCGATCTGCATCTCGTGCCCTTGGGCTG
This sequence comes from Sarocladium kiliense, assembly GCA_030734395.1. Taxonomy (NCBI): domain Eukaryota; kingdom Fungi; phylum Ascomycota; class Sordariomycetes; order Hypocreales; family Sarocladiaceae; genus Sarocladium; species Sarocladium kiliense. The sequence continues at coordinate 1,935,877 of JAUZTG010000020.1, read as the reverse complement.
AGCGCCAATCCGTTGGAGGATGCGACACGCCCGCATTGTTGAAAAGCACATCTAGCCTCGACTCCATCTTCAGGAACCTCTCAACCGCTGGCTTGACCGTCCTCAGATCATCAAGCTTGACATCCAGAAACACAAGCTTTCCGGGTAATGTCTTCCGCGGACTCTCGAGTCCTTCGATCTTTGCGATCGCGGCCTTCGCTTTCTCCTCGGAGCGTCCAGCAACGTACACAGCTCCACCCGCCTGATAAAGTATGCGGCTGAGCTCATATCCAGCGCCGGAGTAGCCGCCTGTGACGATGAAGACCTTGCCGTGTTGAGGCTCGAGTTGCTCCTCCGTGAACTCAGCCTTCGGCGGAAACAGGTTGGAGTAAGTAATACCCATACTTGCCGATGTCAATAGAGGGTTACGCCGCAGCAATCAATTATGTTCAATGGGATCGACAACGGCAGTCGTTCGAGAGACAGGGTCAAGAATATGGAGTTGAAAGATCTTCGGTGGGAGCCTCGTCATAGAATGCGGCACCATCATGCCGCCTCAACCGAGTTGAGACAGCAATCTGCATGGCGTTGACAGCTAACCCGCGCCGGGATAGGTAACGCCGATCGATCAGCGACGCCAGATGTCAGCACTTGAGCCAGTCAAACATATTTGATTGAGATAGTTAGAACTAGGAATAGAAAGATTTCGGACGCGACATAAGCGTCAAACTAACAAAGACTGAAGGGGTATTTCACACGAACAACATCCTTTCGGGGATCGGACCCCACGATGGGGTCTCCTATGTACATTGAGCCCTGGCCGACTCTAATGTTTGCACCATCAGACACTGAAAACGTTGTCAGGGCACTATTTCTTCTCCTCAGCGCCCTCGGCCTTGACCTCTGGCTTGCTATCCTCTGTTGCAGAAGTATCAGCCTTGGCTTCCTCAGTCTTGGTCTCTGCTGGCGGAGCAGTATCAGCCTCGGGTGCAGCTGCAGCGGATGCCTCAGGCTTGGCCTCCTCGACAGGCTTCGTCTCGGAGATGGGCTCGACTGGCGCGGAGCCCAGAGGGTTGGGCAGGTCGACAGGTTTGGCGGCCTCTCCTGTCTGAGTTTCTTCCGCCTTGGTCTCAGCGGGCTTGGCTTCCTCAACAGCGGCGGTAGCTGGTGCCTCGGCTGGAGCAGGAGTTTCCTTCTTCTCGTCAGCAGCGACAGCAAGAGCACTAGTCTCGGTCGCCTTCTCATCCGCATCAGGAACAGGTTCGGTGGTGAGGTTGACAGTCTCGCCAGCGGTCTTGACATCAGGCCCCTTGCCGCCGTATGCCTCAGGAAGTGTGGACACAATGCCAGGAAGCTCAGTGGCAAGCGTGGTACCGGAGCTCATAGGATGGAACTTCTTGAGGGTCGCAGGTGCAACGAACAGCTTCATCAGGCCGTACATCCATCCCATGAGAGCCGGGACGTTGACAAAGTACTTGTGGGCAAGCAGCTCAGGATAAGCAAGAGAAAAGACGCGGATGGCCTCCTGGCTGGCTTTCTTGACATTGGGGTCAGGACGGAAGAAGCTGACGCTAAGGTAATCGTGAACCTGGATCATCTGGTACTGGTCCTCGCCGTCCTCAGGGATGCGCTCTGTGGCGGCAGGGAGGTTAAGCTTATGAACGCTGAGCTCCATCAGAGCGGCACGCCACTTGATAAACCTGAGATTGAGTGAGTATGGGGTGGAAGATGCACTGAATAAGTCTATCACTCACTCTTCAACGTCGCCAAAGGTTTTCTTGTTGTCCTTGACGGCACCGTAGATGTTCCAGCTGATGATAGTCTCCTTGCTAGGGTTCTCACCCTTGTGAGTAGTCACGTAGCCCAGGCCGCCGAACTTGTCCTCGCTGTAGGACTGCTTGACAAGCTCGAGAGGGTTCATTTTCTTGCGCCATTCAAGAGCTGAGGTGAGCTGCTTCTTGGCAGCAGCAAGATCGCCTGTGTTGGCTCGCAGGAACTTTGTGAGAACGATAGAGGTGGGCACATCGTCGGCGTCCTTGAGCGTGACGCCCCACATCTCATCGTGACCAGTGCTCTTAACGATCTCCGCAAGGCTGGCGGAGAATTGGGCGAGGAGAGACTCGCTGGCACCGCCGGCAGTGGCAGTGGCCGTCACGCCAGCTGAGGTCTCTGTGGACATGTTGATGGTGATGGGGATTGGGGGGTGGGGGTATCGGTCAAAGAGGGTTTCTTGGAGCTGCAGTAGAGAACCAGGAAAAGGTTATGAAAAGTGAAAGACGATGGAAGGGAGAGACCGACGAAAAGTTTTCTGATGTGAGCTGTCGGAAACAAAACGAAACAGGAGAATGCAGCTATCCGAGAAACCCTGCACGGTACCTGATCACCAGAAACACTGTTGAGTACGGGAGCCTAAGGCAGAGCTGAACCTTGGATGGGTCAGAGGGGTTACAGGGTGCTACCGGTGTTCGACGAATGGGATGATCGGGATCAATCAATGGCGTGGAAGACCGATGTCGGGGTAGCGTGAGACGAAGCTGGAGCTCCCAGATTAGATGAAGCCTTTCAAAGTTTCTTGGTTCTTGCTTCTGTGAGGTTAGACGCAAGGGGCCAGCGGTTGGCAGGGTCCATCCAGGGGGTTTTGACAGGGGGTGTTGGCGGTGGACCCAGCGGCTTGAGCCACCTAGGCAGAGTGCCTCGTGGAGAGTGGTAGGGGCCATGCCACAGCGGGATTAGTGCAATGTCTTGGGCGGCGCAGGGCCTACGCCACCAAAAAGTCATTCTTGGTCACGTTGTTCTGGCCAGAGACTGAGGAGTTGGTTCGCCGTTCCATTGCTGATCGGAAGATTAAAGTACTGGCGTTATTACTAGTGACCGTTCAACTCCGCACGTGGTGTGACGTGCGTCACAACGTGCGCGCGCTTTGATGATGATTATGAGAAGTGATAGCTTCGCCCAAAGCAGAGGGACATGGTTCGGCAGCTCATGTCACGAGATTCGTGACGTTTCACAGTTTCAGAACCTTCCTTTACACAGTCACGTGGCTCATCTCGAGTTTCTATCACTTCAATTGATATCGCAAGTTACTGCCATGCAACGCCAGATGTCTGACTCCGACTCATAGGATTCAAGATCTCACTCAGTCTTCTGTCATAGCAAGGCATGTTCCCCAGCCAGGCATCATCTGCCTCTTGTCCCAGACTGCTAAGGGTCCCACGTCTGTATCTCCTCGCGATCAGACCAACAGCAATTAGCCTTCACCCTCTTTCATTGCCTCCATCGATCTGCAGAAGCAAGCAAAGCACACGCAGCCTCTAACTCGAAAGCAATTTAAGAGAACGTAGCATACCAGCAGGACACCCAACTTGTCCTTTCAAAAGGCGACATCCATATACTCTCCAAGTCTTGGTGGTCTACCCAACCACACCAGCCTGCTGAACCAAAGCAAAGAACCATATAACAAAGGATCCGAAATTTGTTGTGCACAAATTTGTCAACCAGGAGGCTCGGCCCGAAACGACTTCTCTGGGCCCACGAAGATACGGTCGCCATATATCGGCGGTTCACTGACGAGTCCAGCCAGCAAGAACTCTCCCCAAATCAGCGTTCAGATTACATGCTCGGCAGAGCCCGTGCAAGAATTCTTTCCAAAGCGGAGAACTCCATGTTAGCTGCTTGAGCGAGCGTCATCTCGTCAAACAGAGGTCCGATGGGGTAGTTCAACTCAACCCAGAAGAAGCCCCAGTGCGTGTCGGTTGCGAGCTCCTGGAACTTGGTGCGTTCGGTGAATGGGCGGGCCATCATATCACGCTGTGTCTGTTCGCGCACCACTGAGATGTACCACTACGGGCGTCAGCAGAATTTCCTGACAACATGGGGGCACCCTTCGACGAAACTTACCTCGATGACATCGGAAGGCACCCCGATCTTGGGCGCAATGGCATATTGGTGGCGCCAGCTGCCCGCGGACAGCGGCAGACCACAGGTGCGAAGCTCCTGCTCGCTCAAGTGCACGAAGGAAGAGAGGTCATCCTTCATCAACGGCGTGAAGCCGGGGCAGTTGATGGCGGCAGTAACAACACGCTTGAGAAGCTGATCCGACAGCTTGCTTGCGTTCGGCGCCACAGCCATGGTGTCTCGCTCTCGACCCAGGCGATGCGTAAGCTCCTCAATCAGGTCCCAAGTCGCACGGAAGACAGCATAGCGGTGTGAAATGGTCACACGATCTGTCAAGTGCCAAGGGAACTTCTTGAGGGTGCTGATAAGGCACTCATAAGGGCGCTGGGGGCAAGCTCGAGCGAAGGGTGTCTGCGCAACGCCAAGTCAGTCAATGCAATGCGGCCTTGAGCGAAACACGTACGCGATTGGGCACTTTGGCGTGCTTAGCCAGCATGGTCATCTCCTCTTCAGAGACAAAGCCCTTGAAATTCTTCCAAGGCTCAAGATCGTTCGGTGGATCGAACTCAGGGTTCACTCCTTTCCACTTGAGACCTGCAGCAAGAGGAAAGAGGTCTTCCATCAGCTCTGCCTGGCTGGCCAAACTCACTGTCACGACCCTCTGGCCAATGTGGCTGGGCCGGCCTTCACGATGGTTGCGCTGGTGCTTCTCGACAGCTTTGGAAGCGTCTTCGAATGTGCAGAATTCGACGTAAGCGTCCATGGTCTTTCCAGTCATGCGCTCCATGATGATGTGCACAGGCTCTTCCGAGTCATTCAAGATGCGAGACGTACGACCAAAGAGAGCGATGACCTCTGACTGAGGAGTAGCGAATGGTATCTGAGGGCATGTGAGGGGCTTCATCTCAAGATCGAGTTCTGTTCTGAGGTACATACGTTTCGCAGACGAACGATTCCGTGATTCTTCGGGCGCACCTGCTTACCACTCTCGACGAATGGGAAGTTGTTCGGATTCATGGCATTGGCCAGGCTTGGGAGTCTGGTCACATTGTTGGTCATGGCGCTCAAGCTCTCTGATTTGACTGCTTGAGCCTCATCATACTGCTGAACTGTCATCTGAGTGCCAACCACAAGAGGCCGACCCTGAATCGCCTGAACGACGGAGGGATCGTGACTGCTGAAATCCTGAGGTTGATATGCCACCAGGTCCAAGTTGAACCTGGGCGGTGGAACTTGCGTAGCCGCTTGTCCTGCTGTGCGAGGAGCGTAGTTACGCGGCTCGGTCAAATTGCCGCTGCGATGAATCCCATCGGGACTGAAGTAGATCGAGCTCTCTGGGCTGCTGATGGACGCACGAGGGGTTGCATCAGGACTCATCATCCTTTCAGGCGTCTGAGGCCCAATAGCAATTCGGCTCGCGCCATGATCGTGGGCCGCTTCCTGTGAAACAGGCATGACCGCAGCGCAGCTATTGTGAGCAGGTCCCCCGGAGACAGACGGAGTACTTGGAGGAAATGACACGATTGAAGCCTCCGGTGAAGACAATTGCTGTGTCGCGAACCCGTTGACAGAACCGCTGGATGACGAGGACTTGCTGTGAGTGCTGCTCCCGTACACCGCTCCACCTGCCTAAGGTGCAGCAGTGCCAGGCTCTGCACCCGGTGTCACAAGGTGCGACATCGCGCCGTTACCAATGCCGTTGGGTACAGCAAATGGGGTAGCAGTGCCGTCGCTGTGGAAGGCGTTGTGGAAGTTGGAGGTGGAGTGCTGGGCGAGCGAGGTCAATCTTCTCATCCGTCTCGGATTCGATCAACGGATAACCTTACCGAGCCAGCCAAACTATTCTCGAACTGAGCCGGATGGGCCTTCGCGGCATCCGCAGAAGGAACCCAAGCCTGAGTGCTTGGGTTCAACAGTGTACGGCCGGAGTGGGAAACATAAGCACTTGTCTGGGCTTGCTGATCTCCACCCTGCGCACGGGCAGGAGGGCAAGTGCCTTGGGTTTGATGAAAGTTCATCATGCCGTCGTTGTAGTCCGCAGAGAGACGGGCGAGAAGCGCCTCATTGGAGACGATGGTGGTGGAATCCATTGGTGCATGCTGCCAAATGGTGAGAAACGACGCGAGAACAGTTGGCGATCAAAATGTGCACTTACCTTTTCCCAGTACACCGGATATCTTCGAGAGGAGGTTTAGCTGTTAAAAACGGAGGAACAGAATTCTAAGGTAGGAGAAGGAGGTTGTAGAATCAGAAACACGTTTGGGGGGAAACACCGACAAGATCTGAAGAAGCTGCCCGAAGATGCGGCAGAGGTCAGTATCACGTTACGCTTCCCAGGTTGAAGAAGGTATTTGAAGACGAGGAAAGGGGTTTGAGAAGGAGAGAGAAGTGAGGCTACAGGAGGAGGTCTGAGTAGAGGAAGAAGGTGAAGAGGAAAGGAATAGAATAACTTCGCAAAGGAAGATGATGCTTTTGTAGGTGGTGAGCGCAGGCGTGAGGCATCGGGGAGGAGAAGCATGCATGAGTAGAATAGTAGAACAGCAGTAGAATAGCACATACGCACCTTTCAAATGAGACCATACACAAGAAACCCTGTCAATGAAGCGGAGGAGTCAGCCCTTCAAAATCACAAGCGAGATCGCTGGCTGCTATTGTCCAACTGAGTAGAATAGCAAAAGAGGGTTGACGAGAAGAAAAGAAGGAAGAGATGCAGAAGTCGCGTCGCGGTGTAGACAACTACGTGCATGAACACAGCCAATGAGATATCTACAGCCGAGCAACTCAAAAAAAAAAAAAAAAAAAAAAAACAATAGAGACGCCGTCGCCGAGTCAAGGCGAGATGAATGTTATTGTCAAAGACGACCAGTCATCGATGGTGTCGGTTCCTGACAGCTGCCAGCAGTGGGGAACAACGGGAGGGCGAACTGTAAGTGGATCGGCGCCTGGGCGAGGAGGATGTCAACAATGCGGTCAAAGGGGGGACGTTCTGAATGAAGACTGGGAGAGGAAAGTCTTGGTGGATGGGATTGAATCGAGGTTTCATTGGGCTGTGCGATGGTGAGGGCCTATTTGTCGCTGGCAAGTGGGGGATGAATCGGGATGAAGGAGATGTGAATCATCGATGGCGCGGTTGGGAGGTATGGCGCATGTGTGCTGGGAAAGATACACCGTAGTCAAGGGCAATGAGCTGAACGTCCGTCTGCTCCAAACACCCAACACAGCCAGTGTTCCACTCCATCGCTGTGCTTTCTGTCAGCCTTTGATCATGTCGGTGAAAGCAAATAGCTTCTTGTTCACGGTCGCCAAGAAGATGCTGTCGTTGTCGCTTCGCATGCAAACATCGAGAACGGTATGGGTGGAAAGATCTTTTTGTATGTCATTTTGCTGCCTGCGCGAAACCGGAACTCGCTCAACTCCATATCTTGAGCTTCCAATAGCTCTCGGTAGCCGCCTCCTGTGCGCTTCTAACGCTAATCTAGTCAAACTGTGAGACAGTCAGTGTTTGTCCCTTGTGTTTGGGGTCAGGGTTCGCCTTACAGGTGTCAAGAACGATTCTGCCACGAAACGTGCCCGCGCGTTGAGCTATCCAATCATGTCAGCATGTGTCTCCAAGTAAATTCTTCCTCTGCAAAGACGGTTGACGTACGAAGAGCTTCATCTCTGAGATCTCCTTGTCGACCTCCTCCATGAACTCAATAATAAAGTCGACCAACTTGTGCTTCAGCATTTCCGACGTGTGGAAGTTGGTGATCAAGAATGAGATATCGTAGCCCTATAGAACCTTTGTCAGTACTTCAACTATCCATCTGATAAATAAGGTCGTATCCAGGCCAGCTTCTTACCGGAACAGGTTTCCTCCTCAGAATAAAGAACGCCTCCGCTCTTTGCGTCAAGAAACGCGCGAACTTGTGGACAAGGATATGCTCAATCTCATCGGCCTGCTTGATCTTGATGCTGACTCGGACGGAGTTTATGCTCGACTCGATAAGGACGCGCTCGTTCTCGTTGCGCGCAATCGTCAGCGGCTGAAGGAGTACCTCTGGTGAGGTCTGTGCTTCGATCTCGGGGACATTGTGACGCTCGGCGGTTTGGGAGGCGAAGTTGGTGAGTGTTCTGTAGGAAACGGAAAGAAGATAAGCATCAATATCGATGACAAGAGCTCCTGAGAACTGCTGGCGGTGTTGGGGAAGCTTACAGAGCGGCTGTTAAGCTACTCCGGACACACTGGAGGTACGGACGCAGCGATTGAGACTACAGGGAGACACGGTCAGTCGCAACGGCTTTCAGAAGCATTGACACGGTCGATGAAGCTCACCATGACTGATACGACGGCCCTAGTCAGGCCGTGTTATATCGCAGTCACTCGTCGTCAGCTACTTGTAGACAGGTCGTTGGTACGGGGGAAGCGGTGGTTGGCGGGGTCGCATCGTCGTCGTGAGCTCCGCCGCATCGTCCTGACGTCTCCAGTGGGGCGTTACTGACGACGCCGAAAGTGAGATCACGTGCTATGGCTGTGTGGCGCTGAGCTCCCATGTCCGCCACATTTGAGGCTGCAGCTGCCGTGCAAGTGTGGCGTGCATTCAGTCATGTACCCTTCACACCGCTTCCCACCAACCAGGTACCCGCGACGTGACGACGGTTTGTTGCCCTTCGAACACCTCTACATTTCTCGGTAGCAACCTTCCGCGAGCTTCTCCTTGATTCGCCATCGATTCTGTTAGTTGAGGTGACGAGTTTCGCACAGCCTTTCAACTTCACCTCACTTTTCTTTACGTCTTTCATTTGCAAGAGCGGAAGCGAAGCATCGCAATCATGGCGTCAATACCAGGTTCGTGACCCCTCCATTTCACATGGATCGTCAACGGTGGCGGGATACAGCAGCTGACAAAGGACTCGCATTTTGCAGTGGTCGTCAAGCACCAGGGCAAGAAGTACGAAGTGGAAGTAGATCCCTCCTCTACCGGCGAGGACTTCAAGCTCCAGCTTTTCTCCCTCACGAACGTCGAACCCGACCGACAGAAGATCATCGTCAAAGGCGGCCAGCTGAAGGATGATGCCGACATGAGCAAGCTTGGCCTGAAGGCCGGGCAGAACCTCATGATGATGGGTACTCCAGGTGGTGGTGGTGATCTTGTTCGCCCGAAGGATGCTGTCAAGTTTGTGGAGGACATGACCGAAGCTGAGCAGGCACAGCAGGTTGGAGCCACTCCAGCTGGTCTGGTCAACTTGGGCAACACATGCTATCTCAACTCGACATTACAGACTTTGAAGGCTATCCCCGAGCTCCAGGATGCCCTCAAAACCTACAAGCCCAATACTTCGGAACTCATGGGCAACATGACAAACATGGACCTGGCCTCCCAGTTGGCCACCCTCTACAAGCAGATGGGACAGAGCATCGATTCGTTCCCTCCCATGAGCTTCCTGACTGCTCTCCGAGTGGTTTTCCCTCAGTTCGCCGAGAAGTCTCGTTCTGGCGGTGGCTACGCTCAGCAAGATGCCGAGGAGGCTTGGTCACAAATTGTCCAGCAGCTGGGCCAAAAGGTCCGCGTCAAGAGTGGCGAGGACGGCCCCGAGGTGTCCTTCGTCGAGAAGTACATGTCCGGCGAGTTTACATCTGAGCTTATCTGTGACGAGGAAGAGGCGCGCAACGCCGGCGAGCAGGCCGTGGTCACCAAGGAGACCTTCGCCAAGCTCAACTGCCACATCGACGCTTCGACCAACCATCTCACAGACGGTATTCTCGCTGCACTGAGTGAGAAGCTGGAGAAGCGCTCCGAGGTTCTCGGTCGTGACGCCACGTATACCAAAAAGTCCAAGATTTCACGGGCACCTAAGTACCTCACTGTTCACTTCGTTCGCTTCTTCTGGAAACGCGACACGCAGAAGAAGGCCAAGATCATGCGCAAGGTTACCTTCCCAAAGGAGCTCGACATCGTCGAGTTCTGTTCTGACGACCTACGCAAGGCACTTGTTCCTGTGCGCGACAAGGTTCGCGAGGTGCGCAAGGACGAGGAGGATATTGAGCGCGCTCGCAAGCGTCGCAAGAAGGCCCACGACAAGGACACTGGTGATATTGCTGGCGGCGCAGGCCTGCCTTCAGAACGAGAGATCAAGGAAAAGGAAGAGAGGGAGAGGCTGAAGAAGGAGCGCCAGGGTGGTGGCGCCGATACTAAGGCCGCTGATGACGACACTGCCATGGGAGGTGAGCCTGGTGAGACCTACAAGACCGACGCCGAGATCGACGCAGAGAAGGACGCCGCCCTCCTTGCTGCCAAGAAAGAACTCAACGCCCTCATCTCCCCCTCACTCCGCGACGACGACGGTGCCAACCAATCTGGCCTCTACGAACTCCGCGGTGTCGTGACTCACCAAGGTGCAAGCGCCGACAGCGGGCACTATACTTCGTACGTCAAGAAGTCAGCACCCGTAGACCCCAAGACTGGAGAGGTGAAGGGCGAGGAGGATGGCAAGTGGTGGTGGTTCAATGATGATCGCGTGACGGAGGTGGAGGCGGATAAGATTGATACGTTGGCGGGCGGTGGTGAGTCGCATTCGGCGCTGATCCTGCTGTACAAGGCGATTCCGCTGCCGATGGCGGACGGCAAGATGGAGTAAGGGTCGTGTAGTCGTACATACGTTGACGATACGAGCATATGGGCTTGTGAATGAAGGGTAGAAAGAGACCAAACGAAAGACAATAACAACTACAACCAATTATGCCAGAAATTCCACGCTTCGTTGTGATGATACAGCAAAGTTTTATACATGCCTGTAGGCAATCCAACCAGTCGCACGACCTCCCATCATCGCTTCACCCCTTGATCCCTCTCCGCCACCTTCTCTTTAAACGCGTCAATCTTCCTCTGCAACTCTCCCCTCTGGTCCATCAGCACCTTTCTCTGCCCTTCCAGCGTTCTGATCTGCTCTGCTGGATCAATCGCCCTGAACTGCTTGATAGTCTGTATAGTCTCGTCAGCGATCCAGATCCCCCTTCCGATGAGACATATTCAAGATATTCCGCAAGTGGCTAGGGAAAAAAACCCAGGACAGGTGACATACCTCATCTTTTTGCTTATCCTGCTTCAATTGTGCACCCGTCAAACTCCCGACGATAATCACCGCCGCAAACGCCACGGCGAAGATACCCGGTCTGCGCAGTCCACTTCTTGCGGTGCCGTCGACTGTTGTTGATGGTTGTGAGATGGTCCTTCTGCTTGTGGGAGGCGCCATGCTGATTGAACCAGCCCTTGTGCTGACCAGGGATGAGACGAAAGCGTTGCCCCTCGGGGACTGGTGAGAGCTATCACTAGTACGCCACCCAGATCTCTCTGCACAGTTGGGCTTTGTCGATACTCGACGCCTGATTCGATTCCCCTTTCCTCAAATCCCCAGCCTTGGACCCTGTTTTCACAACCACGACCACACCCAGGACAGTCTTGACCTCAACTCTGGGCTTCAAAGCCTTCAACTCAATCTCAACGCTCTCTGTTGCTGCTGAATGAGTGCTTCGTGGCCACCAATTCGATCCTATAGATGCAATGTTGTCGCTTAGTGTGTCTTTGGCCGTTCTGGTGGTGGTCTTGCAGGTTGTCGCTGTTGACTTCCACCACCCTGTACCGCTGCTGTCAGTGGATGCCGGGGGACTTAGTAATCGCAGCGGAGACACGGCTCCGGGGTCCATGGCCAGGAAGTTTCAGCGTCGGGTTTGTGGCTGTGAAATCAAGGGAATGACATAAGAAAGATATAATTATCTGTCAAAAATGAATGAATCGTGGTTCTCAGTGTTATTTGTGTCTACTTTATTTTCGTCGTCAAGTTGTTGTCACGGCAGAAGTCACGAACGTTCATGAGGCAACTGCTTTTTGCATCCGGAGAAGCCGCCTTCGTGTAAAATGCCACTGTTGGTCATGAACATGTAATGCCTCACATCGCCCCAAACCCCATTTACGACACCCCATCTTAGGCCCGTAACCCATCTCATAAACTCCCAAATATCCACCAACTTTCCAATCCCATATAAATCCATACAAAACATCCCAATCCCCTTCGTTCAATTCTCACGGCCAACCCCTTCTACTGCCGTGAAGCTACCCTACACAGCACACTCACCCCTCCACCTGCCCCTCCATCGCATCAATCACCGTCATACCAACAACACCAACTACCGCTCGAATACACGCAAAGATGACTCCCCGCGTCTTCATCGTCCGTCACGGCGAGACAGAGTGGTCCCTCTCGGGGAAACACACCGGCTCAACCGACATTCCTCTCACAGCCAACGGCGAGAAGCGAGTGCGAGCGACGGGCAAAGCACTCGTGGGCGACGACAGGTTGATTGTGCCATCTCAGCTTGCTCACATGTACGTTGTCTCTACACAAACCTCTCGCTCATTTTTCAGTTTATTTTTTTCTTTTCTTTTTTCGCTGTTGGTCCTTTGTTCAAACATGTCTTATACGTGGTCACCTTCGAATGGCTTCCCGTTGGTCTGGTTGGTCTTTGTTCTTTACTTCTTCACACAGTCTGCTTGGTACAGTATATGTCTCTCATCCGAGATCCTATGACTTCACGTCCCTAAGACACACACACACACAACCCCATTGTACCCGTCACACCAATTCACTTATTCATTCAGAAACGCCGCATGGACGCCCAATTTGCGTTTCTCCCTATCCCTCCAAACTCTCGCTTCCTGTCCCCCAGCCCAACCGAAGCAGAAGCAGGGCACACCCCTGGCCAGTCGACGTCGTCTGCATATGCAACCACCAATACCAAATTGGTGATACGAGGCGGTGTGCAGAAGCAAGCAAATAACCATCCGACCAAAGCAACCAAGCAAAATCTCTCAACCACGTCTCGGCAGGCTCGCCTGTGTCCGCTCTGGTGTCATCCTCTTCAGTTACCTGCAGTCCACCGCCTGCATATGTATGGCCCGTCTGCCGTCTTGCCTCCCGGGCTGCTACCTCGCCTCACCTCGCCCTGCGTTGGCTCGTGCTGCGATAATGAGACGCTTGCCGTAGACTCAATCTGCAAGTGCTTTGATGGAGTCCCCCCACTCTCATCTGTTCGTTGCCTTCGGTTATCGAGACAAGTTTGCTCGGGCCTCGTCTGCCTGCGTTTGCGGTAGATGCAACGTCGGATGCAGTTGGCAACAGCCTCGTCTTTGGCTCCCGGAGACTGATTCGTCTTGCCCTTGGTTTTCCGACCGCTGCATCTCATGAAACATGCTGGCGCCGTCATTTGTTTGCTGCATCATGCCGCGACCACTCATCACAATGGACGGAAGACAAGGCTACGTGGACAAGCCATCTGCCATGCCACTGGGCCACGCCCCCCCCGTCCCCGTTTCGGGCCTTAGGGCGCGGATAGATGCATCTAGGGACGGCTCGCCTCCATATTCCCTCCGGAGATCTTTGCCATGCCTCGTCTGTGCATCACCCTTCCGAGCCTGATCTTCAGTGGTCTTGAGCAACTGCTTTACGCACAACGTCCACACCCCTCCATCCTGAAAACTTCCATATGCAGGTGTCCTGATCTCACCGACACTTGAACAAGCATTGAACAACGCACACACGCGCGTACTCTTCTTCCTCGTGTTGGTCGCCTAGACACCGCCCGAAATTGCACAGCAAGCATCCGTCTCATCACCGAAAACCTACATGCATCGTATGAGTCACTGACACGTCGGCACTTCCCTGCCAAGCGCTACAGATACGTCTCGCCTCGCAAGCGTGCCCAGCGCACCTTCGAGCTGCTCAATTTGCAACACTCCTGTGCCTTGCCGTGGAGCCGCCATGGCGACCGACCAACAGACAGCCTCGCCTGTGACGCTCACATTGAGGTCACCGAAGACATTCGAGAGTGGGACTATGGTGACTACGAAGGCATCACCAGTCCCGAGATCCGCCGCATCCGCGCAGAACAAGGCCTGGAAGGCACTTGGGACATTTGGCGCGATGGTTGCCCAGGGGGAGAGTGAGTTTTTCCTCAAGTCTGAAAATCACCCTCCCTGCATGCTTGCTCGCCTCTAGGCCTTGACGTGGCCAGTTAGTTCCGTGTGGTTCATACAGCCTCACAGCAGTGCTTTTCCAATCTCGACTGGGCTAGCATCAGGGCTGTCTCAGAGTCTATAGCGCGTGCAATCTCCCCACAGTATGAAGAGCTCCAAGAAAGGGCTGACGTTTGGGACCGCACCCCTCCCCCACTAGGTCTCCAGAACAAGTCACCGAACGTCTCGATCGATTGATTCAGGACATCCGAGAAAGGTGGCACCGCCCTGTTATGGCACAGACCGACGGCAAGCCACAGCAGCCCGGTGGTGGTAGCGGCGATATTCTTATCGTCGCACACGGTCATATCCTCCGTGCCTTTGCCATGCGGTGGGCTGGTAAGACACTACAGGAAGGCCCTGCTTTCCTCCTCGAAGCAGGCGGTGTTGGCACGCTCAGGTGAGTCAAATAACTTGGAGATGAAGGGCGGAACGTGGCTATAGCATGGTATGGTGTGGGGATGCCTTGCGTTCCTTGACTCCTGCCACCTTCATGCCAAAGTGCTTGCCTGCATCCACATGCCAGCAACCAAAAGTCAACAACTGACCAAGTCTCTCCTATCAGCTATGAACACCACAGCATTGACGAGCCCGCAATCCTCCTCGGTGGAGCTTTTGTGGTGGATATTGCCGAAAAGGAGAGATCTGGGAGGTGATAGGTCACCTCGGCAAGGCTCCCTCGCAGACAGGTCTGAGAAGATGCTCAAGGGGGAATGCTAGCGGCAAGATGCTTGTTCAGAGATCCCCTTGTTTGGCTAAGGTGGAACCGGAAGGGCACGCGTCTTCCAATGTTGTGACCGGCCGCTGCCGATAGATAGTTTCGGGAGCTTGAGGCACGTCCCCGCAGATGACGGTGCGGCGTAAAGTGGGCACCGATTATCGTCCGTTGTTATGTCTCTTGCCCAGGATAGAAGCTTGGAATCCGATGTACCTTGCACACTTTGCGCCAGATGCTCTGTTCGCCAAACTCAAACAAGCCTCGCCTTCCCAGCCAAGTCTCTGCCTCTTGCTTACGTTACGGCCTGTACCCAACAGCGATTGCAATAATGTCATGTAGGGCTGCGTCGTCGAATGTTGCGGACCATTTGCGGCCTGCGCCCGTGCAGAATGCAGTGGTACATTGACAACGAAACACCGAAACCGGGCGGTAGCTGCCCCTTCGACTGTAACGCGACAGCCCCTTCTCCCCGTGTATGCTTTCGTTGACACCTCTTCCGGCCTCCAGTCGACGTGGCCACCTCCCATACGGCATCCACAGCCAGTGAGCGGGGAGTTGAGGCACGGCGAAGCAGGGGTTTGTTGTTCATGGGGCGCGGATAAGTGCGAGAAGGGGGGCCGGTGCAGCAGAGGTAGCCCAGAGACAAGTTCAAAGGGCCGACACAATTGTACAATGATATGCAAGTCGGTCATCTCGACATGAGAAGCGACTGGCAAACAGAGGGCCAGACCTGGATCAAAGAGGTCCCTGCGGCGATGACTGTGACTATGAAGCGTCCTGTACGACAGTAGGACAATGCATTCGGCAACCCATGGCGCCGCACCACAACCATCGCAAGCGCCCACTCCCCCAGCGGGATCACGGGTGATCTTGCACCTGGACGAGCGCCCCGGTCCGCAGGTCGTCAAGGAACTAGTTGACCGTTGTGCATTAGTGGAAGCTGCAACCGAGGTGGCGGGTTGGATTGGGCTTTGATTTTCTGGGGCGATTTGGGATTCAACCTTTTCCCCAAGTCGCCGCGCCTGGCGATGCCTACGTCAAAGCTGGTTTGCTGCAAATAGCCCAGCCCGCCTTCGCACTCTCGGTGTCAGCTCTTTCTGCGAGTCCAAAGGAGGGTGGGCAACCAGTGGAGTTCTCAGGTCCTTCAACGCTGCGCAGTGGGATGGCTCCGTCGCCTTCCAACGTGACAGAACAGCGAGAAGCAGTATAACCTCGAGTCGACACTGGCCTGATCATCATGTCAGCTCGATTCAATGATACATCAATCAAGCGATCATGAACAAAGCTCAAACCAGTCGTCAAATGGGTACCGTACTAACTTCTCGCCACAATGCCCTTGCACATGTGATCCCAGCTAGCGGAATAGGTCGTTGTTAATCGCCTTCCATGTCGTGGTGCCTTATCGTATGCACCTAGACGTATCGTGCACTGGGTCCTGGCTCATGAAGACGTGCTCATACCCCGACCTCGTGCAGGGATTTCGGCACGCTAGGTAGGCAAGCCGCTCACCGCTGGTTGCTTGTCTGCAGAGCTGACTTGTCACCTGATGTAACAGTAAGCCTGCGGCGACACACTTCTGCACAAGGGGTCAGGCAGTCCATGGAGAGGACCAGGGCGAGTGTCTGGAAAACTTTGTCGGTCGAAGACAGGGCAAAGCTGTCTTCGGGCTCGTCAAGCTGGGAGAGTGACGCCAGAAAAGCTGGGGAGGTGACAGGGTTGAGGGCGCCACAAGTGCCATCCAGGCGGCTGCGCACCGGGCCGCGCTCCAGTAACAAAGTCCCATACCTTGGAAGGGTAGCCCTTGCGGCTAAGGCGTCGCCCCAATCGTGGAGTCACTGGGTCTTTGGCGGGCCGGCCCCGGGTTCATAGCTCTGTACTGGGAGCAACACTTCAACAGCGCATTGTTGTAGCATTTCCCATGGGGTGCCAGTTGTAGCCCGGGCTTTGTTGACAGATGTCTTGGCTGCTTTTCGATCTTTATGCGGATGGTGAGGGTAACGCGTGTGTTCCAAACAGTGTCTTGAAAGTAAGCCACACTGTGACTCTTGTGACTGTATGGGACCACGAGCGCCATAGATAGCGCGGGATAGCTAGCACACCGAATTGACTGAGCCAAACAATGTCCTGCATATGCCACGATGCCAGTTGTGCACATAGCGGACGTGGTCACCTCCGAATGGTGATGGCAAACTTTCAGGGGCTCAGACCACCATCCCTGCTATAGCGGCCGGGATCTCCTGAGTCAAGGGCTATCGTTGAGAGGAGCTGCGACGTTCGCCATCTTCTCAGTCGTGGAACCCGTGTTGTGCCATGACCAGATACGCAACCCCCTCCGCGACTAGCTTGCTTGGCTCAGCTTGCGTGGTGCCTCTGGCAAATTGCACGTCAACGGTGCAGGCCAACGTTGCTGGTAGGTGATGCATCGTGGCTGGCGGTCTCTGAATGAGATCACATCGCCTTTTGTAGAGCTCTAAAGTAGTCAAAATGAAGAAGTGAGACACATTTTGGACATGGCGGAGGCTACTAGACGATCATCAGTCAATGCCCATCGTTGAGAGGCACAGAACTGAGGTGGTGTGTTTCCTACATGCGGGTTAGGCTGGCTCCAA
Organism: Sarocladium kiliense; assembly: GCA_030734395.1. Taxonomy (NCBI): domain Eukaryota; kingdom Fungi; phylum Ascomycota; class Sordariomycetes; order Hypocreales; family Sarocladiaceae; genus Sarocladium; species Sarocladium kiliense. The sequence goes on along the minus strand of JAUZTG010000020.1, from coordinate 1,918,628 downwards.
TGAAAGCGAGAACCGAGGAGGGACAACATGGGCACCCAACGGAGATTCATGGGAGATGCCTGCATGGTCCGCATGAGTCTATGCTCACGTGACCGAAGATTGACGCAAGCGATTGGCGGACCGTCCCTCCTTCGCAGCGTTGGTGCCCAATGATAAGGCGACCGGTGGAGGGTTGGAGCGATGTCCCCTGTAGCGTCTCGCTCGCTAGGCACGCCCCCTTGCGTTGACTTGGCCAGCGTCGGGGGCAGGCCCTTCCCTCTCGTAGACTTCTTTCTCAGCTGCGACAATCGAAACAGTTGGATCCAAAGAACCGGGTCATTCGTAGCGTGGGCCCCAGGCAGGAGGATCCATGTTCATTTGCTTGTGACGCACGACGGGCCGTTTCCTCGGACAAGAGTTGGTGGGAGAAATGGGAGAAGAGCCACCTATGACTTTGGATTGGCTCACCATCGCGGCGCTAGTTAGAGGCCGCCCCATGGGCCCATGTCTCGAGCCCGTGGGTAGCGCAGAATACGGCGTGGGGCCATGTGGTGTGCCCAAGGCGGTGATGCCGTTTTTGTCTCAAGCACTACAGGAAAAAGTAAAACCCAATGGTGGTGTTTGGTTGCTGAATCCCGCGCCATGCGCATGCTTTTGAGATGCGTCATCCCAGGAGTGGTGGCAGCAAATGGGGAGGCTCCTGTCCGAGCTGTTACTGGACTAGCCTTCGTTCGCAGCTGCACCAAAGGATGCCCAGCACGAAGTGGATGGTGGCCTGATGATCAACGAAGCCAATTAGAGGAAGCTCAATGGTGAAGAAGCAGCCCTTCACACGATGGTTTCGGATACGCTAGAGGCTGAGAACCTTGTTGTGTCAGGAGAATGTAAGCAATGTGTTTCTTATCCTGATCGATGAAGCCAAGTGATGGGTTGTTCGCGGCCTTTAGCGGGTTTTCAATCAGCCACTCCTGAGCCAATGGGCCCTGCATGACATCGACGCCGAATCTGATTCAGGCGCTAGAACGCGTCTTTCGGCGGAGTGCCACTGCATTCATCGTGCCTGATGGTTGGTGTGTCTGTGATGCGCGGCAATACTGCGGAACGTGATGATGGTGGTCTGTGATGCAGACCATCCATATGTAGTGGCGGGTGTATAGGAGTTTGGACAAGCTGAAGCCCAAAGATTCACTCTAATTATTGCTTGCACAAAGAGACCTCGAATTCTTCAACAGGAATGGTAACCGTATTCGAATCAGACCGGAAGGCGCACACTAGCATCTCAGACCAAGATGACGAAGTTGCTCTTAGTCCTCAGGATTCGTCACTTCGGTGTGACTCCACACTTCGAGGAGGCATCAAACTAGGATGTATCGAAAAGAAGCGAGGGTGACCCACGTTATCGCGCTCCTTGTACAATGCATCGCCATATACCGATTGGATGGAACGGATGGCTCCCGACCGCGGGTGGCGGCCCAGCTGTCCGTTCTCTTCAGTGACCTCGTCGCGTGAACACTGATAGTCACCCTTCGTATATCATGACCTGAAGCTTATAACTGTCCATGTCCCGAGGCAAGAGGTGCTGTCGGTGTACCCATAAACCAAGGGTGCCGCCTCCCTGGCTGGACCCGCTCTGGTGATACCCCTTCCCCAGTACGGCATGCTACAAAGTCGCGGTCTTCATGCATGGAATAAATAGGTGTGCAATCTGTCGCTTGAAACCATTTGAAAAGTTTTTGCAGAGGCTTTTTGGACATTCGAGTTGTCCGGTTAGATACCTTGAAGGCTTGAATATCCAGCGGAAAGCGAGCGTGGCGATTGGGAGGCACCGTGGGTTCTATACAAGACTATGGCGGCTTGTGTGGCAGACAGCCATATTGCTGCAAGTCCATAGGAAGGCGAAGAAGCTTCGAAATCCGAGTACAGCTTACGTCGAATGTCACAATAATTAATCGCGGGCTTTCTGGGAAGGGTACATCAGCATATTTGCAAAAGAACCGTGGATACCTGCCACGCTCGTCGTCAACTGGCTCATGAATGACATTTCGCCCAATGCTTTGGGTTTCTTAGAATGGGCATTAGTAGTGACACCAGGGCATGTGTGCAGACGACCGACACCGGAGACTGATCCTTGGCTGAAAAGATTCTGCACGTCACACGACGTGTAGCAGCCGAACAGTGGTGTGAGCGGGCTCAACAGCGTTTGACACAGGGAGGGCCAATGAACAAGCCAAGATCAGCTTCGGTGTACCCAGGTGAGGTGATGGCGGCTTTTGAGGGTGTGAGCCCGACCTGCCCTCGTCGCCAGTAAAGGATGCGTACGCTTATGGGCGACGGCGAAGGTCACCGCATGTGACCCCTCAAGTTTGCTGAAGCGGGATGTTTGCCCCTCCAGAGTGCCGAGGTGATGACATGATGGGCTCGGAGCGATGCCGGCGGACCCCATAAGCGCTCTTCTCAGCTTCGAAAAACAGAACATACCGGCCCCTCAGATCGCAAGGAAGTTCCTGGACGTGATTGTGACGAACCCTTCTGAAAGTTTATTCCGGCGAATCACATGGTCCAGGTCAGCACTCGGTATGCTTCCTTTGTCCCGTTTTGCAAAAGGATGGTGGTAGGCGCAACGTGGTTGGTTGAAAGAGAGGCGCGCTATCTGGAAAGTTGCGGGTTCAACCGTCGTGCATGAGTTCTGCGCCGTTCCCACCATGTCGGGCGCGCATAGTGGCGGATGTGTTGCTGCTAAATCATTGCCCAGCTCATCGGATCCTCCATCCGTCTAAAAGCCCTTGCCCTCGGGATCATGTCACAAATTGATCGCTCCCACTATTCGGGCCATTACCATCGTCAAGAAGGAGAGAAGGCCTCGGGACTATTGGTGGATGATCAGCATGCCTCGCTTCGCGCCTGTGCGCCATGACGTGAGTGCCATTGGGGGTCATGATCCTCATTTTTTGTGGAGGGTGCAGCACTTGCCTTGGGAGCTGGGGGGTGTCTGCAGCACGCTGATGGTGCTGACTACGCCTTTGAATTGTCAACACAGTTTATTCGTGTCGCGACCTCGTCGATCTGCTTGGACCTTCAGGCAATTTTGCGCTGGGGTTGCATATCGTTCAGACCGAGCTGGAGAGATCAAATACGAAGATTCCTGATGCTTTGTGTCGTGCGCGGAAATGTGTTATCTGGGTAAGCGGCTTCCCGCCTAGCTGCTGTGATTGCGCTGCCATTCTAGGCGGTGAAGCGAATATTCTTTGTTCCGGTCGGCAGATAGCCTCCATGTGTGACTCGAGATTCACCCGTGTCATTGTGTTATCTTTCCAGCATCCGCGAAACAATGCCGTGGAAAGGATCCGACTGACCTGTCAGAAAGTGACTAGGAAACACCACAACATCCCCTTCCTGTCAAGCATGCGGTGTTACCCTTTTGAACTCGGATGTTTTGTGTCATTGTTACGGACGTAATCCGGTGCCCCTCTAACGATGATGAGCTGGTGGTGCCGACTATGACACGTTGATTGAGGATGGCATGAGGAATATCGCGTGCAGGGTTTCAGCTACCCCGCTGGACAGTGCCAGGTGAAGAATGATATCCAGACTAGGTTGCTACTGCAAGGTCCAACAGCAAGGTCCAACGGGCCGTAGCGAGAACAACAGTATTAGCGCACACGGACGGCAGCGCAGGACATGATCCAGATACATCAGGGAAATAAGGGGTGTATGCGCGCCCGAGATTAGAGGCGGATACAGAGCGGCATGGATGGCCGCATTGTTTGGTTAGACGTAGTCGTAGTCTTTCCAGACTTCTAGGGGCGAGAGCATTTGTGCTTCGGTCGTGGCAAGCCTTGTCTCGGGTTGACTGACTGGACAGCGACCGAGTGTATGAGGCCTGTCCGGGCGCACCGCTCCGTTGCCACAATACAGAGTGAGCGCGCGTTGCGGGAAGGAAATGCAGGGTTGATTTGCCTAAGATGGATCAGTCTTGTTCAGCCGAATTGCAGAAAAAGGGTCCGTCAAATCCGGCACCGTGCTTTGCTTGAGACGTGGCCAGGACACCATCCTCAGGCTTGCTGCATGGTACCGCAACGTACCGTACCGTAGCACCCGCATGCAAACTAGAGTGCGGTAGCGAGGCAACTTCGCCGGTCCAGCAGGCCTCGACTGATGGATGCGCCTAGACGAAGAGCATTCCGGATGCCTGGCCATGGCGGTAGGATAGCACTCTGGCAAATCTTGAGGGTGCCTGCCCTTCACCTTGTTGGGCTCAGGGAGAGCTCTTCCCCTTGCAATGTGTATCCAGTGGTAAGACCTGGTTCTGGTACCTGAATCGTGAAGGTTTGAACATTAGTATTGCGTCTATCCTGACGTACCCTTCCGTTGTCATGAGCCGGAAGTGTGCACTGCGCATAGCCTTGTTCATTGATGCAACGATCGTGGCAAGTCCTGAAATAGTCATGCCACGGCTCACTCATGGCGTTGGCTTGCAGCTCAATAGTGTATCAGAGACCTAGCTACTGCGGTGGCGGCGGGACAGTGAAGGAAGGTAGCAACCTCCACCTGCCACCACCAAGGACAGTTTACGACCACTGGATTACAAGCACTAAAGACCCTAGTACCTTGCTAGCATCCGTGGTCAGCAATGGCCGCCAGCGACTGCCAGCTGCCCTGCCTGCGCAGCACCCGGTCGCGCCTTCCCTCCCGTCCCGAGCGGCACCAGTCGTTCCTTCCCTTCCTTCCCTGTTCTCTCCTGTCGGTCCTTCCCTGCTCGTCGCTCCTCCTTCCCACAGCCCAGGCCCAGAGCCAAAGGCAAGTGCGGGCACGCGTCAGATCCCGTGACCGTAAAGCTGAGCTCCACGCCCCTCCTTCACCCCCCTCCCCCCCTCCTCTACAGGCCGCTACCTTGTCTCTCCCCTCCTCTCCAGCTCATGCATCACTGGCATCGTCGGGAACCCGCCTTCAGCAATCCTCTGCCCACACACCCTGGTTTTTCTGTGTGACGCACATTTACTGGGCTGGCGCCGAGACCAGCGCGCACACACGCAGACACGACTTGCACTTGTCCCATGCCGCATACGAGAGTCCTGCTGGGCCAACCCATTCTCACGCTACCCATATGGCGGTCTGCGCCTAGCACTGCAGCTTGTGTCAACGCCCACCAACTCCAGCCCAACCGGCGTCGTCTAAGTCCTGCTAGCGGCTCCCAAGGCCGTGTCCCCAGCTGCGGCAGTGGCTCCGGCCGGGCCCAGCTCCCACGACGCCATCCATCATCCGCCCCCCCTGGTTCAGCAACCCGTGGGCCATGTCATGGTTCCCCTGCTTGCGCATGCTGCCCAGGTTTCCAACGGAGCGGGCCACCAGATCCAAGCCTCCCTGCTTCCCTCCCTCCCTCCTGGTACCTTGTCTCCGGTGAGAGACCTTCCAGTCCCCAAAGGCCCAGCCAGCTCATGGGGGTGCTGCATTCCCCCATCGACAATAAAACAAAAGCGACCCCCTACAATACCACTAGCTGCCTGGAACCCGATCTCTCTCCTTCCCTTTGCCTCTGCCACTCTGGACCTAGGCCTCCCTGTTCCGTCATATTCAACGACGGACGGCTCTCACTCATTTGCGCGCGCGTTTGTTAGCTGGGCACCGAGGCGCCTGTGAACTTGTCCTGCGTGACATCAGCCACTCTGTGCCCACCAACCCACCACCGACGAGCAACAAAACGAGGATTTCCAAGGTTGTCCACACGCGAAAGAACGTCCGCCAAGGTCCGCTCAACAACACTTCCAAAGCCTCGACGACAGTCAACACTCCATACGCGGCAAGCTCTTCATACTCCCATTGGGCAATCAAGACCCACGACTGGAAAGTCTTCAAGTCGCAAACCTCACCCCAAAAAAGGCTGCTTCTCGGTTCTCAGCAAAACAACGTAGCCCACGATCGAAGTTTGGAGCGCGCGTGCCCCAAGGCCTAGCCTTAGCGAGCGGAACGAGCCTGGGTCGAGCTCCCGCAACGCTTGACCCATTGGTACTGTGAGACTCGACATTTCTTGTTGGGCATCACGGTTGCCTCTGCGCCTACAACGATTCAAGTTCAGGAAGGCGACAGCTCGACTGCGAGACCACGCTGCTTTTCCAACATCACCCTCTGAGTACTGCGCCTTCAGGATCTCGCTAGGACGAACTACACGGTGAGTGACTTTTGAGCGACCCAAAGCCCGGTCCACGCAGTTTGCGCATGCGCGCGAGATTCAAGATGCAAGTGCGTCTGACGGTTTGCGGAGAGAGCCCACGATCAATTTCATTTGATCTTGATGACTTGGAGATGATGCACATATCCCAGCTCCATGGTCTGACAGTGGTGGAGCACCTCTTTGAAAGCGTAGCGACTGACCAGCTGCTAAGGCCTTAGATCCCGAGAACACACTGTCGCTGCACCCTGCGGCCCTTTCTGCGGCCACCTCCGCACAGCGGCACCTACGGAAGCCCAAGTGGTACAGGGACAAGCTTTGAAGCCACGAGGTTCAGATCCAGAGACCTTACTTTCGCGACTTTCGCGAGCAATTGTTGCGGCTGATTCTGGGCGGCTTATTTGCTTTTATTTTCTTTCCTCGACTTTGTCATCTGCGTTTTATGATCCTTTAGGTGTGTTCGTGCGAGATCAACACCTCACACCGTACGGCAACCTATCTTTGATCTGACTCCCGCTGACCAGAGATTGACCCGAGGTGAGTCGCCTGGACCCGGAGTCCCTCGCCTTCAACCCTACACCCCCAAGGCGCACCCTGTCCCACACACCCCCATTCATCTACCCTTGCTTGTGCACCCACATGCGGCCCCAAAGACAATTGTCCAACACCCAAATGTGAACCGCCGCCTTTTCCTCTCTACAAGCGCACTTCCGAGGGCGACACCAGACGAAGGAAAACTCCCTGTGGGGGTCTACTCATCCAGCCCGCATAGCACGAAAGAGTGTTCTCGCCGCTGATCTTATATTCTTTAGTACCTCTTAATCTCGTCCAACGTCTGCGGTCATTGAGCTCCTAAGGATATTTTTGCTCCTTCCGACGCTGTCAGCTCTCCAAGGTATGATTCCTTCTCTTCATTATTCCACCCAAACCTTTGCCCAGACTCTTGATTTCAACAAGACAACGTTGTGCCCTCGGTGTTGCGAATGACCGAGTGGTCGCTCTACCCATGCTCTCAATCACCCCAATAGCATGACTGTTCGTGCTTGCGTCGATGAGCCAAGTGGTGGCTTCCTGGCTTTCTCTAGTTGTGACTCGTTGCTCTAGCGGTGGCCATACCCGTTGTTCAGGTTCGCCATTCACGCTCAATGAACCCGTGGCCCGGAAGAGGAAGTGAACGCATCGACCAGCGGAGAAGGCGGCCTTCATCCATTCTTCACTCACTGTTCCGGACCGAGTGCTGAACGTAGCACTGGCATGTTGGAGCCAAGGGAGGTGCGGCCATGCCGTGCTTAGACTCAAGTCAATCCCAGTGACCCAGCATTGCCAGTAGTGTGGCTGCCACATTCCAGTCAGTTCAAAGGCTAACACCACATACAGTTGACGATTTGGAAAAGGATCCAGCACAAGTGCAGCCTTCCCGCCCCGCCTCAGGTCACGGTTCCACCATCCAGCGGCCCTTCACCCTCCCGTCGGTGCCATCGTCCTGCTCTCGGCGACCAGAACTCACGACTCGCCCCTCCCCAGACTCTAGGGCACCTGCGCTACACCTGACCCGGTGCGATCGCTCTTGCTCTCAGGCGGCGTGTCCTCTCGACTCTGCTTTAGCCTTGACCATCCTCCTGGGCGCGGCACGACACCGGACCATCCGTTTGACCTTGCATTCCCGCGGTCGGCCCCGCTGTCCAGCGCACGCGCATTTCCTTACGCTTGTGGCTCTCCAGCACTCCATCCCCTTTATTCCTCAATCATCTTTACGTTTGGTGTCCCTGGTTGCGAATCCTCTACCCTCCAACAACTGAAACCTTTGCGCATCCGACCTTGATCTCAAGTATTTTGTTCTTGAAAGTGTCTCGCATCGTATCGCAACTCACCCCTGCGCAACGGTACCATCCAGCGACCATTCGTTACGAACTGTCATCTATCGCGGGGAATCCATCGACTCGAACCTTGTGACGTCGGCTTGTACGTCTGACGTTCTCCCTAAACATTGCGTTCTCTGGTACGCTTTGTACCTTCAGAAGAACTGAACGATCGACGGTTCGCCAAATGCGACAGTGCCTGTGCAATCTCTTTAACACGGACTTTTCTACGTGAGCCGGAGCGTCCATCAAGCAACCTCAACTCAGCTGCCCGCCATTCCGTGGCAAGTGCGCAGCTTGTTCCCCTTCCCAGCAGAGCATGGCCGACGACCGCTACCGACAAGAGTATCCTCAGAATCCATCGCAATCCGAGGCATCCCAACCACCAAGCGGGAGCGAATCGCAACGGCACGGCGCCGGCACACCCGCAACTATGGCTACTTCTGTAACCCTTCCATCTATCCATGACCCGCGTTCTGGCAGTTATGGCCCTCCCCCGCCTAATGTAAACGCGGGCCGGGGCTACGGCCCAGACCCTCGCTACGAACCACCTCGTGAAGCACCAAACGGCTATCCGCCGCATGGCCATCAAGCACCTCCCCCAGCAGGGGGTCATCTCCCCCCACCGCCGTACCACCAAGGCGATCCTCGCTCGCCAGCTTATCCGCCTCCTGATCAGCGAGGATACTATCCAGATCAGAGGCATCCTGCAGCCTATCCCCATGATCCTTACCGCCAAGATGGTTACTATTACCCAGGCCCTCCACCTCCCGCTGGCTACCCGCCGTATGGACCTGATGGGCGCATGGCATATGGACCTCCTGGACAAGGGCAGCCACAGGCCGCTCCTCGTCAAAGAACGAGCATTGCCTGTCGATACTGCCGCAAGCGCAAGGTTTGTGGATTCTCCGTGGGTTTCTTGACTTGGTATTGACAAAACGAAACAGATCAGATGTAGCGGGTACCAAAGCGCGCCCGGTGGGAAGTGTCAGAATTGTGCACGCATGGGTCAGGAGTGCATCTTCCAACCCGTCTCCTCGTCAAGCTCAGCCGCGTTTATTCCTGTTTCCGCAGTGCCAGGCGGTGTGCCACCTGGTACACCTCTTTACGGGGCTTATGGACAGCCGCTGGCACCTGCACATCACCAGCCCTATCAACCTGGGCCTCCACCGCCGAATGGACCGCATGGTCCTCCGCAGCACCACGCACCTCCGGGGCCTTACTACCAGCCTGTTGCGCACTCTCCGACTGAGTCTTACTCGTCCTACGGCGATCCGCGTGCCGAAGAGGCTGCCGTTGCTGGCAGACGTCGCCGGCGGACGTCCGAGGAGAATGATGAAGGGTACAGACTACCCCCTCCCAGGACAAGCGGGGAAGATGATCCTCGACGAAGGTCCCCTGCTGAGTTCTCGAACAATAGTAGTCCCAGTGGCTTTGGCCATTCGCAGCATAGCACAGGTGCTAGGCAAAGTCCTCGAGGGCCGCCCCTTCCACAACCCCCAAGCGGCCCAACCCAAGCGGCCCCCAACGCAGGGGGTCGCTCACCAGGCGTTGCGAACGGATCAAGCGGAGCTTCGACGCCCGCTGCTTCAGGGCAAAGCGGCCAAAACCCTCAACAAGCAGGGGGATCTTCAGTCATGAGCCTCAGCAACCTTGTTGACAAGAATGACATTGATCAGGGCATGATTAACCGGTTGAACCGCCCGAAGGTCCCAGGTGCACCGCCAAGTAATGCTTCAAATGCATCACGTTGAGATGCCAAAAGGAACGTCTCAGGCGCTGCAGGCCAGCGCAGACGTCATGTTCCGTCACCACCAGAACGGATCGTGCCGTCAAAACCCAGAAGTTGGCAGACAGGGCCGACCCAGATCACATTAGATACCACCCCTCAGTTTGGCGACAAACGATACTTGTGGGCACGGAATGATTTCTCATTGCTTTTATGGTAATGCCTATTACGTTTTTTGTTTGCTTCCTGTCTCCGTCCTCGCAGCCTGATGCATCTTTCTCTCCACAAAAGAAAGGACGGTTGTGCTTCGATGATTTGGTTGTTCTTCACTTGTTGATCAGATGCTGTCGCGTTCGGTTCTGTTTTCAAAGATGGATATGCCTCACGGCACTAAAAGGCGGTTTTGGTTTTGCGACTTGGCGCATGATCATGATACTTGCCTGGAACATTCTTCGTGCTATTGGAGTACGTTCTGATTTTGTTTTCATGTATCTTCGGTCACAGGGCATGTATTTCTCCCTTTCTGATACAATATTCTGGCCGGTCTTGCGTAGAGAAAAAGAAAAAGGAGAAGCGGCCCGGGGACGGAATTCTAGCTACAGTCGAGCTGGCTGGAAGCTGCCATCGAGAGGCCTACGGTCTTGCAAGGCCACGCCCAGGATCAAGGATCAGATACGATAGGGTTTGCGGCGGTTCAAGTCCGCCGACCGTAAGATAATATCACATTATGTGTTCATACTGCATTGTCTCGAAGTGCTTCCCAGAATCATCTGCGGGTCTTCCAACTCCATCCATTGTTGTGTCTTGTTTGCCTTAGCGCCATGCTTGGCCGCGAGAGTTCTCGGGCATTCCCTGGCCCTCTCCGTTGCGGCCACTGCTCACTGATGGGCCGCGTAATGGAGCGCGTCGTCCCGCCGATGCAGGACGGCACGGGAAGTACCTAGGCACGGTAGGGAACAGGGCAAGGGAAAGGCCCGCGTGAGGGGAAGGTTGGACGGCGTGAGGGCGGCTTGCTGAGAATATGTGTACGCAAAGCTTTAGGTTCGGGCAGGTTGGCATTATGGTTTCACTGGGCTGGCTGATAAACTACAGACACTTACATACAGACGGAAGTCAAACTGCCCACTGACCGAAGCACAGACAGAACACTGCCCTGCCTTTTGGGATGTTCTCACGTTGCGGTGAGGGGCTGCCGTCCAAGGGGGTAGCTTGCGGACGATAAATGACGCCCACAGGCTCACTGAAAGGTCCCCGAGGGACCGCTTGAACCAGGGAACTGGGAGAAAAACGCCAAGGGAGGGGCGAGTGGGCAGAACGGTTGAGTTCTTTGTTCCTCAGTGTGTAGCCGCTTCGGCGCCGTTCTAGGAGACGCCTTTAGTGCTTGCAGCCTAACCCAGCAAGACCCGGCCGATTGTGATGATGACAGGATGGGTGGAGTTAGGTGAGGGGAGGGGACGAGGGCTTTTAGAGGCTTGTGCTAGAGCGAATGGTGGTAGTGTGTGTGAGGAACCACCGGGGAGTGACGGGCTTGCGTACGGTGGGAGGAGATAGATTGCACATTGTGCGCTCTGTAAGTGTCTATGTGTTGTATAGAGAGGGTCCAGATGGACAGGGGAAGACGTGGCAATGCCTGCCTGCAGGTGATGAGTTGCATGCATGTCACTTTCAGCCGGCTTTGCAAGGGGTGGTCCCTGTCGCAGTGGCGGAGAGAAGTGGTGCTTGCGGCTTATAGTTGGGCACTTCCGGACGTTCAAAAGCTGCAAGAAGAGGGCATGGACATTGAGCATGAAAGAGGAGGATGCTCGAGACCAGACTGGAACCCAAGTGAGGAGCACGTTCTACGCCCTGAAGAGAGGAACAGACCCATCGTAGCACGTCTCGGCCGTGTCTCCTTCACTCCCCCGTGTGTGCCCAAACGCTTCACTCACTGACCAGCGACAAAACGGGGAAACAGGGAATAGGGAGCAAATGGGTCAACAAGGCCTGTTCTGCCATGCGACAGACAAGCGGAGATCGGCCGTGCAAGCAGGGGGGCTTTAGTAGGCTCCTCAACGAACTCCACGCCGCAAGCGAGCGCCATCCAAGTGGTCTGATGGAACCAGGTGGAGTGGTTTAAAGCTCAGCCAGTCTTTGGGTCCCTCGATCGGCTCGGCACTGGGGCCGTCGTATTACCTCACAGCGTGTGAACAATAGAGAGAAGGGTGAAGAGGCTAGCGTCGAAGGAGGGGGGACAAGTCCTTTGACACCGCTTCTTTTCCACACCGATAGAGGGGTCCTGATGCGGTAGAGGGGGGGAAGAGAAAGGGAAAGACCCAAGTGGAAAAGGGTGATAGAGGCGCGCCCTGGTAGTTTGAGCGTGTTCATTGGTTGGAAAGGGAAATGAAGCTAACGGCTGGTGTCTGTGCTGGCGGGTTGGATATGAGAGATATGGAGAAGAGGAAGAATAGAGTGTTGAATGGATGAGGAAAGGAGCTGTGTCCGTGCGTGTGGCTGAGGGAATGGGTTGCTGGAGGATCTTGGGTTGTCTCAGAGGAGGCTCAAGATTAGAGTTGGGTCGACCGAGGACTCAGAAGCTCAATCTTGTGATAGGCGAGAATACTACTCTGTCTTCACCGTGGAAAGGATAGCTGTTTCTAATGGATGCTGATTATGACAACGGTTGCAGGATTTTGTGGCCTTCCAGTGATTGAGCTAATTGAATCTAGGGCCCAGCACAGGGCGGGAAACTGCGTTCTCAGGCATACTAGACCGACTCGATTAGGGGCTCGGCAGTGAATGTGACAGTGTAATGGACAGGTGCAAGGAGGAGGTGTGGAGAGTGATGGACTCTTAAGACCGTCATCCTTAACTGCGTATTTGGATGAGTGGCTCCGGATACTCGATCTCGCATAGGACCATCACCTAGATCTGTAAGGAAAGGAAAAGAACGGTGAGTCCTGAGAGGGCGTCATGCTGTGTCAGAAGTCGAGAACATCATCACATGACCAGATCCTCATGCAGGGGCGCTGCATTGGCCCGAGACATGGATGGATGGGCTGGCAGCTGTCTCCGATCGAAATCCTCTTTGGATCTCAGACAGGTCTCAGAAGAGATGGCCTGTGCGAGGGTTACCGGGGCGTGTCAGTAACTCACTCAGCTGATTCAGTTGAATGAATCCTCCCTTTTCCAACGGTAGATTACGAGCATCGGAGCACCCGAAATCAGGGGCTACTGAATGAGCATAATGTGAGAGATCTGGGCCGTCATCGGATCATGCCATTGCCGCTCAGATACATCACACCTGACCAATAAATAAACATCTAGATTCCCGAGGGGCCCTCTCACAGTCTCGATTCGGTGATCAAAAGAAGACCATTTCGATCGTATATGGGGACCGGGGGGGGGCCCAAGGGAATGGTTCTCTCCCAAGCCCACGCGGCCACCATCGATTCAATGATTCTAAACCTTGAAGAAATTCTCCGCATGGAGCACTCCATTCGCCGAACAACGCCTCAATCAGCTCACTTGGATCTTTCTCCCAGGTTGGGAATCACGCGCACCGCACCTGAAGGGGCTCTGGAATGCGGGAGGCAATAGTATGGCCGCTTTCGGTTCAGCCCGCGGCGCTGGAATGCGCGAGACTCGATGCGGGCGGTCCGGGAAACTGTGCAAAGCCAATGCAAGGCCGGGCCGCTGCGGTGGCATTGGATCATCGCATTCCTCACCGGAGGGCTGAGCACGTCACTCAGCTTTGTTTGATTTTTTGTGCCGCGGCTTTCCCTGGATGAATGGGTCGGATCTGGGATGGATTCAGATGGAGCCTTTCGTCCGCCGGCTGAGAGTTTGTGGCGTTGGGAGGAGGGACTTGGCCACGTTGCTCGTAGATCTCGGCCGGGTACCTACTTGCTGAACAATGCAGGATCTGATCCGATGATTAGATTTATGTGTAGGGTGGCTGAAAGGGTGAGCTGCTGACTTGTGTCGAGCGTAGTATGTACAAGATCATGTTAGAAGGCTGATGTCCGTTGCTATCTACATGCTTCACAAGAACAGACCTCGACCGAGCTGGGCCAACATGGTCTGAGACATGGATTGTGCTACTGACCATGGACTCAACTGAGTCAAGAGCCGATATTTCAGCCTCGAACGATATCAACGTTGTACAGCTTGGGGGCTGCCTCGAGACTTGAATGCCTACGTGCGACAACGACACTGTTGCCAACCACGTCTCGAAGGCTCTGAGCTACCAGATTGAATCGATTCCAATTTCAAACGAATGCCGTTCCCAGAAGATATGTGACGATCGGATAATCATGTGTTGCATTCCGTTAGCGGCGAGTGTTCTGTGGTGTTGCACGGAGTTGGTCTTGCATCTCGCAAAGCACGAACGCGCAGCCGCGCGCCCCTTTTGCATATTATGGAAGCTTCTCAGAGGAGTCTTGAATATCCCATGCTGCACAGAATCGTGAAACTTTGCTCTTCGGAGAGATATGCAGCGCTGGGCTTGCAGGAAGCGCCGGGCAGAGAGGGCGCAAAGAAGCTACCACTCCTGCAATTGGAACCTGGATCTTGCCCAGTTGATAAACTGACATAGCTCTGACATTGAATCATGCGTCTATATTGCAGTCGAACTATCCGGAATGCCATATATACTCCAGCCATGTCTAGGTTTCTAGCGACGTTTCGAAGCGATTCTACGAACCAAGCTGAAGCGGCAAGATCCTTGCAAAACAACTCGATAAGCAATGCCGAGGTGAATATAACTGCAGCATGCCTCTAATCTAGGCTGCACTAGGTCTTTGAATAGCTGATGCGACTAAAACATCGGGTTCTTGTTCAACATCCTCGATCTCCTCCTCCCAACCCTCCCGATCGTTCTTCGGCATCCTGACGAACGCGAAATCCAACAACAAACTGACGGCAGCAATACCTGCCCCGAAATACAAGGCAGCACGGTATCCAGAGACACTGTTCTCTCCTTGGCTCGATCCATCCTCCGTCGAACCCTTTACAATCTCCGTCTCGATCGTCGCAGCAACACCTAGGCCTAGGGCATTGCCGTACAAGTTCAAGGTCCCAATCAGACTGCTCGCCACGCCCTGGTGTTTCCGACTTACACTGTTGCTTGCGATTATTTGCGCCGCGAGATATACAAAGTCGGGACAGAAGCCGAGGAACACGATAGCCGGGAACGTTTGTTGCCAGTAGGTCTGCTGCACTGGTTGGGTCGCTAGCAGAAGACTCGCAGCAAGAACACAAACAACACCCACCGCCATGATCCACTGCGCAGCGACCCGGGGTAGAAGATAAGCCGATAGAGCGACCGCCGCGACAGATCCAATACCGAAGGGGAGGAAGTTGATGCCGCATTGTAATACGGAGAGGTCGCGGAGGACTTGCTGCCAGGACATGGAGTACCACATGCAGATGCCGACGGTCATGTAGCTGAGGATCACGACGGCGATGAGTGCAGAGAAAGTTGGTGCTGCGAAGACAGCGAGGGGCATGATTGGTTCTCGGGGGTAGGGGGATCGTTCCCACAGGATGAAGGCACCGAAGAGGAGGAGAGAGAGGCAGAGAATCGCGATAATGTAGGGGGTGTCCCAGCCAGATGCTGGTGCTTGGCTAATGTTGAGATTAGCATTTATGATCTGGATCGTTTTTTAACGGACATAGCTTACTTCCAAGTGAAGTTGAAGAGGAGAAGACTGCTGAGTCCAAGCGCAGCCCCGACGTAGTCAATGCTGCCACCTTTATCCACTGGATGTTCCTCTGGAAGAACGACCCATAGCCAGGTCAGACAAACAACCGATGCAGCAGCCCTATTGTCGTTAGTTTCTAGTAGCTCGCCCGTGCAGCAGGAACATATCGAAACTCACATCATCCCGAACAAAACAGTCCACGCTCCAAAGTTCCCCTTCTCCGCCACAACACCAGCCAACACCGCTCCTAAGACACCACCCACAGGCGGCGACGCAGCAAAGAGTCCCATCAACACATTTCTCGCTCTTCCGGGGGGAACCATGAGCATGATCGTCGCCACGGAGTTGGGCATGAAGACTCCTCCGCCGATGCCGGTCAGGGCGCGGAAGGCGATGAAAGATGCGTGAGAGCTACAGAAGCCGTTGATGAGGGAGAAGAGAGAGAAGAGAAAGAGACCGATGAGAGTGAGGCGTTGGTGGCCGTATATTGCACCGAGGCGGCCGGTGATGAGAACGAAGGCACCTTGGGTCAGGCTGAGGGTGTTAGCGAGTTTGGTGCTGTGGCTCTCGTGTATCTGGCAGAGGGAGCTGTTGGAGGATGGCAATGCTTCGAAATGAATGGCAAGACAACTTACGAGTATGCGGCTGCCATCCAATTGGCTTGTCCTGGGCCGACATCCTGCCCCAACGCCTTGCTTACGGCAATTCCACCAGCGACGGTCGTGAACGCTGAAGTGAACTGAATTCTAAATGAGTCTCCAATCAGGCACATAATTGAGGTACTTCAGGAACCAACTTGGATCGTGTTCGCAACAACGATGAGCATTGTGATTAAGAGGCGCCTCGTATAGGTAACGGGGGCCGCGGCTTCGAAGACTCGAGGAGAGACTTGCTGCGTCGTGTTGGCTGGCGTCAGAGGTTGAAGTGATTCCGGGTATGATGGTGTTCTATCATGGACAACTGGCCTAAAGACCCTTTCGGTTAATGGGAGCGCAGAAACCGGAGGCAGCTCTTGGAGCTCTGTGGCAGTCTGTGTTGAACCCATCGTAGCGAATGGGTGTTCGTGTGTGGTAAAGCGTCAACGAGGGGAGCGATAGATATTTGACGCTGACGATGCGAGATTCACGGAATGGAGGGAAGACTAAGAAGTGGAATGTGAGGAAAATGTAGGTGTCGATACCTGCATTTACGAGGGAAAAGCGAGAAGATGCATCCGCCTTGGGTGCTGTGTTGGGAATTGACGTGTACCGGTGCGTTATCACGACCACCTCGCTCAGAACGGCAACTCCGCCGGCAGCTCAATGTCCCGATGGGCAAACCATGAAGCTTCCCACGTATTTGACCGTGTCAATCTCACGGTACGATAAGGTAGAATAACTCGGGCTGACAAAATGCTGGTCCCCAATGCCGTTATACGCCCAGGGCGAATCAAGTGGCGTGCCGATGATCGCCATCCGGTAGTTTTGTTCGCTTGAATGCAGTCTGAGTGGAGTTGCTGCAGACTGGCGGCGGCAACAGTCCAAGCCTAAAATGTTCCCGTTGGGTTGCCCCCGGGTGAGCCCCCGCTGAGCCCTCGGTGGGCGGGGGAGCGGGCCAAAGGTTGTGTCCATGCGGAGAGTCCTATATCAACATCGCGTTCCATTTCATCAGTACTGATCCATCCAACCAGAGTATGCCACATTGCTAGAATAGTTTGCCTTGGTATAGGATATTCTGTACTGGACGGATCTGCCCTGCCATACAGGATCGTAGACCTCGACACTCCCTCCCAAAGGTCTAGATTATAAGGCCGCGGTGTAGCACCTTACAGCACGTTGTACAGTGGGTGTGTTAAAGAAAGAATATTGCAGATCCCCACGTTAGCTACATATATGCTCATTATTATAATAATATATGTAATTATAAGTACCCTTATATAATTAATTTAAATAAATAATTAAAACAAAATATATTATTATTTTAATATTATATTTTATTATATATAATATTCAATTTAATTGCTTATTGTAAGATAAAATAGTTAATCTCTCTATAACCAGCTACCCTATAACAAAATAAACTATACCATAATAATCAGCGTAAAAAACGCTATATAAAATACTTTAGTGCGAACCTTACTTTATGGATCCACACTAAATTACGGAACTTCCCATAAGCTTAAAGTCAGGAAGTTTCTAAGATCCAAATTTCAGACTTGAATTACTCGACGAGTCATAGGCATATATGAGATTTGAAACATATATTAAATATGTCTTTTTCGGTTCTTTTCGCTAGTTTTTATCCTAGCCGAATCCGTCAACTTCTCGTCAACTAATCGGCAATTTTCGTTTAACCTTCGAAAACCCCCTCACCTACGTCGTCATAGACGTTTCCCGACACCAATCCGCGTCCCTTAAACCTAGGATTCGGAGCCTGAAAAGAGGCAGTTTTACGCTTTTTAATGACGTAAATAGCAGTCCTTAATGACAAGATTTGGGGAAGGAATAAATATAAATGGACGGCAAAGGTCACTCAATTTTAGAAATGAATAACTCAGTTAATTCATCACTTTTAACAATACTTTCTTCAATCCATATAACTTTTTACTATACACTTTACATAAAAAAGTTTCATGGATCTACAAACATTGGTTCATTCAGTATCTGGCGATAAAATCCACTTAATTTGTCCAACTTTTATATTACCTTCTTTTACCGCTGCGCTCAGAAACCTAACATATATAAAGTAGATATATAATCTCGTCGAGCTATGGGTATTAATGGATTATAATAGGTCACGCTATTATAGAACGATGGCTATATAGAGGCTATATTATAATTTAAGCTACAGTATAGGGTGCTAAGTCGATAGAGGGCTATGCTCTTAATCCTAGGTCTATGATGGTCAGAGTAGGTTATTATTATACTCGCTACTAGATCAGGCAAGACTATAATAATAATAGTCATGGCCGCGCTAAACAGGACAGACTAGACTATAATCCTAATCTTACCTATAGTCGCTCTGCAGAGGGATATAATCGTATCCCTAGCTACGGTCGGCATTCAGCCTCATATTTAGGTGCCAGACCAGTCGGAAACAGCATGGATCGCGCCAACAGGCACCAGGCGGCAGCACTGACGATGAGGGCTGTTCGAACCAGGAAGCCAATGAGATCACCACATGGTACAGGACGTCCGTCAACACTATCCTTCAGCAAGCCGACGTCGAGCTCAACAAGGATGAGAACAGCATTTTCGAAGACAGATGGTGGAAACAAGGAGATACAGAATTTCCACAATGTTCACGAATCCCTGTCAGATGTTAAGTAATCATCTACTGCTGTCGAAGCACATCCTACCAAGTCTGGACACACACATCATGACAAGAGACACCACAAGTCTGTCCGTGTGATGCCTCCTCCGTGCCGATCTTCCGTAACATGGCATGGCTTCTGATCATGTGATCCAGCCTTGTTGAACTTCTTTGCCTACAACAACCGCTGTACCACGTTCACGTCACTTAGCCAGTCTTTACATCTCCTTGATTCGAGTATCTGGTTTTCCTTTGACAGTAAGACTTGCCTTGCACTCTTTCAGCCACTAAATGACGTTGCCTATGTCTTGGCGACATAACTTTCCCTATCTTTAGAGCACAATATACAATTTTATCACCCAGGCTGCCTCTGCTTGGGTGGGAGCTGAGAAACGTATCTGAACTGCAACTGTGCAACTCTTCGTTCGTCATTGCTACTATTTCCATGCTTGACATAACTGTATTTGGCACCTAAATAACTGCACGCATCTGAGGCAATCAGCTGGCTTGAAAGACTTGGCTTCTACCCTGGGTAGTCGGCATATGAGCACACCCCTCGTGTGAACCGCTCCTTGGAACCGAGGCTACGCAAGGCTTGGCACCAATAGCTGTAGTCTCGCCTAGCACTGCTCTCAAGCTCTCAGCTCCCGACCAGCAGATGAGAAATCGCCATCTGCTCATGCAGCCAAGCTCCCACCAAGTCTTGACGAACTGAGCCTTCAGTTCCAATGGCACTGCATTCAGATGTATGTTAAGTATCCAACCTCCCACATGTTTCTCGATTCGTAATATTGAAACGTTCTTATTGGTCATTCGCCTCCTTGAGTTAGTCATGAGAGAGACGGTTATAGGCGGAAGCTGAGTCTCGGGTTGTGGTATTCGGGAAGTGGAGGGATCCATGTTAGCCCAGTCCCCTTTTCCCCGCATACCCGGTCGTAATGAATATGCATGTCTTTCTGTAACCTTGACTAGAAGTAGTACTAGTGAACTTGGCTAGCTAGAATTGAACGTATCTGCGATGCTTACTCTCTGTGTCTGGGAGTCGTGCAGCCTATGCAGCAGTACTCCTTTCACTTCGAAAGCCGATCATCCATCGCGCGTCTCCCACCGGACCATCAATTCGAATAAACCAATCAAAGCCTGGAGGGATCTCCTTTTGGACTGTTCTTGTTATCATATCTGTCTTGTAGTAGACATAACTACCAGCATCGAGTACCACAACCCTGCAATAGCGGGCTTTGCCTCAGACCCGTCCCTTGTGTACTTAGATGGTTGTTATTATCTCTGTAACTCATCTTTCCACCTCTTTCCTGGGTTGCCTATTTATGCATCTCGAGATTTGAGAAGCTGGACGCATATCGGTATGATATAGACATGAGCATGTTCTGACGTTGTCTCAAAGGCTAATCTCTCTTGCTTACACACAGGCAATGCCATCAACCGTCCGGGACAGCTTAGCCTGGATGGCGCTACTTCAGTAGTGATTCGGAAAGGGACGCCAGAACAGACGGTCCTGACGCTTGGCCTATTCGCCCCTACAATTCGCTATCACCAAGGCAGCTTCTATATTGTTTGCACGAACGCATATGCATTGACGATGCCCTTTGCAATGCAGAACTTTGTCATCAGAACCACCGATATCTGGGGTGGCGAATGGAGCGATCCTGTGCCCATTGACTTTGCTGGTCTTGATCCTGGCCTCTTCTTCGACGACGATGGCAATGTGTACTTCCACGGCTGTTTCAACCTTGACCGTACTAAGCAGCCCTCCGGCACAATCAAGCAGATGCAGATTAATCTACATACAGGCAAGCCATTGTCTGAGTTACGAGAGATTTGGGGAGGCCACTTCCGACACGACACAGAGGGTCCTCATATATACAAGCGCGGCGCATGGTACTACTTACTTGTTGCGGAAGGCGGCACCTTCAAGAACCATGCGTTGTGCATCGCTCGCTCCAAGAACATATGGGGACCGTACGAGTCTTTCAGTGGCAACCCAGTTCTCACGGCTCGCGATACGGCTGAACTCATCCAAAACACCGGACATGGAGACATGTTCCAAGACAAGGAGGGAAACTGGTGGGCGGCTGTGCTCGGAGTGCGCGACTGTAACCGAGACGGATTTGCTCCTCTCGGCAGAGAGACATTCCTGACTCCGGTCGAGTGGCCAGAGGATGGCTGGCCCACGTTCATGCAGCCTCACCTGAGCTTCCACGAGAAGTCAACCGCAACAGGCCAGCAAACACTACCAGATGATCTGATGGGTCGCATACCAGCCAACATTGGGCTTCTGTTTATTAGAAATCCTAGATTGGAAGACTATATTTTGCCCACAGAGGCGCGTTCGCGTTACCTTCTTCGACCAAGCAGTACCGATATCTCAGCATCAACTGGAACATGTTCATTTGTGGGCCAGCGCCAGCGGAGTCTCAACATCATTGCTACGACAACCATCCATCTCAACAGCGATGCGAAGCGGAGTAGCACCGAAGCGGGTCTGGCGCTTTACAAAGACCATCTGCGACACATCTCCATTGCTTATAACTTCCAGGCAAACAAGCTGGTTCTTCGTGTCAAGAGTCATACAGACGATCGCAAAGAGTCCAAGTCTATATCACATGTCGCAGAATCTGAAGCTTCAGAATTGGGATTGCGATTGGTAGCGACACCCAAAATCTATTCATTCGAAGTCGAAACAGGCGACAGCTGGGAAGAAGCTCTCACCGTGGAAGCCAAAGATCTAATTTGCAATGAGATGACTGGACCGATCATTGGGATCTTTGCTCGCACCGATGAAGAGGAGTATGATGGTCATGTCGGATTTTCGGACTTTACGTTGGAGGACCTTCCAGAGCGTGATCAATAAAGAGCTGGAGAAGCTAGGTCGGAGATTCCAAAGTCATTAGACAAGACACTGACACAAGCAATATCCAAGCATAAATAAATAAAGCAAAGGATATTACTGGCTGTATAGGAGTATATGAAAGCCTGATTGCGCGATGGCTTTGTGTACCATCCTGGGCTCTGCCTGCTTCACCACTCTTCCGATGCACGACCTGTGATCCCTATTATTGTGCACAAAGACTTATGAGCAATTCGATTATGAGAATTTTGAATATTTGGTTCTAGCATTACAATATTTATGGGTCAAATCTATTCGGCTGAAAAGCGCTTTACTCAAGAAAGAGGACAACGTGGTAAGTCTGGGGTCAGGAAAGAATCATCATGAGGCTACGAGTCAGACCCCGTCAGGGGACACAAGAACGTCTCCGAACCAAATGAGCTTACGTTGAATATACCTACTCGATGTCAATCTTCGCTACGCATCAGTAAGGCTGTAGACACTATCACATGATCACTTTCCGAACGGGCACACAGGCACGTAGTTCATGGCTTGTGTCCTATGTAGGTGCAATAAGTGGATCATAGTTAAGGTATGACATACGCTCATCATCTTGAGTACAGGTTCAATTCTGCCTTGATCAAGTCAAGGAATAATGTACGGAGAATCCTATAAGCCGAGAGATCCGTATACCAGATTATTGACCTTGAACTGATGGGTGTTCCTAGAAGTCCTTTGTCTTCTCGACGGAAGCCGTTGTCTCTTGGTTGTTGAGTTCCGTCTTGTGGAATTTGCGAGCCTTGATGCCAGATTCGAAAAGATAGTCAATATCAGAGAAGGATCTGCCCTTGGTCTCTGGAACAACGAGGAACGTGACGACGAAAGCGAGTGCGCCCAGTCCAGCGAAGAAGAAGCCGATCTTGCCGCCCCAGTTGAGCTCGTTCGTGTTGTACATGTAAGGCGTGAAGAAGTTGAATGCCCACATGGAGATGGACTGGGCAGTGAAGCCAGCTCCGGCTGTCTTGGACCTAAGGCGCACAGACGATACTTCAGACATGAGAACTGGAACGGCACTGGCAACACCGAAGCTGTTGAAGAAGCCGACGACGACCATTGTTGCGCCCACAGCCCTGGAAGATTGTCAGTACGTTTGCATGCCGAATCACTTCCGATAGGTGACGTACCAGCGAGCCGAGTCAGTGCTGAAGCATCCTGCAACTCCCATGGCGGCCCAGGCCACGCAGTCGAAGAAGAGACTGATGAGGATCATTCTGCGACGTCCATACCGAGGGATCGTATACCAGGAGACCATGTTGGCGAACATATTCGAGGAGATGCCGATGACGTTAACCATAAGTGAGTACTGTGCAGACATACCAGCCATGGTCAGGAAGTAAGCTGCATTGGCCATGATTGACATTCCGATGAACTGTTGGATCATGCTCAGGAACATGACAGTAACGGTACGGCGTAAATTGGTGCCGCGGAAGCACTCCAAGTAGCTCGGAACGGCCTTGCCGCTGACAATCAGCTGTCGTTCCTCCTCGATAGTGTCGATGATACTGGGAAGCATATGCTCGGCCCCAAGCCTCTTAAGGGATTTCTGAGCCTTGTCGACTTGGTTGCAGCTTGCGAGCCAGACGGGACTCTCAGGCAGAATGATAGCAACGACCATGGCCCAACCAGCAAAAGCCCATTGAGTTGCGAACGGAATGAGATATGAGCTGGGACCGATACCGTAAGATTGTGCGAAGACGACGACGATGGCGATCAAGTGGCCAAACGACTAGGACACGTCAGTGAGAAAAGGACTCACGAGATGCTTGCAGACTGCTTCTGGTGTAAACAGGACTTACCACATTGAAAGCGTAGAAGCCGAGGAACAAGCCACGAAGATCGCGAGGTGTTGTCTCCGAGATCCAGGTCTGGCAAGACGCCATGAGGAAACCACACGCAGCACCCAAGACGGCTTTGGCAAACATAAAGGCCACCCGTCGCTCGAGCATCCCATTCGGCATTGAAGAAGTGTAAGAGACAGCAGCACCAATACAGCCAAGGATACCACCGACCATGACAGTCGCTCGACGGCCAAATCTATCCTGGAAGGATCCAGCAATTGCAGAACCGATGCCAGCGCCAATCTGCAGGAGACTGTTCCAGAGGGCGACCCAGAGAGCAGGAATCACGTAAGATTCGCCGTATTCTTCACCGAAGTCGATTCTTCAGCGTTGTTAGTTCTGTAGGACGCTTGAAGAGGAGGGAAGAGTTGATCGATGGATTATAGCCCGAAGAAATACGCACTTGAAGGCCCTGAGGGCAGAAACAGCACCAATGATTACCATGTCGTAGCCAAACAGAAGTGGGCCAATGTTGATGAGCATGGCATACATGGCCATCTTGGGATGCTTCAGCACCACGTGCCATGGCCGCTCTTGGGTCTCTTTATGGGTATCATGGCTAGCTTCCTCGGTATGGACAGCGACCACGTCATTTGCTGCCTTGTCACCTGAGGGAGTTATATCGGAGGCTGCCATGTTGGAGGGAGAGTGTCGTTCCTGTCAGCAATGATGAGATCGTCAACTGAGAGGAGAGTTGGTGCTGAGTGGATAGTGTCAAGACTCAAACACATCGAGGGCTGTGAAGCAGGCTTTTGTAATCGCAGGGCTAACTTGGGTACATTCATGCATTGCGCGTTACCTCACGGGGGTCCCCAGATCTGGGAATAGTCTGTGTGAGGAGTATAAAGCTGGGGTAAACCCGCTTGCATTCGCCTAGGTCACCCGTGACTGGTCAGCAGGCGGTTCTCCGCATCCCGAGATCTGTTCGCCGTCTATTGCCTTTCTATTGTCGCAACGGGAAGTGGAGGGAGACCGAATCTGGACCAAGATCGTAAGGCATTGCTTCAGTTTTGCTACTAAGGAGGTGGGGAAGGGTGGAAATTCCGACTCAATGGAGGAGGTCTCTGCTTAGCTGTCGTGTCACATCCTGCTAGTTATAGTCGTGGAATGGATTGAAACCACAGCATCTCCCTGGTTTCTGTTGGTTGACGACGCACTTTGGATATGCAGAACGGCATATTCACAATGAATGGAAGCTCTCATTGTCTTAATCGTATGTTGTCTCGCAAAGTCCGGCTTTTCTCCGAAGCCATGTGGCTCTCTTATCCCTGCATCACCACTGCCGCTACGCTACCTTCAGCCTCCAAAGACCCGTCATGCCAATTTCTTGCGTACTCCACGATGGGGGACCCTTAGTGCGGAGAACAGCTTGTAGACTTGTGAGGGGTAGGAGAGCTTCGGACATGGCAAAAACATGGCGGATCACACCGGAGTATATAGAGTGCCTGGCTGTCTCCGAATGGGCCCTTTTCAATTGACCAATATTTCCACTAAAGCTTGCTGCAGATCTGGCTACAGATACTATAAAACATGCTTCGCCCTCAAGCCACCACCACGCGCGACTTGGTCTCGCTGGATGGCATCTGGTACTTCGCCCTAGCAAAAGCTGCTGACCCCGACAAGGAGAAGGCATGGGAGACCAATTTACCACATGACCTGCAGATTCCTGTGCCAGCGAGCTACAACGACATCTTTGCCGATGAGACAATTCGCGACCATGTTGGTTGGGTCTACTACCAGCGCAAAGTCATCATCCCACGAGGCTGGTCACAAGAGCGCTTCTTCCTCCGAGTCGATGCTGCTACTCACCACGGTCGCGTCTACGTCAATGACCAATTTGTCACCGAGCACACAGGCGGTTATACTCCATTCGAGGCCGAGCTCACTGGCATTGTCGAGGTAGGGTCCAGCTTTCGCTTGACGATCGCTGTTAGTAACGAGCTGACCTGGGAGACGATCCCCCCTGGTCGCCTCGAGGTTCTGGAGGATGGGACACGCAAGCAGAGTTATCAGCACGATTTCTTCAACTATGCTGGTCTGGCGAGATCAGTGTGGATATACTCAGTGCCTACAACTTACATAACGGACATCTCTACCGACACAAATTTGCTCGGCAATGGCTCAGGCACTGTCGACTTTGAGATCCAGCTCAGTCAGACCATCAACGACCACGAATGTGTGGTTTCTCTCGTCGACGAAGCGGGACAAGTCGTGGCTACAGCAAAAGGACATAAAGGTCGCCTCGTTGTAGATTCGGTGACGCCCTGGGAGCCTGGAGCAGCCTACCTGTACCAACTCCGCGCTGAGATCCGATCAACAGCTTCTCACTCTACAGTACTTGATGTCTACGAACTGTCAATAGGCATTCGTACTATCGAGGTCAAGGGCAACCGCTTCTTGATCAACGGCAAGCCTTTCTATTTCACTGGTTTTGGAAAGCATGAGGATTCCCCCATTCGAGGCAAGGGATATGACCCGTCTTATATGATCCACGATTACCGCTTGATGAAATGGATGGGTGCCAACTCTTTCCGCACCGCGCACTATCCCTATGCAGAGGAGGTCCTCGACTATGCAGACCGTCACGGTGTTGTTGTTATCAACGAGACGGCCGCCGTCGGCCTCAACTTGAACATTGTCGGTGGTATCTTCGGAAATAAGAAGATCCCTACCTTCTCACCAGATACTATGAATGACAAGACCAGAGAAGCACATGCGCAAGGGATCCGCGAGCTGATTGCACGAGACAAAAATCATGCCTCTGTGGTGTTATGGACCATTGCGAACGAGCCTGGCGCAAGTGAAGAGGGCGCACGCGAGTATTTCGAGCCACTTGTTACGCTCGCCAGGTCCCTCGACCCTACCCGGCCAATGTGCTATTCCCACATGATCCACTCAAAACCCGACACCGACCTTATTGCAGATCTCTTCGACGTCATCTGTATGAACCGCTATTATGGGTGGTATACCCAGATCGGCAATCTCAAGGCTGCCGAAGTCGCCCTTGAGGCGGAGTTGCGCCAGTGGCAAGATGGCTACAACAAGCCGATCCTGATGACGGAGTATGGCACCGACACAGTCGCCGGCCTACACGCAGTCTGCGACGTACCATGGAGCGAAGAGTACCAGACCCGGTTCCTGGAGATGTTCCACCGCGTTTTCGATCGCATTGATAACGTGGTTGGAGAGCATGTCTGGAACTTTGCCGACTTCCAGACTACCTCCATGATCATCAGGGTGGACGGGAACAAGAAGGGTGTTTTCACGAGAGATCGAAGACCGAAGAGTTCGGTTCATAGCTTGCGTGCGCGCTGGACGAGTCTCGCAGGACAGAAGAAACTTCTCGGGAGCGTGGAACATAGTTGATGGTGATGGCCACCCTATGTGGCTACGAGTGAAGCGAGTTCCGGCCCCTAATAGAATGAACATCATGTTTTACACGAAAGAGGAATGACGACGACCATATATGTATGTTCCTGCCGCTATAGTGGTGTAAACTATATTATACGATGCTTTCGCATGACAAAATACACGTAATACAAGGCGTCTATTCAACTGAGCCAGGACTTGCCTTGTAGTTTTCATTCAAGGATTTTTAACTAGCACTCATTTTTCCCAGACCAGCTAGAGCATCTAAAGAACGGCTTCCCAGGAATCAGCCAAATCAATATCCTTCCAAGATTTCCGCAATTCTCTTGTCTAGTTCGTGCATCCGGTTCTGCTGCCACGGCTTATCGTCACTCGCAAAATTATTGCTTATCTGGCCAATAAAGAACTCGATGTTCTTCTCGGCTTTTAGGAAAGCCTCTGTGAACCTGGCTTGGATTTTGGCCATGATCAGCTTGTTAAGGTTTTCAGTTATCGTCTCCTTAAATAGCTGCAAGTACTTTCAGGTATAGGCAATATCAGCGCTCCCGTCAAGCTCCCATCCTGCCTCTAGGTAGCCTATAATAACTTTAGCTAGGCGGAGAGACTCGATCAGGTCCAGGGTTCTCTCCCAGGCGTTTAAAAGTGCCGCTGATTCTACCTCTTCGACCCTAAGTTAATCATAAACATCTAATTAATCTCGTAAGTTCTCGCAGCAATAGCCCAGATACAAGAGTGCGCAGCCACGAATTAAACATGAGTGCTTCGTGCCATCACAGATCAAGGTACGCTTATTAGGCAGCTAAAAGAGATAGTGGTCCACCGAGTCTCTTATAATATAGGACCTAGGGATTCAAGACTAAATCTAGACTCTGATTATATTATATTTAGTTTAATACGCCTAATTATTATATATGGCTAGTCCCTATTAGTCATGCCAGGCCATTAGGCAGGGTTAGGGTTTATGGTTAGGGTTTGGGTTCTATCTAAGCTATCTTGCTAGGGCTTTTTTATATAAAGTAGATAAAAAGAGATAAATAAAAAGGAATAAAGAGAGGAGTTATAAAAAAGAGAGATAAAAAGAGATAAAAAGAAGATAAAAAAAGGGATAAAAGTAAGATAATAATCAGTCTCGAAATGTTCGTGGAGAAGTTGCCCCCAATCAAGCGAAAGTGGGCGTTATGGGGCACGTATATCAATGTCCCGACGAAATGCATAAATGGCACGGAGATCGCATCTTGGTGTATGTCGGGTCAAGCGTGGCAAAGGGTGCACACGGGGTCTTGGGGATGGCTTACCGAGTCCGTGCGCACCTTTATAAGGCCGCTAACACCCTCTCCAGCATCTCAACGAAGGCACAGCAAATCAAACACTACCAGGTAATTGCTCAGAGAGACGTGACTGCTTGGCCCTCTAGAAGATGGACAAGGCTAATAAGCATCTCCCGCCATTCTGCGAAAGTGTCCTGATGTTGTTGCTTGGTGCTGTTAGCAGTGGTTATACGCCACAGTCGATACAGCTGTATAAACTCATTCGGCATGCTTGGGATACAACCCACGATGTCCTTCTGCCATCTTTTGCGCTGAAGGGACTCAACAGAGTATGGTCTGGTGCACAGACCATGCACGGAGGGTTAGCACCTGGCCTCAATGGCCACATGGACTGGGTTGCGCAAGGAAATCCCGACGAATGCGTGGGCTGCAAACGTCCACGACCAGCGGACAGCCATACGAATCAGCGGTGGCGAGGCTGGTTGACTCAGTGTCGTTGTCAACGGTGCTATAATCTCAAGTTTCATTCCTTTGAAATCAACTTCCATCCTCTGGGGCAGCTACCAGTGACGTGGACTTTGATCAGACAGTGTGAAGCTGGGTATTGCGCGATAAGGGACTCGGATCATGTACCCCAAGGAGAACCTCTAAGTGATGATGTCAACAACTAGTACTCGAAAACTGGGCGCACTCTTAAAGGGAGTTGGGGGCCTCATAGACTAATATGTAATATGATAGCAGCTAGGAACAAAACTTCGTTGTGCTCAACACCATCCTCTAGGTACACCCGGAAAATGTCCAGGATTTGAGAAGATTTACAGAAGATAACAGGCATGAGCACGGTATAGGTTAGGTTGGGTAGCGATCGTATTGGCAAGCCCAGACAAGTCCTGAAAGTAGCATTTCCTCAATTCAATTCCATAATGATGTTCATAGTATCCCACCGCCTAAGGTTGCAGAGCCATGTAACGGTAGAAACGTCTAAACCCTGAACCACTACCGCGTCTTGATTCCGAAAATAATCCACCAATATTCAGCTTCTTCCCAAAGCGTCGAACTTCTTTTTGCAAGCAGCACTTCGCAAATGACGCTTAAAATTGTCCCACCTTCCAGCAATGACTTTCCCACATATCACACAATGAATGTCCCCGTCACACAGGAATCCAAGCGACTCATAATCGTCTGGCCCACGCAAGGTATCACTGTAAGTAGTTTAGCATCCTTCTCAGATCTCAAAGATGGGTGTCAGGGACGAACCGAGGAATTGCGACATTATCAGTGCACTCGAGGCCGACTGCATTCAGGTCCATATAGACTGGCGCACCTTCGCCACTACTAATCCCAGTTGCACCTGGAATGTCGTAGTCCAGAGGAACCATGTTGTTCCATGGCTCTCTAAGATCATACCCTGCATGTCGGAGATATCCAACATCACTTGGCTTGATCGCATAGCTAGTGCGATACTGATCTCTGGCAAGGCTCAAATTATGGACGGGTTGCTGACTAGGGGCGTCAAATGTGCCAGAACCCATGCGCATTGAGGATGGACCTGCAGCGGGTAAGGTGCCACTTGTGTTGTCATTTGATCCATTTGCACTGCTAATAAATCGTGCATGACTATGATAAGTTATCTAACAGGCTGTACTGTTGAGGTTCAGATACTTCTCGTCCGGGATCGCGTCAACCTTAAGCAGAAAACTGCCAAGCAAGGAGGAGACAATCGCCTTTCTAAGGCGAGAAAGGCGAGAGCTGTATAGTGGATTGTTCCTTCTGTACAGAAGGACCACTGACCTACCTGACTGCCCCTAAAGCTTTTTGCTTTGGTTGCACTGTGTCATACGACATCCCTCTCAGCTCATTCGTACATCGTACGGCAGTCGCTTAGGACTGGACGCGATAGCGGTGCTTCTTATGTAGTGGACAGTAAGAAGTCCGGGGCAGTTGGCCAGAGACATTGCGTTTAAGAATGCTCGGCTGTCTCCTGTAGTATGTATCTATTGGTAGAAGGTAGTGCATGTAGTATTTTAGAACACCGCTTGCCCTTGGAGCTCACAAAGGTGAGTCAAGTGAATAGGGTGTTCAACTCACAGAAAAGCCATTTGTTGCCTCTTCAAGTCTTCTAGACTCATGCTGGAATCTATATGCTCTCCGAAGTTTGGGTCGAAGGATGCTGGTTGTGTCGGGAACGGCGTACTGCCGAAGGCGGATTCATTGAACGTCCCATATTCAACATAGTTTCCTTCCTCGCTACCTGTGATTCGGTCGACGTGCGATCGTGGCGGAATCATATCAGACATTGTGTGTTCGGGGGAACGGGGCGTCGAAATGTTGTAAAGACAATGCGAGAACTGTGAACTAGTCCGCGGAACGCGCCAGAAAGTAATGTATCATCTTGTAAATTTGCGGTTGAATAGCTCTCGATGAAACTGATCAGCACGGGGGGAAAAGGATGTGGGAGCTGCCAGTGAATCCAGCGGCAGGGCATGCGCTCCCTTTTATAATGGGACGCGTCTGTCAGAGAACGCGTCTGACATCAGAACGCGGGTCAGCAATCGCCAAGATTGCACGTAGTAACGTGACCTTCTAATTAAAGAGGAGGAGGAGGATGACAAGGAGGAGGAGGAGGAGGAGGAGGAGGGGTGGGGAATGAGTCATACCTGCATATGATCATGGTGTATGCATGCATGCTGAATCAAAAATAGAGGAAAAGCTATAGCGTAGCAATGAGAGACCAATCTCCTACGGCGTCCGCCAAAGGTCTGTCGGAACCAGGTGAGGTTTGTGAGAAGTAGACAGCCCTGGCGCTGGTTTGTGAGCGATAGGGAGACTGACGGCGGGTGGTTAGTGGCTGCGTGTTG
This sequence comes from Sarocladium kiliense, assembly GCA_030734395.1. Classification (NCBI taxonomy): domain Eukaryota; kingdom Fungi; phylum Ascomycota; class Sordariomycetes; order Hypocreales; family Sarocladiaceae; genus Sarocladium; species Sarocladium kiliense. The sequence goes on along the minus strand of JAUZTG010000020.1, from coordinate 1,887,685 downwards.
TTTAAAACTTTTCCTTGTTCTGGTTAAGTTCTAAAGTTACAAGGTATGGAACGAACACAGTTGATCGGCGGGCAATATTATTAGAGCCATGCGGCCTAGTCATCCATTCCCCAGACGACCCCGTTCTTGTGACCACAGAATGTTTCAACCATAGAGTCCACTGTTCTTTGGGAATGGCTTCTATTGGCTACGTGTATGATATCGCATTTCCGGCTGGCCTCAATGTCTGGACATTTCAGCAGACCCATCTGAGATGGATTCTCTGTTTACTTCCGTTAGAACGCGTATAGCAAGGAGCAAGGAGGGGAAACTTACTTCGGAGCCTGCGGAAGACGCGTTGCAAGTCAGTCCCGACGTTAAAAGTTGACCATGCATCCAACCAATGTCATGCAGTCCCAAGTTTGCGGCCGTTGTTCTCCTGCGCAACACACCATTCATTGTTCCTCTAGTAAATCGCTACAAGTGGCCCATTTAGCTGTCATACAGAATACCGAGAGTATGGGAGCAGAAGATTGAACTCATGGACGTGGGAGCCAACGGCCTATCTGAAGTCACTGCAGGGATCTTGAGACCCGAGACGGGCACTTCTTTCGGTCGTTACCGGAGCAGCCCTTGTTCGTTTTGTCTTTGCAGCAGGCGGTGGCTAAAATGGTTCTTTGCGATCCCGTCGCGCTTGGAGACGACGACGCAGATGCTGGCTCTCGTGGCCGGCATGCTAGAACCGCCTAAGATGTTCCTTGACATGTCAGCATGCACCTCCGGTCTTAATGAGGAGATAATGCAAATGATTACTAGTATATACACAGTTTTATGCTATATAGTAGCTGCAGACATCTAGGGGAGCACTGCCCGGGCGACGCGGAGAGCGGCTGGCTCAGGTAGGTTCTGATATCCGCTAGTCATTGCACCGGCGTCACACTTTGTCCTTCATGCGACGACGGGCAAGGATAGCGTAGCCGATGTAGATAAAGTTTGAACACTCGCCTAGTCATATTCTTCCTTTGACCATTGTATTAGGACTGAAAGACCCACGAGCCGGGAGACGGTATGCTTGCGGACTTGCCGGTCAAGTCATTCTGTCATGGAGGCCTCTTCGGTTGAAAATTGGAACCGACCAATCGTCTTACGAAGTTTGAGAATTGTCATACTCTGCTTGCTTCATGACATCAATAATGCCAACGAAAACCCTATCCATCAGCGAGTCGAAAAACATGGGACCGGCAGAAGGTGGCGCTGAAGCCACGTGGGTACGGGGGAGGAGAGGCGAGGAGAGGGTGTCCCATCTCCTCCCCGGACCGTTTCCTGGCACGTCCTTCGTAGACCTCATCAGCGACTGACGGTTTCCAATTAGGGCCGCTTGCTTTGAGAGAATCGCAGCTCAGACTTATTTCCCCCCTTGCTCTTCCCTTTCCTCACACTGATTCTTCAACCGTATCATAAATGCAGGAGCACTGAACCCGGAGGCTTGGTCCGCTCTCGATTGATGCAGTGTAGACTCGATACCAAAACCAGGTCGGCATGACGCAATAGCAGTATCTTCTCTGCTTAGTCGCCACAAAGAAGCCTCTATAGTTGTTAGTCGGAACCTCTCTGTCTGATCTTATTGGCCCTCGTCGAAAGCGTTGCCTTGATTCCCGCTATCATGTGCCGACATGTGTCAAATCCCCACGGGCGCGGCTACGGACGTTCAACCGCAGCTATCGGCCGGGAAGAGCACTCGACCGTGCATAGGTCATACCAATCGGCTTAGCCTCGAACCTTGCTAGAACGCTTCGGGACTTGGACTCTCGCTATGGCGAATGACTAAAATAAGCAAAAAGAAAAGCTGTTGAGCATATTGAGTACTGACTTTTTGGGAGAGGGGGAGAGGGCCTATTCATATTGCCACCAATGGCCTGGAACGGGAGGCCAATCAACCTTGACAGAGCACCAAGACAAGCTGGGGACAATACGCCGCCCAAGGTATGAAGAAGCGATGCTGGAATGCAAAGCGGCACATGGAATCAATTCTAGATCCACTGCGGCGTTGGGAGGCGTGGAGCTAAGGTAGCCCCGAGATCGACCGAAGCTTAAAACTCACACAAGACAGGTTATCTCTTTGGGGAACCCGAAGCCACCCGAAGCCTCGAGTCAAGGACGCAGGAAACTCAATGTAGCGACTGGAATGTTGAACCAGGTATCGGTAGTCGGGTCGGACCCAACCAGACGCCTGTTGGGTAGGTGCATGTGATATTTCCTCTTTCCAGAGTTTAAGAGGCGTCAAAGAGAATATGACATCAATCCGAACCGGTGTGAGAAGTAGTTTATATAGGATTGACAGTACCGTATTGGAGCACACCCCCTGTCCTCGATGTATACACAGTTCAGCACCCTTGTTAATATCCTTAGCATCCGTCTACACCTTAGCCGATATGCGTCTCATCATCATCCTCGCGGCGCTCCCCGCCGTACTGGGCGCTCCTATCAGCACAAAACTATCTGATGTTCTTGCGCCTCTGCGCACCGCCCCGGACTCGGCCAGCCGTGTCCCAAACAGCTACATCGTCAAGTTCAAGGACTCGGGTGGCGCGATCTCCGCGCTAGACGATGTCCTCAGCACCGTGGACTTCTCAAAGGGTCGTCCTAAGCGCGTCTTTAAAAATGTGTTTTCTGGCTTCACCGGCAAATTGGATTCAGCTGCCCTGAAGGCAATTAGGAAAAACCCTGCAGTGAGTTTCCGTCTCCGCCTCTTCGACCAAATATACAGCTGTGTCGCTGTCTTTCTTTCTTTCTTTCTTCTTCATGCCGTTCTCAGTGACAAACGATATGGATAGGTGGAGTATGTTGAGCAGGATGCTGTGGTGACGATTGATAAGTACACGACCCAGGCCAAGGCTCCCTGGGGTCTGGCTCGGATATCAAGTCGAAAGCCTGGCAAAACAGGATACACCTACGGTACGACCGGTGGGTATGGGACTTGCTCGTATATTATCGACACGGGCATTCAAGCAGACCATCCTGTATGTTCTATTTCTCTCTCCCATCGTTGAAGTGCGCACACCGACTACCGCTCACTTACTTACAACTCTTTGCAACAGGAGTTTGGCGGCCGTGCAGTCCAGTTAGCATCTTTTGTCGACGGCACTACCGATGACAACGGCCACGGGACTCACGTCGCAGGCATCGTCGGGAGCAAGACCTACGGCGTGGCAAAGCGCACCAAACTCATCGGGATCAAGGTCATGACCGCCACCGGCGGTGGTTCCATCTCCAGCGTCCTCGCCGGATTGGAACGGGTCATCTCCGACAGCATCACCCGTGGCTGCCCAAAAGGCGTGTTCGTCAACATGTCCCTCGGCGGCAGCTTCTCGAAGGCATTGAACAGCGGCGCCAAAGCCCTCGTCGCCGACCACGGCTTCTTCGTTGCAGTCGCGGCGGGCAACAGCGGCGTGGATGCATCAAGTTCGTCCCCTGCGTCAGAGCCCAGCGTCTTCACTGTTGGAGCCAGTACCTCCAGTGACAAGAAGGCGGACTTCTCGAATTATGGCTCGCTTGTCGACATCTTTGCTCCTGGACAAAATATTCCATCTACATGGCTGGGCGGCGGCATCGTAAGCAGACCTCCCCCTAGCTCGTGAACCAATTGCCTGCAAGTGATTAGAGGTCGGAAGCTTACTTGAATTACTTGTCTTAGCAAACGCTCTCCGGAACATCAATGGCGACTCCACACATTACCGGTCTGGCTGCATATATCGCCGGGCGGGAGAGTGCCCGGTCTGGTTCGGCCATGATGAGTCGCATCACGCAGCTGGCAACCACCAATGCCTTGACTGGTCTATCCAGCGGCACACCGAATCGTCTTCCCTTCAACGCCAACCCGAAAGGCTGAGATGGCCAGTGCAGGACATAGAAAGGGTGGCTTTGCCACAAGGAATGAGCATGTTAGGACGACTCAGCATGTCAGGGCGTTAAAAGGATTGTGACTCTTAGCGAATGTCGCGACGCGATACTTATGTTTCATGTTTAAGATAAAAGGAGGGTAGAATTGCATCGTATTGCAAACACAATTCTGAGTGCTCAATGATCAGTTGTGAGGGCTCAGGAACAATTCTTCTGTCAATTGGACTAGATAGGTCCAACCCACCCTAGATGAGAATCAGATCACGACAGGTAGACACCGGCAGTACTTCTCTTTCATGTATCGCAGGCCGCTTTTGCATTATATTAACCATCAAGCAGTGGCATTGATTGTCCAGTTCTGTATTCAATGCGATATCAGCCACCAATGAGACCTAGTAAGACTTGTCACCAGCTATCTGGCCTTTCGTGGACAGACCGTCCAAGCCATTTAAATTTTTGCTAGGAGCATGTGCTTTAAGAGCCCCTGACGGAGCAGGTTACAAGAGAGACAACATTTCCATTTACTTATGATCAGTGGCCTACGGATGAGGGCTGAACTACTATAGAGAACGTATGGCCTATCATCCTATTTCACCTGTCCCATTGCCCTGACCAATGGCTCGATTCCTGTCTTCTAATCCAGCACTTCAACTAGAACGAGTAATGCTTCTAAGATAGTGGGGGGAGCTAGCGAAGTTCTTGTACATCCCGCCTCCCGCTACTAGGCTACGGCTACCATGCCACGACGTCGCTCAATAGCCCTATGATCGGTTTGCTGATTCCCCTGTGCAGACACAAGCTTTATTGTACCTTTGGAAAAGCCGTGATCGAAAATATCGAGGACGGCAAAGGTGATTGGAAGAGGCAGACTAGTCCTCTGGCGATGACGCGGCCGAGCTTTGCAGGTCATGCTATCCTTGTCATTAGCCCAGGCCATGACGGGTGGACGCTAAGCTTTAGCACAGCTTACATCCTCGTATACTTCACTGTCAACCGAGACACCCGAGTCCCGGCAGATCCTACAACGCTCTTGACGATGTACAGCAGAGTATGGGAGGAGAGACCGATCGAGCGTTGGACTATGGCAGCGCAATCCCGGCTTAGGATGGTCTTGACATCGCTTGTAGAGACGCTTCACGGTTCGGTGCCGCGGGTTTCGCTGGCACCTGTCGTGCACGATGCTCACGGTCGTATAACTGCACATGGTAAATGGTTCCCTAGCAGATGTCGTGGGAAGTTATGCCATGCAGCGACATCCCAGAGGTGCATTATGTGACCAACAGCAGCCTCAATGCGCAAGTTCTCGCTCCGCGAGTATTGATAGTCACGTGGTCGGCTTATCTCGATTTAATTGCTACGCTGCGAAGCTGCCAGCAACGCTTGTATTCATGTAGAATCCCCTCTGTGAAAGATGAAGTAGATGAGCTGGCATACGAATGAGAGTGATCACAAAGTCTTACTGGCTCCAGCGTGAGGCCATTGATCGCTACTGAAATGAAGATACTCGGCCGAACCGTGGAGTAGATGGAGTAGGTCGACATACGTAGTGAAGATCTCCGTGAGCTCAAGCTTTCTTCCACTGCGCATATACCCCTCCATATTCTGTGCGAACTCGCATTAAGCCATCACGATGAGCATTGCGTGCGAATAAAGATGTTATGGCATGGGACTCTAAGAGGTGATCAGGCTTCAACAAGAGACTTCGCGCCTTGCCTATACTCAACTGAGCTGTCACTATGAGGTGAACCTACTGCTATGTAACCTCAACCAAGTCGCTCACTACGAGTGACATGATATTCGCAAACATTCTCGTCGGCAAGATGACCCATGCAGTCATCTCCATACGCTAGTACTCAGGTCTTGAACGACTGCAAGTCGAATTTCCAGGCGAAGCCGGCGTCCTGAAGCGACCCCAGCCCAGCCACGGCCCAGGTAACGCAGCTTTCTGGCGGGGAGACACCCTTCTTGGGCAGCACCACAGCTTGCATCAAGGCATCCAGTGTGTCATCTGAAGTCCCCTTTAGAGGCTTGCCAACGCTGACTCGGCCTATCAACTTCCCATTCGCCGCGGGATCAATGTCATGCTGTGCTCGAAAGACCCAGTTGCGATTCGGATTGAGGTCATCGCCAGTTGTAGGATCGAGGGTTGCAATGTCAGCTGCGTCGTAGGCATTGCATTTTGAGTGAGTGTGTTTCCGCGTGATGAGGATCGTCCAATGATATGCCTCGTACCCAAATCGTGCCCGGTTGTCGCCGAGTGAAAGGCGGCCGCGGTGGTAAAGGGCGAGAACGACGCGGCGCTTATTGCGAGTGAGCATCGGTTCAGCTGCGACTCCTCGTAGGTGTCGGTGGCAGAGGTTGGTCAAGTCAGGAATTGCTGTTGGTAGAGGGTCTCACACTTCAATCGCTGACCACGTGAGCGGACGACTTTTCTCTTTTTGCTCAACGGGATATCACAGCATCGGCGACCATTGAACCAGACTGACTATACACATTCTTTTCATTTCACTACGTTACAGTCATAACCACATACAAGATTGTATCTACACCGCACATACTCTAGATCTCATGACGACAGCCAACATGCGACTCGCCAAATGCACGAACCTCCTCCAGACCACGGATGTTAGGCCACTCTGGCACCAGGCTGCGCGAGCGGATCATCGCAAGATGGTTCTCCTCAACCGGCACCTTGGGGATCAGGCTAGTGCCATTGAGCGACAGGACAGTCAGCTGGTGAGCAGCAGCACGGGCGTTGAGAAGGAGCAGATCCGGGTTAATGTTGGTGATGTTGTCGCAAGCCTGGTGGTAGCAGGGATCCTCCTCAGGGAGGATGCCAGTCTGGAGGAAACCGAAAGGCTTGTTGAGGATGGACCAGAAGGAGGCGTAGTCACTGCCGTTGGTGAGGATACGGGGAGTGACCTCAATACCCTGCGCCTCGAAATGATCGAGGTAGGTCTGCTGAATAACCTCTGAGCCTGGAGGAGCGACGCTGCCGTGGACACGGCCGTCGTTGTCGGAGACACCGATGCGGCCTTGAGCTTGCATGTCGAAGTTGAGGTAGGCCAGGATCTGGTTGATCTCGGGCACTTCGAGGTTAGAGCAGTAGTATTTTGAGCCCAATAACCCGTTCTCTTCGGCTCCCCACCATGCCCAGCGGACCTTGTTGCGAGTACGGTACTTGGTAACGGCGTGGAAGAGCTCGATGAGCAGACTGCTGCCGGAGGCTGGTGGTGTGGCTCGTTAGTATGACGCCGAACCCGGCGAGAAGGAGAGTGGGAAGCTTACCATCGTCGTTAATACCGGGACCTGCCTGAACACTGTCCAAATGAGCACCAAGCACAATGACATTATCCGGGTCGCCATCCTCGGTCTCCACGAAGACGTTGTGCGTGAGTCGCTCCTCGACCACCTGCGTCTGCTGGAAGAACACCTCGATTATCTCTCCAGCCTCCAGCTTCTCAAGCGCGGCCAGACCATCAACACGGTTGATGAAAGCAGCGGGGACATGGTCGTCAGACGGAGCGCCGAGTGAGCCAGCAGTGACTTGCGTGGAAACGTCATTGTAGATCATGACGGCAATGGCACCAGCCGCAGCAGCGGGGACAACACGTCCAGCAAGAGTACCGCCGGTAGGGCATCTGAAGCGGTCAATCAGAACAATCTTGCCCTCGACATCCAATCCGTCGTAGCTAGAAAGATCGCAGCCAGCGGCTCCGGCCGGGCCAGCTACCAGCTCGCCTGTCAACCCTTCCTCACTCGTTGAAGGCGAGTACGTCAAGCCGTAAGCCGGTCCAACCGTCTCCCCATCAAACTCAATTGTCAAACTCTGCACCTGCGCAAAAAGCGCGCCGAACTCCTGCTTCCACGCCCTAGTTCCTTCCACATCCTTGACTCTGTCGTAGATATAGTCGATGGTCTTCTCACTGCCGGGCAGGCCGAAGGCACGATTTCCACCGTTGGCGTAGGCGATATCGTTGAGGACCTGGAGGTTCTTCATGAGGTTCTCGATGGTGAGGTCGGCCTGGAGCTTCTCGGAGTCGATCTTGGGCTTGCATTTCTTTGCCAGGGAGGTGGAGGGAGCCACAATGGAGAGAAGGGCCGTGGCGGCCTTGATTTGGTCGGTGAAGCGCATAATGGGCGTGTAAGTGACGAAGGAGGAGGCTATTCACAACACAAGACTGCAGAGGAAGGACAGCACCTGCAAAGGGGAAAAGACAGAGTTGCAACGGGTATTGACGGGTCTTTAAGTAAGGATACGATCAAGCTTATCTCCCAACCATGCTAATTAGTGTCCTTCTCCCCAAAAGTTCAGTCGCCAATCTCCTCACTCGGTGCAACCTCACCGATCCATGCGGGGTCGATGGCGAATTGACAAGACTAAAATGGTGAACAAGGCACCGTCTACACGCCGACAGGGCTGGTGGACTCTTTGCCTTCTTCCTTAAACCCTGCACTATGTTGAGAACATCCCGGCCGGCTCAACGCCGAGAGCGCGGATCTGGGGTCAGAAGGGGAAGGTGAGGAAACGGTCGTGTGGGGGGAGACAGGGACGCCGAGGCCGACGCTTGGTTGGAATAGGATGCTGGCAAGGAGATGCGGGCTGGCGATAGGGCTTTTTGGAGAGGGGCTGGGGATGGGCTTGGTGCTTGGTGCCTTTGAGGATGTTGGATGATGGTGGGAGGTTTGGTGGAAGATTTCGTGGAATGTTCTACCTGTTGAGGTGATGGCCAGGGATCGGCACAAACGCGAATTAAGCTTACCTGACAAGCGGGGCGCGTGGCTTGAGCGGGCGTGATGTTCCCTAACAACCTACGACTCCTCAATGTTTAGAGTCTCTCTGGCTGAAGCAAGCCTTGCCCACCTTAATTCTTTTCACTGAATCCAATTGATGGCATCTCATTTTGTGGTACGCAAGCCGTACCTCATATTCACCCTGTGTAGGGTATGAGGCTACCGGTGAACCCTCGGACCCCTGCTCTGGTGGTCTCGTCGATCGCCTGGGAATGACAATCACAAATTTGGCTGACACAAAAGAGATGCTGCACTCAAGTCAGAATAGAGGTGTAGCCACTGTACGGAGTACCAGAAGCTCAAGATCCCCGTCTGTTATGGGATTGTGCTCCTCTACATGGGCACGTAAATGAACACGCTACCCTGGAGCTGCTGACAAAGATGGCGACTGGCGTCGCCAAGTCGATTTGGGGTGCCTGACAGCTCGCTCACCTGCATGAAGGATGCCTCACTACCAGTACCTTGAAGATGCCGTAATCAGTCGCAGAAATACAACTTCATCTTTGGCTTCCTCGTCAGTGTCGCTTTCTTGCTTGAGTCTACTCAAGTCTCACTCTGCGTGTCTAGGGTTTCCTCGCATCCCTATTCTCCGATTCCACCACACCTCTTAGTGACAGCTATCATGGGAGGTCATCCTACACAACACCGACAGTCTGCGTATCGTCGCAACGGACTGCTACAGTCTTGCGAACCATGTCGCAAGAGCAAGTTACGATGCGATCACACTCATCCTGTCTGCGCTCGCTGCATTAAGCGGCGGCGAGTTGATGACTGCGTCTACCATCCGCACCCAATGACACAAGTACTCCCACCACATGTCCTGAAATGTCGGATCACAGGCTGACGTAACGGTACAGCGTCGCGAGAGTCGTGAAGAAAAGGACCTCTCAATGAACAAGCCTTACAAGACATCCTCTTCAACTTCTGTCCAGAACGTCGTGCCCTCTCCTCCTGTGTTGAACCCACCAGTCTCAGCTCTGTCAGACCAGACAGGCGCCGAGACCGCAGATGGACCGCAAGCAGAAACAATCTTCAACAGGGACTTTATGGGGCCGACTTCATATTCTAATGTCCTGGATGAGGGACTTGGCGGTAGCCTAGACGACCTGCCCATTACTTTATCTTCGTCAGGCGCAGCAGAGCCAGTGACCATCTCTCCGTCTCGCCTCGCAGATGGGTGTCGGGCACTGGAGTTCCTGTCAGATAAGCGCCTTGTTGACAGCTTCGTCAGACACTGGATCGACATGGATGAGGTGGCCTTGACCTTCCCGCGGCCTGCTATGAGGATCTGGTTGACCGAGCTCTGGGCTGTTCATGGAGACGTTCTTGGCGGCCGACTCGTCGGGCCAAGAAGAGCACTCTGTGATACCATCTGGAGGAATACGCACACTTGCGTACACTTTGACAAGGACACAACCTTGCAGGAGTGGTCATATCGCTCTACGGGGAAGTACCTCAGGTGGGAAGTCGTTGGGTTAATCGCCATCACGTATGCCTTCTACATGGCAGGGCCCCATGCGACCCATCACAACCTTCTCGAGCACGGCCTCGTTCAATCCAAAGCAACGGCAGATCTTGTTCGCGTCTCCGAGGCATGTATTAGTTTCTGCCATGAGTCAGGAGGTGCTTTCGGTGACCTTTTCGTCTGGTTGGTGTACGAACACTCAAGACTTCTCCGTGCCGTGACCAGTACGCGGAGTTTTCGAACGTACAACGCCCTGGGAGAGTCGATCAGCGCCGTATTATGCCTAGGTATTCACAAAGCACCTGCGAACAAAGACGTCTTGTCAAAGACTCCGATGTTTCTATTGGAAACCAGACGAAGAGCATTCCTCAGTATCTACGCTGCTGAGATCAGTATGGCCTTGTTCTTAGGCCGCCCACCAAGGATACTCTCCATCTACTGCGACTTGGAAGCACCCTTGGACCTCACTGACGACGAACTATCCTGGTCACCACCTCTCCTTGCAGAAGCCATCAGAAGTATAGAAAAAGGCTGTCCACGTCGGAAGCCTCTATACTACATCCTTTGGCTTCAAGCATGGGCCCGCATCGGTCCTCGTCGTGAAGAAGTCCTCGATCTCGCTTTAGGACGCCATGATCAAGACTACATCGTCAATCGAGCTGCCATCATCGAGGCAAAGATGCGAGAAGACTGGGTCGCGATGCCGGATTATGTTCGCTCTCCGATCGGCAGTGCAGAAAGCATGCGGCAGCTTGGCCTCGTCGACGCCCTTTGGGCAACGATGCTCAAGATTGACTACACCACGAACAACCTCGTCCTCCAACGTGTCGTCTTCCAGAAAACAGGCTCAAGCCCCGCGAAACTCATCAGCGCCGCGAAAGAGATTCTCGACGACATCAAACACATTGCGCACTCCCATCAAATCGCACATGTTGCACATACAGATTACATTTGCTTCCTCATTCATGGTCTCAGCAGCGCGTCAATCTTGGCAGTAGAGTTGTTGAAGCAGGAACAAAGTGCGACGTACCCGACCGATCCGCTGTTGCCAAGGAGTAGAACGATCCAGGATCTGGCTGAGTTTGTGGCGACTTTGAAGTCTGTCGACAGATCGAATGCGGCGTACCCAATGTGCGAGCAGAGCCATCGGGCAATCTCTCATATCTTGGATAAGATTCTGTCCCATCGACCGGGAGAAAGGGACACAGCCCAGAAAGTTCAGCCGCAGAACGAGGAGGCACTGTCATTGAAGCAGGGCAAAGGTCTTGAAAGATCGGTTGGCATGGGAGACTTCGCGTTCTCAGGGAATCTGGCGATGGATGATGCGTTCTTGATGCCCATGACGGAGGATCCAGTGGATTGGCTCACCTATCTCAATACGGGAGCATCAGAATTTTAGCTCGAAATGGAATCAGTCTGATATGGAGATGCCCTGTGTCGAGCTTCCACAAGTATCGCAGGGCAAAGCGGGCAGCTCATGTCTTGTGCCTCAGCGAGGGTGTCGACTAAGATCAAACTCGTCCTGCAAGGTTTCATAGTGACGCCTTCTCCTTCTTTCCCTTCGTAAACTTCCTCGAAGACTTCAAAACCAGAATTAATTGCCTCGTCGCACAAACACACTCCATCTCCTCATCATACAGCATATTCTCCACGTACATTCTCCCATCCCTACACCCATCCGTCGTCGTCCTCACGAACAACCATTCGAGCCCATCCTTGCCTTCCGGCACTTTCCTTCGGAACTCCACGTCCAGCGTTGCGGTATAGCTGAAGGTTGTAGTGCTCTGAGCCCATGCAAGGGTATTTTCTAACCGTGCAGGATGCGAGTCTGGGTTGGTCGCGAGGTACTCGTTCGCGCGTCGGATGTTGTTGTTGCCGTCGTAGAGAGTGCCGTTGTGGAGGAGGGTATCAGACATCGAGGACATGATGTCGGCCATCAGGGCCAAGAAGGTTGGATGGAAAGCCTCCAGATTGTCATTCAGGCGGTACCAGCCGTCAGCGATACCTTCGATTGTGTAACCATTCTTCGGGGCGAGGATGAGAAGGCGGCGGGTGATGGGAATAACCTCTCCAGTGTACGTAAACGTGACCCAGTTCTCATCCGGCTTATTCGCCTTCACAACTTCAAAGTCTGGTTTCGTGATAGGCGGAGGGTGGACGGTGACATCGCTCTTGATTGACGGGCCCTTGGACTTGTCGAAGTTCCCAGCAGTTACAATACCAAGGCATCGCACCTTATTTTTCTGTGAAAGCTCAACTTGGAAGGTACTAACAAGAGGACCGAGCTTAACAGGTTTGACAGTGATACTCGTCTCGGTGACATTACACGGTCGGAGGAACTGGATATGCATCTTGTAGACATCGGGCTGGTTGAGCTTTACTGCCTCTGGATCTGTTCTGAAATGCGTCTCCGCCGTGTGAAAGATCATGGCAGAAACTGCGCCACCGAAGACAGCTGTTCAACTGTGCTTAGTGAAGTGCTCTGACATTGTGATGAGTCGCGAAGCGCAGCAGGAAATCAGCTTACTCGTTCCAAGGGAGAAGTCATTGTGGCATTGAGCGGTGTAAGTGCCCGGACCGATGTTTTGAAGGGCAATTTGCTCTTTGAGGGTGCTCATCTTGAGACGATAGATGCGCAAGTTGAGAAATAGCTTGAATTGATTGAGAAGCTGGGGCAAGCCGAAGACTTGCTCTACTCTATATATGCAGTAAGCACTTGCAGTGACCTTGCTCCGCCCATCACATGGACCCGCCTCCAGTGGTCAAGGGCGTTACATCGGCGAGGCCAAGGCTCACGTTCTGCTCGACAAAATACGGCGTTGATGTCCTCTCTCAATGTAATCCCGTCAGTGAAGCCATTAGATAGTTGTTCATTTATGGATCGGGATAACATCACGACGCTCGGACTAGATACGTCTCGAATCGATGACCCCGTCAGCACGGCAAGGCCATGCCTGACAGCTTACTACCCCAAACCTATAAAACAAGCGTGCATTAGCGGGATAAGCACTGTTCCGCATTAGTTATTCACCGAGCTAGATTGGGATGCAATATGCGATTAAATCACTTTGGTCAGACTCGATTCAGTGTTCAGTATGCAATTCGTTCCAGTATCATCAACCGAGGTATGTCTTTACAAAAAAAAAACCTCGCGACCAGACGCCAACTAATCCGAAAAGATATGATCGTTTGAAGTCACGCGAGAACAGAACAGCCTTAAAGCAACCCTCCAGATTCCTCAAGCAGCCTTTTCAGCTCGTGCTGCCACAGTGCAGCATGCGTATGTGTCCCGTGCCCTCGCGTTTCATCATTAATCGGCAGAACCACCGCTCTCCCCTTCTTCGCCTTCTTGATCCCTTCCTCCAGCAAGCCCAGCTCGGGCGGATTGACCTGGTCGTCTGCAGAATTGATAGCCACGAGGGGAACTCTAATGTTCTCCAACAATGGCGCCGGGTCGTAGTCTGCCGATGAGGCGACTTGCCACATGAGGTCGTTCGCATCAGTCCCTTGTAAAGCCTTCTCGATGCGTTTGTCGAGAAACGCATCAGCTCCATCTCTTGTTGGCGCCTCTTTCTGCCACTGCAGTGGAATAGACGACATCCACGTCAAGATGTACAGCGCCGACCTCAGCCCATTCACCGGCTGCACTTCATACTCCCCATTCTTCCACTCCGGATCCAACCTTATCGAGTCAATGATCATCTTCCTCGACATCCGATTCCTACCCGCAATCTGCACCGGCAAACTCGCAAGTGGCATCGCAGCGTCCATAAACCCAGGGAACATCCCCGCCCACAGCCAGCTCTGCATCCCTCCCATACTCGTCCCCATCACCAGTCTCAAATGATCAACCCCTAGTCCCTCTGTAAGCAGCAAATAGTCTGCCCGGACCATGTCTCTATACCCATAGGTTGGGAACATGCCCCGCAGACTATCGCTGGGTTTGCTTGACTCTCCGTGACCGATACCATCGCGGAGGATGATGAAGTATTTTGTGGCTGAGAGAAGACCACTCCGGGAGAAAAGGACGGAGGCGAAGATGGGGGTGAGGAATTGGGTGCTTGAGCCGCCAGTGCCGTGGAGAACCAGGACAGCGTTTGCCACCCTGCCATGAGTATCGTAGCGTTTCTCGCCGATTGTCTGATAAGAAAGCCTCAAAGTGTCCAGAGTCTGTCCAGAATCGAAATGGAAATCATGAGTCTCAAAGAAACCTCTTGTCGGGGTTGGCCATGGGTTATCACTGCCACCATCTGGTGCAGGCGTAGATGAGGTGTTGAAGTGCTTGATCACCATGTTGGGCGATTGTGAGAATTGTATTTATAAGCTAGGCACGGTAAAAGTCAGCACGAGTCAGATGTCGCAAGTCATATCCTGTTCTATGAGGGCATCGTCGGAGTCCAAACGAGACTCGAGTCACTCTACGGCACGGAGCAGTAGAAACGGTACCCCGCCCCTCCGGCCCCAGCTCCGAACTCCGACTCTTTCGGCCGCGTCAGACCCGCCTCGGAGCAAGCCACTGCACTGTAAGGTAAGCGCTACGTTTGCCCTGGCGTACTGATCAGGAAAATAGTAGGCAATCTGAGGACTCTATCGTACAGAAGTGTGCAGGAGGATGATGACTTCATCTCTATTAATATGGTGGCCAAAAAATGGCATGGAATGGGAGCGACTGGACCCAGGTAGCGTGCATCATTCTGTGTCGTACCCTGTAGGTGGTCAGTAACAGATGACTTGTCTGCCTCGAACGTCTTGTTTCTACGGATAGCAAAATCCAATAGTGGCATATGGAGTTCTGCTTCATGAACACATGCAGTTGAGCAAATTGGTGGCCACATTTCGATTGAGGTGAAGACAAATCGGAAGCACAGAAACAACTAATAACAAACGAACAAAAAAACAAACAAGAACCGCCGCTGTGGTGTCATTCTGTCGTGTCATACATGCAATCAGATATCCAATCCCTGTGTCCTTTTTTGCGCCGTTTTCCCTGCCAGCCTTGAATTCCCGCTCATTTCATTACCTCCCTGCTGAGCGTCAAACCCTCCCGGCGACTAGCTGAATCGTTACAACAAGCGCTCGAAAAGTAAAAATGCAGATACGGAGCAAAACGTCAGAACATGCTGTTTCTTAGTCCCGTGGCCGTTTTCGTTTTCTTGATCAAATCAAGCGGAAGTTTCCATCCGCATCGTCATGGTCAGTGTCATGGTCTCATCTCCCGTCTCTGAACGAGCCCGTTTGGACGACGTCTCGCCATCCATAACCATCTCATCTGACGATCTTTTCACCGTACTCGGACTCCCCGTGGCTGATGCCGTACCATGTTCTACGACCTTCTGCTCTTCCATTACTTTGGCGTTTATCACTTCGACAGCCTCAGATGACAAGCATCGCTGTAGCAATTCCGAACTCCATCCAACACCGAATCGTGATCGCACCAGGATGGTCAGGACGCGCTCGACAAGTCCAGCCTGTAGGCTGTCTGCGGCTAAGGGGTATGAGCGTCCCGACTCGAGAGTTTGCGTGACGAGTGCTTGCGCCCAGGCCACATCCGTAGAAAGCTCCGGGGAATTGAAGAAATCACAAGAAGGACGATACTCGGCACTTGCGCCGGCTTTATAGAGGCTGTCCATCATAGTGAAGCAGGCCTTCCGGTCTGCGTCGTTGAAAACCACACGTCTGCTGTGTAAGGCATCGCTGATAGTACATACAAGAAGCACCCATGATGATGTGAAATTGCGTCGTTGCGCCCCTAGTATAGGTGGATGCATATCCCATACGGGTGAGTTGGGATTAGCCTTCTTGTCGAGGAACATCGAGAGAAGGCCGCTATGTAGAGTCCACTTGAGATCGGGGGGTCGAACTGCCGCTCGGACGAGATCAGTCCAGGGCGTGTAGGTTGGTCGACCATTCTGGTAGGATTTGTTTGGATCAAACTGCAATCGGAGCAGACTTTGCAATAGCTTGATGTGTTCCCCCCGTCTGTTTTGAGGGGCATTGAACATCGAGGCAAGGATGTGCGAAAGAGCAGGCGGGCACATTCGATGGTCGTCATCCAGCAGTGTATCCAAGAAACTCGGCTGCCTCTTAAGTCTGTAGGTGATATAACCTCTGAGGAGCGCATCCAGTATAGGCCTTCGAAAGTGTTGGCTTGAATTGACATGAACACGGTCTTCCGCGTCGAGTTGCTGCTGGTCCGTTTTGGACTTTGGAATGAAGCATCTTTCCCAATTGTCCAGCAAAAGGTAAACCTGACTCGTGTTGCATTCACGAACGATGTCTAGAAACTCAGCCAAGGCTGTTGCATACGAAGGTACTCTAAGCCAAGTGTAAGAGAACGTTGGCCTTCCCCAGGAGAACTTGGTTGTTTTCATGTATGCCAGATATGCCCTGGCCAGGGACAGGTGGACAGGATCTTTTGACGATGACATAGCTCCAAGAGCAGCGGAAACATCCACGCTGCTGAAGATGTTGTAAATCGCCAAGTGGGGAAAAGCGACACGTGAGTCTGGCCGGACTTCAAGGAAAACACCACACCGCCGCTCTAGGGACTTCTTGGTCGAAGTACGAATTTCGTCCTGGTCTAGGGCTTTGTGATCCAGCTTCAGCGCATAGTCCGGATCTTTCTCTTCCAAGGCTAGGAAATGGAAGATGGAGATAGGTGGCGGATCCTTTGCTGCTATCGCAATCTTGAAGAAGAATGCACCTGATGGCGCCAAGCTTGCCGGCGTGGTCCGAAGACATTGTTTGACAAGAGCTACTGGACGTGATGGCAGCTCATCAAGTAGTCGCTTGGTATCTTGCAATGTATGCTGACTGCGATGCTGAATTCGGAGCTGTTCGATGGCGATGCGCGCCCAAAGAAAGTTTCGATACTTTTCAGAAGCAGCACGTGCAATTTCGAGGTGTTCCGTTGCCGATGTGTGTTCATAGATTGGATGGGATTCGAGTTGCTTCTTGAGAAAGATCTCGAGGTCGTTACGCAGGAATCTACCACCAATGGGAAATTTCTCAACCTTGACGGTGAAGAAGCTGATGATATCGTCAGCCGTGCTCGAAAGGCATATTTTGCCGTTGCCAGCCATGAGGCGCTGTAGACAAAAGGCTAGTTCCGTCTTGTCCCCATCGTAGTCATCTACACCATCAACGAAGAAGCAAAACTTGATGTCGCTGTGTGATTTTAAGATCTCGAGAATTTGCTCCTCAAGCTCATTCACCGTCCATCGATGATCGCGCAGCTTTTCTGGATGAGTCGGCCTTTGTTTGCGATAAATGGCCTCAGTCTCCCCCGGTAGCTGCAGGAGGAGACTTCGAAGTAGGGTTTGCAAAAGTCCCTGACGAGACCTTTGCAGGCGCGTTCCGGTTTTGCAAAAGAAATGACTGGCGATGATGACTGACTGCGGACTCGACCACTGGTAGAGAGTTCCAATCAGATCCGGATGCATAGAGATATGCTTCATTAACATCGATTTGCCGCAGCCACTTTCTCCTGTTACGAGGCCGATGCCATAACCGCGTCTCAGCCATTTCTTCAAGCCACCGCCAGACCGGGGAGATCCTGGACTGTCCGTCGAGGAGAAAACCCATTTGAACATGGGTTCGACAGCCTCAGGGATTGAATTGAGTTGAACATTGTGACCGTCGAAACCCAGACTCCCTATGATGATGTTCTCACCGCGGACAGACTTCTCAGCTTGTGCCAGTGCATTGAATCTGTTCTTGCAAAAGTCCACATCATCAAGCAACACTTGGTGGTTGGTAGTTACCGCTTCAACGCGGTTCGAGATGTCATTGATCAATCGTGACATGGTTTTGGATTGTGGAGAACATCGTATCTGATACTGGAAGGGCCGAGGGACTTCTTCGAGCTGCTTGGTGTTGGCTTTGCGAAGTTCGTTGTAGGTGTCCAGATACCTTTTCTGCCAGAACCTAAGCCGCAGAGATTAGTCCAAACAGCACTCTATATCTAGAAGGTGCATGATCATACTCTGTATATGTGCAAAAGCTCTTGGTCAGAATATCCCAAGATTCATGGCAACGACTCTCCAGGGCAGAAATCTCGTTGGGATACCAATGCGATTGCAAAGTTTCTCGAAAGTTGGCCCATCGTGTCGAGTCGGAGTTTGATTGACGGACTTCTTCCAGCAGCGTCTTTAGTCTCTCGAAGTCATCTCTGCAGACCGTGGCGACGTCGTTGAATGCCCATACAGAAGCCCTCAAAATCTCCATTCCGTGGCTAGGCGTAGGTAAGTCGGAGTCGAAAAGGTCACAGTTGTCATTGATGAAAGCCTCGTAGATGTCGCCAAGGGTGGTTCCAGGGCCAAGTACTATGGTGCCGTTTGGCGAACGGGGAGCACCATTGTGAACTTCAGCACCGCTCTTCAATAGCTGCGTCAGGGAATTGATGAAACTCAGCAAGGTTCGAGCGAAGCCCAGCGCCTTCTCGGGGTCCATGCCGGTAGAGGTTGGGGATGGCTGCCCCAGGAATGTTGACGACACTACTTTAAAGCAGGGCTGCCATGCGTTGCCACGACCACCTCAAGTGATAGATCGCCCGAGACGTCATGAAGAGGCTGCGTTTGCAGCCTGGCGTTGTCGCCAGCGTCACCGCCGTGGTCGTGCCAAATGGGAAGATGTGAAGCTGGGGGCGATGGTGGGGTTTGGTGCCCAGGGTAATGCGACGTTCCGGTGCAGAGCGTGAGGATGCCGTTCGTATGAGATTGAGGGAAGGCCAGCTGAGAGCGATGTTTCGTGCACGAAAGATGGAAGAGCAGGCAAGCTCTCCAGATACTAATACGAAAGAGCGAAGAAAGAGAGCGAGGAGGATGCTGTGTATGGGACAAGTCGTCGAAAGTGATCGTGTTGGTTTCTCTCCCCCCTCCCGCAGCTGTCCACTTCGTACGTACACTCCGGCAGCAGAGGCGTGTTGCTTCACTCAAGTCCCACGTTCGTGCAGAATGCAGTCGGGTAGATGCGATTGGGGCCCGAAAGACGGACGGAAAAGAGAGGAAGACGGCAGATTGCCAAACAGAGTGCCCGAAATCGAGCAGCATGCGTGCTTGCGAACCAACGCGACGCAGGGAAAACAGGCAACCTCGAGTGATGGCGTGCAGATATTCATTTGAGTTGTTCGGTGGGCGTTTGCGCTGGCAGGGTCTCGCTATCCTCATCAGGCGCTGATATGCAGGCACTGGGGGCGGAAGGGGATCCTGTCGCCACACGGAAGCGGCAGCCCGTCCAACGGCCGATAGGAAGACAGCGCCGGCATCGACCCTTTTACTACAGTGTCTGCAGACTGGCTGGTGCGTGCATGAGAGGAGCCCAGTGCTGGCGACGGTCATGCGCAGGGCAACCCTCCATCACATGCTGCACAAGGACGGAAAGGGCAATGGCAAGGACCTTCGAATGTCTCGGGTGCCTCACACTGGGAACGTAATGGTAGCGACCGGCAAGCTTCCAATCGACTTGACATTATGGAGGGGGTAATACATGCGTAGGAGCAATCGTTGGAGATCCGGTGGCGAGCGATAGTGTGCGGGCGCTTGGAGGACGACAAAAGATGATCAATCAAGGACTGCAGACGTAAGAGTCCCCATCTTGACCCGTTGTGCAGCAACAGTGGGACGAGGTACTCACCGCGGTCAGCGAGACGCGGCTGGGCAGAGTTACTCGGCAGCGAATTGGACCAGGGCTCTTTTAGCAGAACGCCGATCAGGGCAGCCGTGGGAGGGTATCCTTCCAGAATGAGAGTGGAGAGAAGTAGCGTTGTGGGCGGCGTGCGGGATCCTGGCGACGGCGCTGACGGTCGAAGACGGGAGGGCGGCAGGATGCCTTAGCCGGATGATGGGCGATGGGGCACGCGGCGAGGCGCCGCATTCTAGTCATGTAGTGGCATGCACAGGAGCGAGGGCCGTGGGCCGTGGGACCGTGGAAAGCCAGGGTACCATCTGTTAGCAACCAGTACGGCAAATGTGTCGCTGAACTTCACGTAAAGTGATGGATGACCGGCCATGAATGGGGATGCCGTGGTGGATGGCGCCAAGAGATGGCATGATGGAGTCGAGGTGCACAGGCGGTGGAGGCTTGTTGGCTTTTGGTGGGAGGTTGGCCCTTGTGGTAATAATGGGTGCTTGTACGAATACAGGTGAGGTACTTATCGGTGCTGTGTGCGGGTTTCTTGTTATGCTGCTCTGGTTGGCGTAACGAGAGATGAGCGCAGAGTGCATCTGCAATGTTGCATCCCCGGCAGGGAGTCCCTTGGACCATGCTTGAATGTAGTCTGAGCTTGGATGTCTCGGTCCATCGAAGGTTTCCGGCGGATAGATTTGGTGGATGGCGTTCATCGAGAGTGGATTGGGTGGTGCGGTCCGGTACGGTACGTGTGCAGACGCGAGAAAAAGAAAAGGTGTGACCCCCATTGTGGCTCCTGCGGATGTGTGGGAGTGGGAGAGGTGGATGGATGGATGAAGCAGGCTGATTGATTGATGGCTAAGATGAGGGGGAGAAGCATACTTGAGGAGTCACTCCCTCAGACTTGCGTGTTGTGTAGGGCCCTGTCCATAGTACCAAGGGCATGACGAGATGGTACCTTCAAACCCCACCAAACTTAGTGCGACTTTGCGGTATCCCCATGTCGCTCACAATGTCCTCTACGGTCAGGTGCCTAATCACGAGTTCTCCCCTCTCACCGCCGACACCTCTGGCTGTGGCCTCAACTTCGACACAACGACAGCCCATCTCTCTCCCTTTGCACCTCATCCTCGTCGCCGAGTCATTGTTGCCCAGGCTAGGCTCATCGTTCACTACATCAGCCACGGAAACTTGAAAGGGTCACTTCGGTTGCCGTGCCTACGAGGACACCTGGCACTGCAGCCAGCCAGCCATTGTGCTACCATCTCACCCAACCACAAGCGGCCGATCTCTTGCTTTGCGTTTGCTGCTACTTTCTCCTTTCAGTGCGGTGCAGACCCTGTCTTGCGCTCTGAAGCACTCCGTCTCTTGTGATTCGGCTCGCCTCAGCGAGTGTAACGCCAGCGCTTCGACGGCGCTGTTTTCGTTGTAGCCAGTGTCGTGCTGCATACATCCCTGGTCTGATAGGTGGACTCTTCCTGCAGCAGAGACCTTGAACCCCCGGTCCAAACCCCCGTCAGTGAGTGACCCTTCTCCTCTACCCTCACCGTTGTGGACAAGCTCTGCCTACCCACATTTACTCCTCCATGTCGCAATTGACTTGTTCAGATGATCATCGGTCTCGAATTCAACCTCGCAAAGGAAACACTCGCGCAAGGCTTGTGGCCGTCTCTTCTCTGTCAATGACGTTGCCGCAGTCTGCACGAAAACGAACGTATCGCTGCATTTCTCACCTCAGGACAAGACACGTCACTCCCGTGTCTCTCCGTCTTCCGCGATGGATGGCCGCTAATACTTGCCATCCGACTTTCCAGCTGGGGAACGAATGAGGGCTGCATCGTGGGTCATCGGCACCGGGGCACGATACAAGACATTATGCATGGTCTGTTGGTTGCAAGACTGCACCAAGTTGGCCAATATTTGAGCCATGCCTACCACCTGCCTGCCTCGATGAGGCACATCCTCCGTTGGCAGCCCTACTTGAATTTTGGCAATGCACGCCCGCAAAGTATGTACTCAGCCGCAGCCGTCTGGTCGAGACACCATCTTTCGTGAGCCACCCACGTCTCATCTCGAGCGTTTTGTGTATCGTGAGGTGTGTTCACTCGCCTGCCTATCACGACTACGGAGGGTGCAGACGCTCCAGTCCCCATTTCCCAACTCTCAACAGCAATCAAGCAACCCGTACTTTCTGTTTGCCGAGCCGTACGTTACAGATGATCCCAACTGCCGGCTCTTGAGTCCGAGACGTTTGTGCAGACTCCACCACCCATCACTCGGGGGAGTCGGACCATGGCGTGGCATAGACGACTATAGTATCTCTTGTGCAGGCCCGGGATGTTGCGTTCGCGCCCGCGGAGCCTGTGCACATCATCTTCATGATCGCCAGTCCTTGCAGGGCTTTGCCGTCCCACTGCCGGTGACTTTTTCTTGAGGCCGGGAATAGCGATGACTGACCCAGGCCAATCCGGTTGTGGCCGCTACCTCATCGACATATCTGCCCGTTGGGCATGGGCACTTGCGCAGTGGGATCCATGTCTGATGGCTGACATGCCTGAATGTGTTTGACAACAAGCCAACGGCAACTTACCTGCAGAAGACCTGACATGGCGGTCCAGACCAGACCATGCTTTGCGAATTTGAGCGTGCTCTGGTCGGCACGCAGCAATGCGCCCTGTTGCAACACGGCGTGCCCGTTCGGATGTGCGACTCCTTCCTCCATCCACACGCCGTTCCCCCCCACGGTCTCTGCAGCGGCTGCTCCACGGCGAACCATGGTCGCCTTCACCGGCCCGTCCTGGGTCTGCCATGTCGCAATGTCGCACTTAAAGGTTGTCGTCCTTCACCGTATCTGACCTGTCACGAGGCACAACCGCATGCAATATTGGATTTTTCTATTGGCATGGACTCATGATGAAACCGCGAAACATGCGGCCTGCTATTCCTTCGTATCCCATGATTTGCCTTCTGTCGCATTCACTGTTTGTGTTCTGCCTATTACAGTACTGCTGTGTTGCTGTTGATGCAGGATGCCGCACTCTCATCCTGAGCACTCAGCCCAGCCACAATTGGCCCAAAGGCGCCTTTGCTGGCGAGCACCCTCTCACAATCTTCCCAAGCAGCAGTCGTTGCACGCGAGGCAGTATCACCTTTCGCTACCCCAGTAAACGAGACACACGTTGTTGGACATGTGTCCCACCCTCCAAATCAGGACGACTCCCGAATAGCAACTGGCAGACAAACCCAAGTCTAATCATCCGAAAAAAGAACGCTGATCCAATGCAACGCCAATCGGGGCAAACATTTCCCAAGGGGGCCTCACTCGGGAAGGAAGCAGGAAAAGTCGAATCATTCTCACCCAACCACTCCGTCTTTCCCTTCACAGTTCAGGAGTGGCCCTTCGGCTCGGGCTTTCAACTCCAAGGTCCTCTCGCACACCTAGCTGACCACGCTGCGTGCTCCTCTCGAGCACGAAGCACCTTTCTGCAAAGCTGCCCCGCTTGTTGAGCTCCCTCCACGCGCTGCTCACGCGTCGTACCATTACTCTTCGCCAGCCTCCCACATTGATAGTAATCCGCCGCCAGGGTGTGAACCTGCGCTGCGGGAACTTTGCCATAATCTTTTCTCTCTCTTCGAGTAGGAAGCGGAAGGTACCCATTGCGGCCTCAAAATCACGGTCTGTGCCATCTTCCACCGCTTCGAGCGGGCGCAACAACGTCTGTACGTGTACCGTGAGCGTATGCAGGCTGCCGAAGCTGCATGCAGCACTCAGGAATTCTCTTGGGTCACATTGGGTCACGTCCATGTCTAGCTCCAGGGTATGCAACAGTGGCATTGCCCTCGAGAGTCTGGCCAAGTCCCCTCCCGAGATTGTTGGGACGGCATGTTCCTCTTCGCCGAAGCCTGTGTGGTCACGTAGTCGAAGGACCTGTAGGGTGGATCGATGTCGCAGGAGATTATCGATCTGGAAGAGTGGTATGTGGCAAAACAGATCGAGGACTTTTAGGGACTTGATGTAGGATCCCACGAGATTTGACAGCGCCGTCGTTGCCTCTCGTCGTCGATCTGGTAGGTGAGCACTGAAGTCCTCCACTCGTAGCGTATGTAAATCCCTTAGTTCATTTGGATCGACCGAGTTGAGGAAGTTGAACATGGGCACGTGCACAAGTTGCAACGACCTCAGCCTCGACAGATCCCAGTGCTTTGCCACCTCCGCTTTCCCATGACCCCAATCATAACTCCTCAGCATCAGATCCTCCAAAGCTGGCAACTTCCCATCATCCTTATCAAATTTAAACCTCGTGCCCTGCCCTCGGTCTTCGTAATGTAGAGTCTTTAACTGGCAGGCTTGGAGGAGGAGACGTTTTAGGGGGCCGACTTTGGCTGTGAGGGGAGGTGCTGGGTGGCCGAGGGTGAGGGAGGTGAGGAGGCGGACCGGGATGGCGCGGGTAAGGAGTTCGTTGTCGGCGTGGGAGGTGAATGCTTGGAGGGGAAGGTTGGTGATTTGGAGGGTGACGTCGCGGTCGTGAAGGTCGCGGAGGTTGAGGGCGTCCTGAAGAAGCCAGCAGGTCCTGGTTCTGACGTTGAGCATCGGTACGTAGTTCCATCTGTTGGTGATGTACATGTGAGTCTATTTCTTCAACTGTGGGTGATGTAGGTCATTTGTGTTCCAGCAATAGGTTGTCCATACCGTATTGTTTGTAGTCTAGTTGCCCAGGAGACAACTCTTCGAACGCCGGTAGGTTCCAGGGCACTACTAATGATGGCTTTGAGTGTATATCGCTGGATGTTCTCGGAAACTCCAGGGTATGAGGCTGCAGCATCAGGGCTGATCAGAGCCTTGTTGAGCTCCAGGGTGCGATACAAGATAGGTGTTGCAACAGCTGCAGCTCGCTTTGACGTCCGTCTGACTGCCCATAGCGACTCCGTGTCGGAATGTAGTAGCTATATACCAGTTCAGTCAGCTCATGTTGGCTGTCTGCATTTATGTTGACCCTGAAGAACGTAGAGTTCTTGTTGTCTTCGTGGTGGGAATACATACCTCTTCGAAGATCAATACCAAAACCTCCGTGGTGAGGCTGTCGAGAGGCATCCATGGCTTTTCGCTACCACCTGCAGCGGACATTAGGTTCATCCGCGGGATCTGAGGTAGGTGCGGATGACTTTGACGGCATGAGGACGGTGAGCTCCGGTTGGTGTGGTGGCCGCGTCGGCGGTGATGGCGTGAAGATCCCAGAGGGCGAGAGGGGAGGTCTGCTGGACACAGCATCTTGGAAAGGTGAGGGGAAGGGACCCCTTTCTGTGTGTGGTAAGATAATAGTAGAAATTGTATAGCAGATCAGATCAGATGGAGTCTAGGTGAGTTGTCCGAAAGATAGGTGCTCCCTCCCATGACAGGCCCTCTCCGACGAAGAGGGAGGGGAGCGGCAACCCTTCCGATTTGAGGGCTATCTCAACTCTCTTCCACCGGAGCCTCTGTTCTCCGGTCAATCCTCTGGTAGAAATGGAGAGATTGGGTCAATTGTTCTCTTTTCTTTTTCTTTTTCTTTTCCTTCAGGTAGTTGCGGTTGCCAATCAGCCCTTACAAGGAGCCGGGAGTGGGCTGCAGGAGGACTCCGTATGCAACTTTGTTGTCAATAACTGAGCAGCTTACCGCCGGTGTGGTTGGGGGTAAAAGCGGTCCAAAGAATATGTAGATGGTGATTCGGCAGGGTTGAGACGGACGAGGGGGAGGGAAACCCGGTTCCAGCACATGGCACTAGGCCAGTTGAGGAGAAAGTCACGAACCCAATGAACGGATGAGAAGACGCAGGTTGGTGATCGAGGAACGAGCGAAAAGACTCTGAGAGGGGATGCTGAGAAAAGCCGAAAGTGCAGAAGAAAAAAGAGGAGAATAGAGAGGGGAATAGAATGAGTTGACTGAGTCTAGGTCTTGATGATCGAGGCTGGCGCAAAGACCAGGGAAGCGTGGAAGGGATGCCCTGGACAAGCGCAAGGCCCTATCGGTTTTGAGGCTGGAAGAGTCTCAACCCTACTTAGCCCCAGAGGAAGAGGAGACTTGAGTGTGGGAAACGGCAGGAGTAGCGACGCGCAGGACAGAACGGGGCCCGATCTGTCAAAGATTGCGGTAGGGCGATTGAGTTTATGCTTCAAGGTTCATCTCTCGTCTCTATGCCTCGGGAAATTGATCAGATGAAAGGTCAGAGATGAAGAGACTGTGTGTGGGTGGAGGGCTGTGCTGCGACGGAAAGTTCAATGCAAAAAGCACGACACGGCTGGATGGACATCCGGGCCGGGTCTACAAGAGGGTTTTTGTAGATGACAATCTATCAAGGTTCATTCATGCGATAAACAGGTTCAACTCAATAGTCTCAAGATGATGTCTGTGATTGCGCAGAGACTCGCAGCTAAAGGAAAGCAGGGAGAGACAAAAGGCAAGGCTTACGATTGGCGCCTTGGAAACCGGTGGAAAGGTGGAAAGACACGGACCTCCGGACATGGCTTGCATACAGTTCTCCAGCCGCAGTCCAAGCGTTGCGTGTGCAAGCCTTGTTTCTGGTGAGGATCAAGAGTACAGACCAAGGGTGTTCACACAAGTCTTGAGTAAGACATTCTGAGGGCACGGGCGCTCGCGAAGGAGCTACATGCCAGGATATCAGCGCCGAGAATAGACAACAGGAAGCAAGTCAGACATTCGAAGGGCCCTAGAGTGTGTGTGTATGCGTTGTACGAATCACATCATGGAAGCGTGAGAGACTGGACTAAAACTCGCATGGGGGCGCCAATCGCAAGGCGTGGTGCGGCTGGAAAACATGGTTGACTGATGAGCTGGCATGTGCCGGCGGAGCCTGATACGGAGTCGGGTGAGCGAACAAGTGAGAAGGATAGAGAGACAGATGAGCTCGAATCTGAGACAGATGCATTGACTGATGATCGCACAGGCAAGCGAAGAAGAAACAAGCGCCAATGGGCAGAAGGATTCGTTCGGCTATCACGCCTTGAACAGCCAGCGGGATCACGAACGCCAAGCTGAACATCGTACTCAGGGTGCAGTTTTACATGCACTTCCCAAAATCAGAAAACCTGCGCAGCGACTTTCAGTCATTACCAACAGAAAACCTTCTTTCAAATCCATTCCTTCGGCACGATGGTGAGGGGGCAAACTCGACTCGTGTCTACCCCGGCTCTTCCACGGTTTCGCAAGATTGACCAAAAGGGGAAGTTGACGGACCTGAGTAGCCAATCGCGAGATGGTGGGGAAGACAAGCAGGTGTAGAATAGCTTACATGGACAGAAATGGGGGGGTGGGCAGGGAAGAAGAGGGGGAATGGGTGGATAGATGAGACACATTGACTGATCCAGAGGCGAGAGGAGGTGGCTATTGCTGTCCTGGACATGTGAGAAAGAAGAGAGGGATGGATGGATGGGCAACCTTGCAGTGCCTCTACTCGTATCGACGGATAGAGAGATCGTGTTGGTTGGCTGCTGATGCTGCACCACACAGCTAGAGCAGGCTGGCTTGCCTGTGCTTACAATCACACCAACGATCGATGTACCCGAGACAAGCATGTGCTTGTCAACGGCAATCGACCAAGTCCCTACCTAATCAGCCAACCCATTGCAACCCAGCATGAATCTCATCTGCACCTCATCGCGCACTGTTCCAAGCCTCATCCAAGCCAACCCTCACCGCCTCTCCCCAAGAAGCAACGGTTCCCACGCATCGACCCGCTTCGCCTATCTATCTTCCTATCTTCCTCCTCCTCACCCCTCCTCCCTCAGCCGCTTTCCCACCCAACCCAGGGATCTGTCACATGTCTGACGCCGGTGGGCCAGCATAACCCTTTGAGACTCCGACTCCTCCTCACACATGGGCGCCTCAGTGGGGGAGCACCGAAGATTTCGCAAGCTCAACTCCGATCCGGTGTTTCGGCTCACCCCAGCTCAGATCGCTACCTGGTTCGTGTGTCAAGACAAGGAATGGGCGATCGCTTCTTTCACCCGCTTGCACACGACGGGCGGAATGGGCCGCGTGAAAGTGTTAGAGAAACCCAGCCAGTCGGATCAAAGCTGCAGTCGTAAGGTTTTGTTCCCGATCCCTCCCCGAACTTGCTTACGCTACATGTGATATTGCCTCTCCCCGCCGGGTTCTCAACATCCTTGTAGAGAAGATTGCGATGAAAATACCATGTGGCAAAAAAGTGTCGGAAGTTAATATACAGAATCGATCGAGAAAGAAAGGAGAACCATCGTCTGATCTTAAAAGGTCGGCCACTTGGTCGTTGCCCTTTGTGTAGAGTCGCTTGGCCGGCCCTGGACTATGATACGGAGATCATCAATCCTCGCCGAAGCGAAGAGAGAGATGAGCGCCGAGTACTTCTTTCGCAATGGTATTGGTTCCAAAGGTGAATTATCCGCCTGTCTGACGAGATCAATCTCGCTTCCCCAATTTGCTTCACCTCTTGCTTCTTCCCGTCCTTCGCTTCCAGCACTGCATTCAGCAACCTACTTGACTCACCATGCCCACCTCCCATCACCCTTCACATCTCACATCTTCTATCCAAGTCCTAGAGAGGAGTCAAGAATCAACACACCCTTCCACAAAAAGGCCTTCGGCACCCGACTGTCCCCGCGCATCTCACCTCCCACAACATCCGCACCGCGCGTGTTCCCCGAGCCCCAGACAACCACCCTTCCCATCTGCCGCTCCCTCCTTGACTGAGAAATTGGCATGGCCGTAACACGCAAGCCACACCTGACAGTTGTATGCCTCGCGAGCTCGGTGGCGTCAAAAGGAGAGCCGAGACACGGGGGTGACGAGCCCAGGTAGATCTCAGTCGATGTGGATGGAAAGCCTATGTGCAACACTGGCGTCCTCGACTTCTCGGCACTTCTCCGTCGACGGATCTATGCATCATCGCCCCTCTCGGATCGGCTCGAACTTACCATTCCACCCATCCCTGCTAAAGAATCAAGATCTCGGGTGACATTCCTCCCCCCATTCACGGTTGTACTCCCCCCCCTCAATCTTAGTCCCCTGAGGGTTTCGTTGCAGACGCTTGCTTTTCGCCAATCGCATCTTCTGGTGTTGGACATTGTCATTCGTAGCCACAGTTGCATCGGAAGGGCGGATGATGGGTGAGAGATCCGGAGAGGGTGTATTCATGTATGATCGAGTACCGAACAACTGAGGGGTTCAGGATTCAAAGTTTTTGACATCGCTGGGCTCTCGCAGAGCTGAGTGACGACCAGCTAAGAACTTACATTGATCGCTTGCCAGGTTACTCGAAGAGCAAGATGAGGGCCGGCGTAAGGGGCATCTCTAACTGTGACCATGCAACGCCGACTACATCGGTGGCTCACAAGTAAGGTCACAGGTCCATTACAACGGCATCGTAGATCCAGGGACCAGAAGGCCAAAACCCCAATTTTGTTTGCCTCTCGTCAACTCATCACATTCAATGAATACTGCTTCAAGTAGTGAGTGACTGGCTCGCTGTAATGATATCTCATACCCTCTCTACCAACACATATCGCACGCTTAAAAAAGAATGGCCATTACACATAGCCTGCATCAACTCAAATGGGAAACAAACAACAAAGTTCTTCAACCACAGATCAATATCCAGATCTCATCGTAGTCCAAACCCCTGCCATCAGTGCTTCATAGGGTATACAAACATCGTGCCACTTCTGCCACCATCACTGCAGGGGTTGGAACACCTAGTATCTGGCCTCGGGGGCCTTCGTCTGTTGTGGAGAGTCGTAAATATCATCATCGTCCACCGGTTGCCTCTGCTGCTGTCCGCTTCCACCGAAACCAGGGTGGTAGGGCTCTTGAGCATGACGCTGGTCAACGTAGGGGGGTGCTCCGGCCGAAGATCCTCCCACCGGTCCGTGATTGTCCTGAGGATCCGCAAATGGGTCGTCCCAAACCTCATCTTGCTTCGGGCGTTGCGCCCCTGACGCGGACCCAGAGCCAGAAGCCAGAGCAGCTGCGTGGCCCGGCGGCGGACCCGGCGGAGGCTCATACTCTGCAGCTTTGCCCTTGCCATTGCCACTTCCACTGCCGCCTGCAATTCCGCTCGGTTCAGGCGGTGACAGTGGCAGGAGACCGCCGCTTTCCGAGCCCTGTGAAAGCGCCGAGTCCTGTCGGGGAAGGAGCTGGTTCGCACCATTCATTTCTGGCGAATCTTGATGTTGAGAATCCGTCCTCTCGAGCTTCCTTGCATTGAGCATGGCACGTTGATGCTGGTTCAGTGCTGTCTGCAGCTGCTCGTTCGTGTCGATCAGGCTCTCCATCGTATCGTTGTCTGGGACTGGGTTCTGCGAGGACATGTAGCCCTGTATGCTGCGGGAGGCGCTCACACAGCGGTCCGCAAACTCGCGAATGAGCTCGTTGCCAAGAATCTCGTTGGGTGGCGTGTTCATGACAACTTGCTCGAGAAGCTTGGCAGATGTTCGCGCCTCTTCAAGTCTACCAGCGAGCTCGGCCGGCGGAGGAAGACCATATTGGCTTTGTTGCATATGGGAGCGCGAGTAATGGTTCTGCGTATGCATGCCGAGGGCTTGGGCCTGTGATGAGTGATCGCGTCGGCTTCGGTGTGGTCTCCTCTGTTGCTACGTTAGTGACCGCCAGCGGGGAAAGCTGAATATTCATGACGTACTCCGAACTTCTTGTATGCTTCCTCCTTCTCCTTCTTCCACATCGACACAATCAAAGTAAGGTTCTGATCGTCCATCTTCGTGTTCTCAAAGTCGTCCATGGTCTCCATGAGAATCTGCCGCACGCTGGCGTCCTTGCCTTGTTTCAGCAGAGCCTGTGCGGTGTCCACAAACTTCTGGTCCATATTTCTCGTGAACGTCTCGCCGGGGTTGTCGGTGAGGATGCGCATGAGCATAATGGCATTGTACTGCCATGACGGACGGGAGCTGTAGTCCTTCGACATGAACTTGCGGATCAGGCGAGCGCATTCGGCCGCAGCGGCGGGGGAGGATTCGGCAGCATCGACGATCGGTGGGAGGAACAGAACCTCATCGCCCTGAAGAACGGGTCAGCATCCTGAATACATGATAGGATTTGGCGAGTAGCATTCGGAGAGTTGCTTACCTTGACATTGCCACCGGCTTCACAGAAGGCTTTCTGTTCTCGTATGTCAGTCTGCTTCCAGCCGACCCAATGCGCGCTCACGTATGAGTTCGAACAATATACATACAACGCTGTTATGGGCCGTCTCTTCAGGCGTGCCTTTGGCAGTCGAGCCCAGCGGCGGTGCAGCTTCGCCAGTTGTTGGGGTGTTGGAGCCACCTGCACGCAACGGTCAGTGCATTGCTCCAGGGTGTGACTTCCTATGGCATAATTGCGCTCACTTCCTGATGACTTCTTTCGAATGCTTCCGAGCATGCGATTCATGCTGAGGCCCTTCATGGACTTCATTGTGACGACAGGGGTGACGTTGCGTCGTCGAGGCGGAGGGGAATGCGGGCCAACGGCGGAGTTCGTCAGTCGACTTCGATTGTCGACGATGTCGCAGTCAGCGAACAGAGTGGAATGCGTAGCTGCGTGGACAATCCCAAGGAAGAGGCCGTCGAAAGGACGAGCAGCGGATGGGGACAAAAGTCGCGCGTGAAGGAAAGATATGATGCTGATAGATAATCAGGGACTGAGAGGCCACTGGCGGATTGGTTGCCTTGCCTGCCTGCGTGCTGCGCCGTGAGGAGGACCCTCGAGTGGATCGGCACGCGGCGCTGTGGATGGGATGGATTGGTGATGGCGCCCCTCCCACCGTTGTCGCGGGTCGAGCAGGGGTTTGAACGTGTGCGTGGAGCTATTTCTAGCGTCTGTGACGAGCTGCTTCGCTGGAGACCCGTCTGTCTTCTCGCGTGTCTTCGTTTGATTACTTGGGGGAACGGTGACGGCGGTGGCGGGGAAAGTTGGTGATGCGTGAAACCAGGGGTCGTCGGTGCGTTGGTTGGCTTCGTTTCCCTGCTGGGCTGGATGAGACGGGTGACTTGTTCCCTCCAACAATCCTATGGATTTCTCCCGGGACTCCGACAATGGGGATCCCGTTCGTTCTGGTGATAAATGGTAGCTTAGACTGGGATCGCTGTTGGTGACGTGGCTGGCGGCCGCGTAAGAGAAGAGGGCTTGGATTTGTTGGTGGGGTGAAGAGGGTGAAAGGTGGTTGTGTGGTGGTATGAGGGGGGCTTGTTGCAGGGTAGCGGCAGGTGGCTGTGTTGATTGCTGATGCTGATGGGATTGAGGAATCCTTTCAACAGCAGGGATGGCTCTAAGTTTCTTTTTTCTCGAGTGAATTTTGTAGGCGTCATGGCATTGTCATGGTGATACTTCTCTAGCCCGGTACATGAGAACGTGGATTTGGTAGTAGAGAATCTCGCTAGCGGATATCACTGATCCTCTCCCACCAACGCCGAGACCCTCTGCTCACGCCAAGTTTGTGTTGCCACGGCCTGGGTCACGAGAGGGATCAAGTTTTCGGAGAATGCTTCGTACTATGCACCCTCTTCCACGACTGGTCTGACTTTGGCCGCGTAATCGCACGTCCACTATCGTGTCCCTTGACGCTGTCACTCCCAGAACCACCCAAGAACATGGACGTGATCGGCTGTCTGTGGGCCATTTCGCGGCTTAAACCGTTTTAGCTTATGCGCCGTCTCTGGATGTATTCTATATCTTTATCCTTATTCAGAAAAAGAAAAGTGGCCTTGCCGGCATTCCTTGTCTGATATCCCGATATCCGCGGAGTTCCGAGCACCTCCAGATCACTGCTTTGTTCCAAGCCACATGGCCCCCAGCATAACTCCCTGACCCTGGAGTCTGCGATTGCTGATGTAACATGGCCAGCTAAGACACACATCGATGTACAAAGACTATTGTTGGTGTAGTACTTGCTGCTTTAGTGTCTGGCTTTCTTGACTGTCATGACCGTCTCCTCACTCGGCACATCAAAGGGCCCTCCTTCTCCGATATGCCGACACTCAGAGTCTTCACCTTTTGTTCTGGGTCCTCCATCGTCAACTCGTAATGCTTGATTGTTGTTGACACCAATTTCAGCATGTTGGTCATGGCCATGTTCTTCCCGATGCACATCCGATGCCCTATGCTAAAGGGGCTGAGGAAACGTTTGAGCTTCTCTCCCTCCTCCCCAAGGAACCGCGAAGGATCAAACTCATTGTGGTTACTTCCCCAGATGTCTGGGTTGTGATGGACAACATGGTTCGAGCTGAATACCGCGGTCTAGTAGTTGTTAGCCTCTGCAGCTCCTGGGAATTGTGATGAATCCTCTTACCCCTTTTGGAACAAGCTCTCCTTCGATCTCGAATCCCTCTGGTGAAGTTACCTGGCGTTCGAGAGGCATCGTAAAGACCGGGTTTATACGGAAGTTCTCGTTTAGGCACGCGTTCAGATATGGCAGCTTTAGCTCCAAATTGTCAACTGGCACGATGTCGGCGGCAACATCTCCGAGCACTTCGTCAATCTCGGCCGTAATCTTCTCATACACAGAGGGACTCTGTAAAATATGAGAGAAGAGAAGCGTGAGCGTGCCTGATGTTGTATGGGATCCTGCAACACTGGAAGTTACTAATGTCAGCTACAGAGTTTAGGCTAGCAGTGGGAGAACCTACATGAATGCGAATGACTCGGTCTGAATGTCCAGCTCGGTCAACTTGGCACCGGTATGAGTATCAACAGCATTGATCAAACTGGTGATAATGTCTTTCCTGGCACCAGTCTTGTCCTCCATTCGCCTCCTGACACAGTCCGCGGTGAGATCCTTGAGCTGCTGTCTAGCTCGAAGAAGCTGCTGCAACCAAGGAATGGGTATCCATGGAAGGACTTTCTTGAGAAAAGGCATAAAATCTGGGGCCATGCCTAATAGACACGCGAGAAAGATGTGGTCGTTGATCGGCGGTAGCTTGGAGGGATCCTGTTCCACCTGAGAGTTGAAACTGCGCCGAAAAGCGAGATCTCCCAGAACATCAAGGACAAAGAATGCAATCAGCTCCTTTAAATCGAAGACCTCGCCTGTTTCTGCATAGTGATCAAGGTTTCTCCGGAACTGCCTTAGATGGCCATCTATGTATTGTTCCATCTCCTTGATTGACTGCAAGGAAAAGGCATGTGCCATCTGCCGACGACGGAGAGCATGAATCTGGACCACGCCTATTCGTTAGAAGCTCGCGGTCACAGATCTTTTCGGAAACTGGACTTACCTCCTCATCTTGCGTGCCAAAGAGATTGGGGTTGAATGATGTGAAGCCATCATAGAACTTAGTCTTGGCTAAGATGCGACCAGCCTTGTAAATTCGAGGGACTGCACCGCCTTGTCGGAATGATATCTGGTCTGGTCCGATACGTACAACATCTCCATGCTTCTCGTGCAAGTCGACCAACACCTCCGGCAAATGCAGGTCCCATAGTTTCTTGACTTTCCAGAGGTTGGTGAAGGATGCAAAGAATGGACCAGGATACTTCGCTAGTGGGTGAACATAGCGGTAGTATACCACGTAACAGATGAAAAGCAGAAGACTAAGCGCCGTAAGCATGAGGATTTGATCATCAAAAATATGTATATGAAAAGATTGAGGTGAATTCATGATGCCGGTTGTATCTCGCGCCCTTTCCAATAATATCTGATGAAGTCTGACTTTTTCTCCAGTCCCGTACACATGTTTATACAGACTATTTCTCTCGGTATGTCTTGGAGAAAAGAAGGGTCCCGTACTGAGACACGGAAAACGGAACGTCTGGTAAAGACACGGAAACCAGTGGCGGGTCTACACGGAATACTGCATCATCCTTCACTGCGCGCTACTACCAAAGGGCTACTTGTTCAAGCTAGACCAGAGGGGGCTTCGAGGTCACGGAACGCATCAATTCTCATAGCTAGACTCTTCCACCTACCCCTCGTAGAGCGAACGCTTAGTGATGTGTTGTGCTCTGTTGGATCTACGGACACCCTATTGCGAGACTGCCCCATCGAGGAAACGTATCGCTCTTCTCAGTGACTCCACAGCTGTCACGTTGTCTGCCTCCGACTGTTCCACATTCACGTTCCCGGCTCTGGCATCGAATCCGTGCTCTGCGTCCTCCGGGAACTCCGAGAACACTTCCGTCCCCGCTGAGCGCAGCTTCTCCTCGGCCGCCCTGCTGCAGTCCACAGGCACAGCCGAATCGTTGACGCCATGAAGAAGCAAAGTTGGTGGCATGCTAGAAAAGTCCCCGAATGATAGAGGAAAGAGGCGGCGGTGCTCGATTGGAATGGCCTCGATGCCCTGGGAGGCAATGGCACGGCCGAGGCCGTCGACACCAGTCATGTAGTCTGGGAAGATGGCATCGATGTGTAAGGCACCAACCAAGGCGAACCGTCGATCGGTCGGTATGTCCTGAGGCAGCAGAGAGTATGCAGATATCTTCTTCCTGTTGTCTTGCTCTTTTCTAAGCGGCCACTCTTGTAAGATGGGCTTGGTCTCGACAAGAGGTGCCCCGAAGACATTCGTCCCTGGCGTAGTATACCGCGGCCCAGCAGCATCAAGCATGCCATACACTAGTAGGACTTTGTCAGGCCTCTCAGCGGCGCCAGCCGCGGTGGTAAGAGCTAGATATCCCCCAGCGCTCGATCCTGCGACTAGCACCGAGGACACATGGCGTCCAAGTAGGCCTGGAAGCTCAGAGCGCACCCATTGGTAGGCGTCAGCTGCGTCATCTACCGCATCGTGAGCTGTTGCCTCGGGCAAAAGACGATATTCTGGCGACACGAAGATCCAGTTCCTCGATACACAAGCATTTATCAGCCAGTGGGGGTAAAATGCGTTCCGATCCCCAATGATCTGCCAGTCCGTTTTAGTCGTTTACGTACCGCGTCTTGATATAATGATAGTTTACTCACCAAGAAGCCACCATGGTAGTGAATCAGGACAGTAGCGGGAGAATCACCTGGATTCTCTGGGTAGGTGACCTCGGCGTGAATGTCCCCATCCTCGGTGGATTTGAAACGGAACGTCTTAGACGTGTAACCGTCAAAGATTGGAGAGGACATCGTAGTTCTCTGTGATGGAGTATAGAAATGCGAAGCAAAAGACGATGATTCCCACAGCCTGGACAGCTCAGGTGACGAAGATCGATAATGATGTAAAGACTTGCAACCTTGCTTTCCTCATGGCGAGCAGTTGGGGCTCGGAATCAAAGCAATGCCCCGCATCCAGATTCCGTGTGATTGCCTCACTTGAGAACCCACTCCGAAGCTGCTTTAACCTGATCTAGGCACATCCCTCAAGTCCAGTCCTGCTCCTTCATAGCACTCCCAGTTCGTGAATGGGCCATCAAAAAGGCTTCCTGACCGTACGGGGAAGTCGAATAAGCCATTCATGTGATCTCTCACCATCGTGCCCCCAACGAAAGCATCGAGCGACTCTGTCGCAAGAGGTGACCCGAGGCCAGCCGGCAAGGGGAACAATTCGTCGAACAAAAGGGCATCTGACGAATCTGCATGATCCTGCGGTCTCTCGCTGTTGGAGACACCAATCACCGAGCGGTCCGATAGCTGGGATTGAAGCTTGCGTAGCCCTTGCAGGCGCTTCCAGAGGCTCATCAGCAGAGGTGAGCGACCACTCAATGCTCTGATGAGATCCAGCGCAATGTCGAACTCAATCTTCACACTTTCAGAGAACATCAGACTGGCGTTCACGACTGCCAGTAGAAGGTTCCCGAACGCAGTCAATAGCAAGTGCTTGAAGAACACAGGGCTTCTCTGAATGATGGTCGTATTTTCGTTTAGGTTGGATAGGAACTGAAGCGACTCTTTGGCGATTCTTATAGCCGCGAAAGCATATCGCTGGAATTGGGCGATCCGCGCCGCTGTCTGTAACACTGGTCGGTAGATCAGGTTGTGTAGATGGCATTTCCGTAGAAATAGAACGGCGTGAATATGTTTGATCTCCCCGCTACTCTGCTGTAGTTTCAAGTCATCGGGCAAACTCTGGTACCATTGCATAATCTGGTAGTCAAGAAAGTCGAGTTCTTCTGTCTTGACATCAACTTCTTTCTCGCCTTGGCTATTGAGAGCCTGCCACGTCTTGCCTGCTAGCTTGGTCCAGTCAAGCAGGGCAGCCATCGCAGGATCGAGATCAAGCTATGCACGTGTCAGAAAGTATATGGACAGACATCCAGGAGATTGAGCCTACGATTCCGAAAAGAGATGGATCGATGTGCGAGTCCTGTATAGAGAAGGGAACGCCTTGACCAAGGCTCGTTCTCCTCTCAAGCATGTAGACACACCAAAAGGTTTTCAGTCCGACCGTCTGTTCCTCAGCGTTACGAAAAGTATTGACCATTGCCCTGCGATGCAGCCCCATCTCGAGGCAGAGTCTCGCCGCAAAGCCGATGATGCGTCCTGTTCGTACTTCTTCATCTAGATGATAGTAATGCAGGGCCTGGATCACAGTGAGTACGCATCTTCAATAAGACTGATACAGGTATTATTACCATGAGTACAAGCAACTGAATATTGTTGATGGTATTCGAGTTCCAAAGAAGTCCCTCAATAGCCTCTGTTGTGCTTTGGAGAAGTCGTTGGGATAGATCGTTGCGGCCGCCAATTTTCGAAGTTCGCCCAATCGCGAGAATGAGCTTCAGCTTATTTGTCTCATCGGTGAAAAAGCTCTCGACGAGGGCCCCACGATTTGCCTTATCTTCGATCCTTGCATTCTCCATGGCTCCAAACACTTTTTGAGCCGTTTCCAGCATCTGATCCCGGCTGACGACCGGATACAGTGACCCTGTTCCGTTGAACCACTGTTCAATATCGTCGATTGCATCCTCGCGGCGTATGTCCCATAATGGGTCCATAGCTAAGAGTTTCATAAATGGTCCATATTGTGCCAGGCGTGACGAAATGCTTGCCTGGGAGAACGGGGCGTAATCAGACTTCCCGAGGATGGCGGTTGATATTCCCATTGCCCTGAGATTTCCGTTGACGACATTCAAAGTGAACTCTGAGCTAGAGGGACCACAGAACTCAGGAGAGTTGGCATTTTGACTAGCTGATGTTTGTAATGTTTGTGAGCCAGATGCTGGACTGAGATGTTGATCCGGCGCTGGTTGGGCGGTCGGATTATCGGTCGAACCAGGGGGACTACGCAAGGCCATCATATCTGGTCTCTCGCTTTGCTGCTGTCGTTGCTGCTGCTCAAATGGGCTTACAGATGAGCCTGACCTGGATAATTCTTAGCTAGGTAGCGGGCAGATGCCAACATGGCTGAGGCTGACTGTGGGTTATGCGACACTGCGCGTTGAGGGGGCGCATAGTTGCATGTCGTCGAGTATCTGACGCATTTTCCACACGGCTCCCTGCCATCGCACTTGACCTTCCTGCGCTTGCACTCGTAGCTGAAAGATGTTGTTAGTCGGCAATGAGACTGTAAAGGAGGTCCTGACAGCTTGCCATGCTTGGTCCACGTATGGTGTCCTTTTGGTCGGGTGATGTCGTTGCCGTTGCTTCCGGTTGTTTCTAAGCGCATTCATACCGAGAGAACTGGTGCTGGTAAAACAGCCGCGACTGGTCAGATTTGGAGAAGGGAGTTGGACTGAAGCACAGTCGAGAGAGCTTCAAGGTCACCATTGATGATGCCGCCTCGGGTCTCCACAAAGGCGGGCGCTTCTCGTGATGCTAACACCGCCAACTGGTCACCTGACCTACCATACCTCAGCATCTTGCGGGTGATATCAGCATCACCATGACTCGAAATACACACATTTAACACCGAGACTGTTCCTCTGATTTACAGAAATAGCTAGATGGCACTCGAAATAAGTCATCCGGTTGCACTTACAATAGGACGTGCATGGCAGTCACCATGGATGAGATTATGGTACGGTACGGTGTTAGATCATGCGCGTCAGATCATAATGAACACAGGAGCTTCGATCTTCCTATATTGTAGCAGACCCTTATTTAGAAGCTTCAGATACAATCTTCATTACTTGAGCAAGACTCCCACCCCTTGCTCTTAACATATTGGAATTACACCAAGACATCACCGTAACCCTCGATATATGCATTCACAAGATCTATGATGAACCTTTTCTGGACTTTCTGCCTTATTCCGGATGTGTTCGCCAAGGAGGAGGACAGCTTGCTTGAGGAGCTCGGCTTGACAAGACACGGAATTGTGACACGGAATGCCACACGGAATGCCACACGGAGTGTGCGTGTCTTAGCGTCAGCGCACGGAACCTCGGGACTTGCGCTAAGTTTGTGGACACACCTCTCGACTGTGAACCGTGTCCTAGGATCGCATTGCAGGGTACGTGTATGCTAATCATTGTCATCCTGAACCATGCATTCTCTCTATTGAACAACGGCTCTCCTCCGAGTGAGTCCCGGAGCTCCGGAGACCCAAAAGAAGAAGCTTTTTCAACCACTCTCATATGGTACCAACATCTATGTTAGAAAGATACGAGATGCCTAGATAATCGCAAGGATAAGAGTCCACAGATGAAAAACACCATAGCGATATACCAGCCTGTGTAGGACCTCGGGGCTTGGCTCTTTCTGCTCGAAAGAATAGGCATTGGAGACTGTGATAAGTAGGTTAATCAGCATGCTAGCGTGAATACAAGACAGTCTAGACTCACCGGCGCTGAAGATTCTACCGAAGCAACTTCAAGCCCCCTAAGCAGCCGCCTCGCCTTGTCACTGTGGCCCGTATCATCAAAGGCCTCCGTAGCATCCTGCCCTCCTAGGCCAAGCAGGTAGTCCGCACCGCCACTAAAAGACTTGCTGTTAGGGGCGACTCGCTCTTCACTTCAAGCTTCTAGTAGTACTTGCGGATGTTTGCTGGCGAATTTTGTGCAGTCATAGACCTTGCCAGAAATGATGATGTACAAGTCCTGGGCTGTATTGTGCCTTTGCACTTCTCGAAGGGATAAAGTTGCGTTGGCTTTCATTTTGGTCCTGGATCAATTCTTGAACTTTGTCGCAGGTATGGTGCTTGCGGGAAGGTCCAAGGCTCGGTATAAAACCCCACGTCTAATATCGCAATTCTTTGATGCTTCTGAAGTACTCTCTCTTCCATCGGCATCGCACTAGATGCATCCCGAGAGTGAAAAGATCCGCATCCTGTGTTCCGTAAACGCACACAGGTCATCAGCAAGCTTTGCTTCCGCGTCTGGGACATTGGAAATCGACGCAGCTAACGGAACAGTCAGTTGGTTTCAAGCTTGGCTGGCTAGTCGAGTTACCTGTTTCGCTGACTCTAGGGTGAGCTAATAGTCTTCGCCGCAATCACCAGTTGGTGATGTTTGGTCCATATGACTTGTTCCGTGTCTTGGCAACAAACTTCCGTTTCACCCGCGCTAATCGTTCCGAGAGAATGGCGAGCTGAAGCCATAGCGTCTGGGGTAGCGTGGTGTGTTGTGGAGATATCGTGGGGTAGAACGAGGGCTCGCTGAGCCAAGCCCATTGACCAGCTAGCCCTGGTGTGATTTCTGGGCGACTCGTTATGCTTAAATATCGCAGACCTGGCAGGCTGGGGTCCGAATCTAGTGACGAATGCTTCTTCAGTTTTATGCTGCTTCGACTCAGCTATTGAAAGCTGGTACCGACATGATGCATTCGCAAAACGAGAACATTGCTAAGGCTGGACATCATGAGCTCGGGATTACCCCCCATGTTGCGAAGGAACATGACTCGTCGAATACGTACGAATGATACAGCTATGTCTTTCGTTCGGCGGTACTGACTACTCAGACAGAAGCCTGCGCCAGTCGCCACCTCAATTCGACCCCAAAGAGGAGGCTCGACTTAGGAGAAAGATAGACCTCATGATCGTGCCGATTGTGTCGCTCCTCTATCTTTTCTGCTTCATCGATAGAGCTAACATTGGTAAGTATCAACCGCTCTCTTGGAAGCTGATTCGATTTGGTTAATAAAAGGCAGGAAATGCTCGTCTCGCTGGGTTCGAGGAAGATCTCGGACTTTCTGGCAACGATTTCAACACTGTCCTCTCTATCTTTTACATCAGCTATATCCTCTGCGAAATCCCTGCGAATATTCTGTGTAAATGGGTGGGACCTGGCTGGTTCATTCCGATTACGTCTATCGGGTTCGGCCTTGCATCAATCTTCACAGCTTTTGTAACCAACTTCTCGCAGGTTTGTGCTGTGCGATTTATCCTTGGAATTTTCGAAGCTGGAATGCTTCCTGGGATCGCATACTACATGTCCCGGTGGTATAGACGCGCAGAACTTACCTACCGTTTGTCTCTGTATATTGTCATGTCGCCCTTGGCTGGGGCTTTTGGGGGCCTGTTGGCCTCTGGCATTCTCACCCTTGACCGATTTGGAAGGTTTGAGGGTTGGCAAATGATCTTTGGTACGGTTTATTCCCCTTCAAACACAAAAATGCATATTGAGGCGACGCTAACGTCGAGCGTGATAGCGATTGAGGGCATCATCACTCTCGGACTTTCTGTCATCGCTTTAGGTAATTCCAATCTGCACGATCTCTCCGCTCAGTGGTAGCTCATTCTAACTGTTTCGCTTTCTAGTCGTGCTGACCGATCGCCCCGACTCAGCTCGATGGCTGACTGCTGAAGAAAAAGAGCTTGCTGTTGCTCGTATAAAGTCCGAACGCCTTGAGGTGTCTGAAGTGTTGGACAAGATCGACATGCCAAAGCTTCGGAACGGAATTAGCTCCCCTGTCACGATCTCTACGTCTTTTATCTTCCTCTTAGGCAATGTGACCGGACTTGGTCTCGCATTC
Organism: Sarocladium kiliense; assembly: GCA_030734395.1. Classification (NCBI taxonomy): domain Eukaryota; kingdom Fungi; phylum Ascomycota; class Sordariomycetes; order Hypocreales; family Sarocladiaceae; genus Sarocladium; species Sarocladium kiliense. The sequence continues at coordinate 1,846,135 of JAUZTG010000020.1, read as the reverse complement.
TTTGCGCCAACCATTGTCCGAACTATCTACCCGGAGAGAACCACCGTGCAACAGCAGCTCTTCACCGTTCCTCCATATATTGCGGGCGCTGTCTTTACGGTTTTGGTTCCTGCAATCAGCTATAGGTTTGACACACGCCAGATCTTCTTAGCCATATGTGGTCCTCCGATGATGGCTGGATTCGCTATGTATCTGGCTAGCACAAACCCTCACGTGCGATATGCTGCATCATTCCTCGTTGCTACAACTGCGTTCACGACTGGGCCGTTGACAAACGCCCAAGTGAGCGCTAATGTGGTGAGCGACACGGCAAGAACAAGCGCGATAGGCCTCAATGGTACGTTATACTAGTGCTAGTTGCCCTTTGCCCGTACTCTTGAAGATCCTTTGTCCTAACAGATATCACCTCCTAGTTATGTTGGGTAATATTGGTGGTCTCATTGCAACATGGTCATACCTACCACGAGATACACCGCACTACAGGATTGGAAATGGGCTTAATCTTGCGACCTCCAGCAGCATTTTGGTCCTCGGCCTCGCAACTTTAGTTTGGATGAAGAGGGACAATCGCAAACGTGAGAAGTGGACTACCGAGCGCGGCTCTGAGCATCTCACGGGATCGGAAGCTGAGAAGCTTGACTGGAAGAACCCGGATTTCCGATGGGCTATCTGAGCAATATATTGATAGATACGAACCTCTTCTGGCTGCTATATTTCTCAAATCATTTGCACATTAATGCCAAAGCGAAGTCTTCTAGATGATGTACTTTACTACTGAAAGCGTGGCTTACCATCAGAATGGGGGTTCAGTCACTCAAACCAATGTCCAGCTTAATAACAAAATTCGCTTGATCATTCATGCAACTATAAAGCAAAATGCTGCACTGTCCACTCTGCAGCGGTATCTTCCTCTATCTCCTCCAAGTTCAAGATTTCGTCTCTGCCAAAATACGAACCTATATGCAGCGCCTGCGTGCGGCAAGTCAAAAGGAGCTTCACAATTGGGCCTCTTTTACCGCTGTTCTCTTCCAAGTCTCTGTACTTAGTGAGATGCGTCAGGACGCTAATAGCTGATTCCGTCTTTTCCCGCAGTGCGACCCCTTCATACTCGCAGGCCTGATCAATGACGAAGACGACAATATGATCTTCTGAGAGCCGCCGTATGAGCTCATAAAGGACGAGCATAACGGTTCGAGGTTTGAGACTAGCTAGGTAGCTCCACTGCTTGGTGCTAAGGAAGGATAGGTCTGAAGAGATGTCGAAATTATCCATCTGCTGCAAGAGCTGAGATAGCAGACTGGCTGTCATCTCTGCAACAGGCGCATATCGGGGAACATCGCTTCCAAGGCGGTAAGGTCGACGGATATTGCAAAAGTATTTCAGCACCAAGATGTGGCCCCTATTATCTGTCGGAGCTTGGGCTGTCGCGGCTTGCTCCATGAGATCAACTAGACGAGCAGCGACCGAGCCAACTGGCGAAGGGCCGTCTTCCGACTCCCCACCTTCCATACCGTTGACGAGGAGACTTTGAGAGGAGGCATTCGATACAAATTTCCGAAAAGTGTCTGCCTGGATGAATGAAGACCCGCGCGAGGCAGCGAGTCCTTCAAGACTTCCTCTAAATCGGAGGACTCCACCGAGGTCGTCGGATGCACGCTCTCGCCTGGAATGGAGTAGTTTTCGGAGCTTCTTGACATCCTTCTGCCATCCGAGCCGCTTAATCTCGCTCTGGTTAGAGGTGAACTCGGCGTCATCGAAGTCGCTGCTCGTCCGATGGATGTTCGCCACGTCATACCCAGGCCTTAGAAGCCGTGACTCTGGAGTATGAGTTGTGTTTGAACTTCCGTCTTTTAGATATTAGCGAACAAGAATAATACAGAGATAGGAAAAATAAGTTTGGCGTAAGGGGCGTTAATGCTTGCTTACCTGATATACGCTCCCTTCGTATTAAGTCGTCACATAAGAGTTTATAAACTGCTTGCAGCACGGCGCCCTGCGTGTCCACTTGCTCGCTAAGGCCAGAGATGATGTTTCCCTGCAGTAACGACCTGCGCGCGTTGCAAATCTCTGCCTCGTCCTTGAGATTCTGAACACACTTGTCAATCTCCTTGAGGCTGTCACGAAGGTCTTGTCCGTACGAATCTTGCTTCAAGATGATGCCTATAGCCTTTTCTGGAAACTTGCAGTTAGAAGAGTATAGCTCTGGGGAGCAATGGCAGAGATATGGGGGGATGGTTAGAGGGTGAGCTGGGTTGCAAAGGTTCTGGATGTATACAAGTGGTGCCACCTACTTCTCTTGCCCTCTAGCATAAACTGGAAGATCAGACTTAGCGACTTAATCACTGCCCGGAAGAGTTCGAACGAACGGTGGTCGAGGTACTGGTTCGGCATACGGCGGTAGATATCCACGTAACGAGCGGCATTCTCCATGACGCGAGGAATCTCTGCCAGCGCCTCAATCACACTTTCTTGGACTTTTCCGTATTGCCCTGCTGCCTGCCAGACGTTGTAAAGTGTCAGAAAGGCTCTTCATTCAGCCATCACCCTTGAGGATACTCACATTAATCGCTATTCGGAAGGCACCGCATATTCTGGTCGGTATGTGAATCAGTCCTGAGCCAACGAGATATGTAATTAATGGTCTTGACTCACGCTGATCCATAGTCACCACCCGGCAGAAGCTGGACCCATGCTTCTAATGCACCTGAAGACTGGCCAACCGTATCGATGAATACCATTGCTTTCGAATCTTTGTGGGGCCTTGATCGCCAGGAGTTTGCGGCGCTCTGCACCTCTGCCATGACATGCGCCCAGTTGCAATCCCGTAGGCGAGCCTCGCTGATAGTTATCGCTGACGTCTGGCCAGAAGCCTTCATTGAAGTCGAGGATTGCCCGAATTTAGCCTGAACCTGGCGCATCAAGTTGAATAGGGTCTCTACATCTTCTTCTGCTTCTGCCCACATGGATGTCCTGAGAAACGTTGTAAGCCCCGGCTCCCTAGTTGCTTATAGCTATTCAGAGAGTATACCTGGCTGCCTCATGCCGGCGAGCTTCATGTACCGGTATGAACCCATCTAACGGGCTGCTATAGACGGAAAGAGGTAACCGAGACCCGGGTGACAGGTAGTTCTCGACAAAACTGGCAGCGTCGTTGTCCGGGTGTCGCGGTCTTGTGTTCACAAAGCTGCGGCGATCCTCCTCGGCTTCGATCCGCGCCAAGTCCGTTGGCTGGCTTTCTGAACGAAGCATCTGGAAAAGGTGGAAGTGAAGGTCGGACTGGACGGACCTACACGTGCGGATCTGCTGATCACAAGGATTCGGGATCACTAGAAATAGAATTTAACAGAAAAAGAACATCACCATTTGTAGGCTTTCGGGGCTTTTGCAATTTACCGACGCGACAAGTGAATCTAGAGGCCGCCCAGCTTGCGGAGCATGTAACAACGGAAGATAACCCCGCGCGCGCTGAAGTCTACAAATCAGATGCGGCTCCCAACCCAAAGAGCTGACATGCGGCCCAGCGGTAGGTTCTTCCGTTTTGAAGCCTGCACGTTCGTTGGACCTACAAGGGGAATGGTCACCCATCATTCGTCAGATGCATAACACGTAGCGGTCAGCATGGTAGGTACTAGGCAGCCGTCTTCTTCATGCAAGTAGACCCTTGCTGCCCCATCGCGCTTAACAAGTTAATGCTACTGGCCATTAAGGCAGAGCCTCGTGCGGAGAAAGTAAGGTTGCGAGAAGTGGGATATACCTAGAAATACAGAACAGACTTGCTGCTTCAGCCATTCTTTCTCCTAGTCGTCTCATATCATCACGCCTCTTCACGGTGCTCAGGATGGTGCACACAAGGCCTTCTGTCAACGATGAGGAGCCCCGCTTGGCGACAACCCCGTACAGTGGGGATTCATCCAAATCTGTCCCGGTATTGACGGATCAAAAGTCGGCACACGATGTCCAAAGCATCGAAGATGACACCGATTACAAAGACCAAAGTCAAACCCTGGCTTCTGGAGCTGGGGAGGGTCAGCAAAGCGACAAAGAAGTAAACAAGAAGGATACGCTGCCGCCGCTTCCAAAGTCAGAGGATCCTGCCGTACCTGGGGGCGCATCTTATTTATACAACCACCATAACCTGCTTGGCAGAACGACTGAATTCTTTGACTGGCTTGAGAAGGAGCGTCGTGCTGACCGGCTCGATACGCGCTTGGTGCAGGCGATGTATCATGAGAAGCTAAGCCACGCCCGGATACTCCAGCTAGAGCAAAGTGTTCAAGAGCTCGAGGCCGTTGTGTACAACAAGGAGCAGGCTTGGGTGAAAACCGAGGTGAAGCGGAAGTTCCCTGCGTATAATCACGTCCTGCATCGTTCCGTCGGCACCGAATTTACTCTCACTCGAGACATCGTCCTAAATCCAGTCAACGTTCAGCCGGCTCTTGAAGTCGCCCTGGAACGTATGACAGGCGCTAAGCACAAGCTCCCGGAGTCTGATGGCAATCAGGGTTCGGCTCTGGATAAACATTCGCTCACATACCCAAAGAGACTTCGAGTTCGCTCGCGGGCGCTCCTCTATTTCCTTGAAGAGACGCTGAGTATCGACCTAAGAAGCGAGTTAGAGGAGGCCAATCTTCGAGATGAAGCAGCCACTGCATGGGCCCCTACGGTGTTTCTATGGCCATATAAGCTCTTCTTCTTACGAGAGGCCGAGATCAGGCAGGGTCAAAGAGAGTTCGAGGCAGGACTGACCGCCAGCACTAATGGAGACACCGTTTCGTTCAAGAAGCCCAACATGCTGTCCATGCGAAAGAATACAGGCGAAATCCCATTGTTTGAAACGGAAGATCTCAGGCAAGATCTCAGGTTACTGATCGAGTTCATGGATGTTGATCTCAAGCGTGCTTCCGAAATCCGGAATTGCGTTCGGGCTGGCCAGGACTGCGAGATCGAGTATCAGGACCTCTGGCACGTATTCCAGCCTGGAGATCTCATTGTTCAGCGCCATGAGATGACGCACGCATTCTGCCTCCTTAATGTGGCTGGTGGGCGAGAGCCACTTGAAGAGGTATATATGAGACCTGACGGGCATAGGCCCATAGATGGGTTCGTGCTCGATTGTTACAGTATCAGCGGCACAGGTACCTCATTTGTCCCCATTCTGTCTCATTTCCATATCCGCCACTTCTACGGCAGACAGAAGGTGTCCAATCTGCCTTACATGCCTTTGAAAGTGCATCCCGAGGTCGACCAGCTAACCGCAACGTTCAATGAGAGGGGCAAAGCATATGTTGACATCACAAGCAAACCTTTCTGTCACATGATGGCCAAGGGGAGAACTCTTGACGAACCTTCCCAGGATCTCGACACCCAGGTCATCGTGGATCTTACACTGGCCTTGCGAAGCAATGAAGAGTGGAGGATAAAGGACGAAATATCTGAGAGCCACCTAACTCAAAACGACACCATGGAGGTTAGTGAAAGGCCCTACTGTGGCCATAGGTACCAACCACCTGGATGCTGTGGTAGCGATGTGCTACATGATGATTGCGAGCTTGAAAGAATACGCAGCAGCTCATTCATCTTGGAATCTGGCAATATTTTCCGGTCTCTCAGCCTCAGTGAGATCACCGACTCTCATTACGTTCTGGTCAAGCCGCACGTATACGCCTTTGTGCTGAGGCACAGGCAGTGGGTTACATTGAGCGTGTCTGATCTCTCACCCGTTATCTTCTCCAACATTTTCGATGATCTTAGGATTCCAGAGGAGCATAAGACCGCTGTGCAAGCTCTGGTAAGAACACACGAAGCTGGTAAGGCCCAGGTGCTACCAGGACAGGCTCAAAGTGTAGGAGCAGCTCTAGAGCTGGTTGCTGGCAAGGGACGGGGCTTGATTATACTGCTGCATGGCCCGCCTGGTGTTGGTAAGACGTCTACAGCGGAGTGTGTGGCGGACAATACGAAGCGGCCGTTGTATCCAATCACACCAGGCGATATTGGTGAGACAGCCGCTGAAGTCGAGCGCAACCTGCATCATCACTTCCAATTCGCACAGAAATGGGGCTGTGTCCTACTATTAGACGAGGCCGACGTCTTTCTGACGAAGAGAACTAAGCTTGATCTGCGGCACAATGCAGTCACCAGTGTCTTCCTCCGAAGCCTCGAGTACTACAGTGGAATTCTCTTCCTGACGACGAATCGTGTGGGCGTCATGGACCTGGCCTTCAAGTCCCGTATCCAGATGACTCTTTGGTACCCTAAGCTCAGTCGAGAGGTGACGCTTGAGCTCTACCAGATGTTTATCAATAGGACCAAGAAGGAGCAAAAAGACAAGAACAGCTACCAATTCAAGATCAAGGAGAAGGAAATCTTGCAATTTGCAGCAAAGCACTTTGACTATCTCGAGAAGCACAAGCTCGATACCTGGAACGGGAGGTATGTGACGATGCATTGCCTAATGGCCCGCCTCACGGGTCGATGAATTTCTTACACTAACTACTCCATAGGCAAATTAGGAACGCCTTTCAAACCGCCATCGCTCTCGTCGAACACGACAGTACGATGCGTGAAGCAGACGATCCAATCCCTAAGCTTGGAAAGCGGCAGTTCAAGATAGTCGCCGTTGGCTCTCAAAAGTTTGACGAGTATCTAACGGCCACAACCGGCAACACGGAATTAGACGCTGCGAGGATGGACAAGTGGCGAGACGACACGTTCATGGGAAGCGGCATGGAGACGACTTCACATCGTTCGCCGAAGAGTAAAGAGCTCAAGGCAGATCAGAAAACACTGTTTAGTACTGCACGATCGTTGAAAGTACCTGCTCTGGATGACTCCGACTCGAGCAGCGCGGACGCCGCAGACGAGCGGAGTGTATTCGGCAGCGATTCGTCATCCGACAACGATAGTGATCAAACAGACACAGATTCGAGAACGGGGAGAAAGAAGCAGAGGGGGAAGAAACCTAATAAGGCTGATGCCAAAGGGCAATCCTCAGAGAAGGGAGGTCTCGAAGGCGGAAGCGGCGGGGCTGGACCTGGGATGCTTCAAGAAGCCCAGTTTAAGCAGTTCCTGGAGTGGCAGAAGCAACAGCAATAATGTGGCAGTCTATTCGTTTACTAGTCGTCAATCCATTCCTTGCGATGCCAATTGCAATACTTCGACCTTGCTTTTGTGGCATCCACAGTGATATGCAGTAATCACGCTCTGTACTTGTCGTTCACACGTACGCCGCGCAAACTCCGCTGGCAGTCGACTCAGTCAATCTGTGGAGGCCTCCCAGCAGCAAGAAACCACACTGCATTTTATCGTTTATGCCGCGTCATCTTCTATGCATATGGACGTCACTTTCCATGCTCAAGGCACTATCGCAGCAAACCTGAGCAATCGCCTCCAGGGCACATAATGGAAACATGGTCTCCACCAGTTCAAATCCGAGCTGGGGCAGAAGGTGAGGAGGTTTGACAAGCTTTCCAGTTGCGCTGTTGTCTAATTATCATTCTTCCTCTATATCCCCTTCCTCCACTTCATCCTCTACTATCTCTTCCACAATAAGGTTCCCAGACCTTCCGATGGTCTCCCCTATCGTAGCCGTCTGGCTGGGTTCATACACTTCTTTGGGCAGCGTCGACACGATCTTGAACGTGTACTTGTGCTCGTAATCCACCGGTTCCGACGCAGCGCCATCTGCCTCCGTGTTGATATTCTCGTAGCACTCCACAAAGGCATATAGCTCCTCTACGGGCGCATCCTGGGGGAATCGTCTAACCACCCTGCCAGCCCCAGTCTTCTGGGGCATCATCAGTGCGACGCGTGTCACCTGTTTGTCAGAAGCTGGTGGTTCCGGCCTGATTGTTGTAGCTCGCCATGCCCTCCACTGCTCCTTCTTCTCCGCCAACCGAGCCGCTGCCTCTGCTTCCTCCTGAGCTCGCTTCTCTGCTGCTGCTGCCGCGGCTGCCGCCTCATTCTTCTTCCGCGTGCGTTCTCGGTCCATCGCTAGTGATCTCTCATATGCAGAGTCTTGCTCGTTGCGGAGGTTGCGAGCAAACTCCTGAGCCGTGCGCTCGGCTCGCACGCCTGCAAGCTCAGCGCCATACTTCTCGATGGCGCTGTGAAGCTCTGAGACGTAGGTGGCTGCAGGCATGGGTCCGACAAGTCGCTTGACGATTCCCATGCGGGTACTGCCCTCCTTCGGTGTGAGGCAGACGAGGGCTGAGAAGGGAAATTTGGTGCAGTTGTACTCGGCAGCGACCTGGTACGCCTCTGAATCCAGGATGTTTCCACCCCAGAGAATGATATTGTTGGATGGCTCTTTCAAGAACTGCACAACTTCCGGCGCCAGAAGTGTCTCCTTGACGAATGACTCGGTATCATCATGCTCGGGCGACATGAGGACAACAAGCATGAACTTGACCTCCTTCTTAGCAAGATCATGCGCTTGAGCAATTCCTCCCTCATAGAACGGCAGCTCGTTGACGCCGTACTCCTCATCAAACTCTCGCCTGAACCGGGCTGCCGTATCTCTAGGCATCAACATGCGCCTTCCATTGGTGCTCCTCAACCCGCTCGTTACTGCTCTCGACCTCAGCGGGGCTGGTAGAAATGAGAAGATGTAAAGGCAGCTGCGGAAAAGACCAGACGCTAATCGCCAACCGAATGTGAACGGCATGAGGACGATGGAAAGGAACCACGGTGCTCCATGTGTGACCGGCTGGCTCGGTACGATTCGCGGCGCGGGATCGGTCTGTGGTCTGCGGCTACTCGTACTCGATCGACCACCCGCGAGCAGGCTTTCTTGGAGATTCTCGTGGTGGGCGGCGATTCTCGGGATCTCTTGGGCGGCCATTGCTTCAGCGACAGGGTCGGGTCCCTCGCCGTCGAAGAACTTGGCAATAGCGATCTGATGGTGTCAAAATTGAGTGAGCAAGCTACGCAACAGAGAGGCCATAGTGATATAGGCTTACCTGGACATTCCATTGAGACCTTTCGAGCAGTGGCACTGCATCCTTGATGTCCTGGTCTGTGACGGCGATGTACTGCTGCAGGGCCTCCTGCTGCGTTGAGGACAGCTGGTCCATGTCGACGTCGGCCATGATCGGTCGCTCCTCTCACTCCTCGCTTGTGCAACGCAAGCACCTCCAAAGGTATTCCGGTTATCGGCGTCGCATGCGATGCTTGTCTGAAGAAGCTGACTGGGTTCGGCGTTGATGAGGTTGAGGCCACTCTGTCGGTGCGTGGTTGTCAGAGTCACGGAAAAGTTGGGAGGCGCTGTATGGAGAGACGTCTGGAAATAGTGTGAGTGACAAAGCCAGCCAGATCAAAAAGATAGGCAGGAACAACGTAGGTAGGTTGAAACGGCGTGCTCGGTATTGGGTGGAGGAAAGCTTAACGCTGGGTCGATCATCGAGACACAGTTGACATGATGACGCTTTACCCCAGGCCCGCCGTCAACCCGAGGTATCTTACCCACCCTACACCCAACACGTTCTCAACACTTCTGCAACACTGAAGCAACCTGGGTTCAATCTAACCGCGCATAGTCTGGCAGTGGATTTTTCTTTGTCTTGATATTTCTCAAGCACATGTTGTTGCCAGTTGCAAAGTTCATAACCCTCATGAGCAACTTTGCGGATGACACCACTCGCAAGTTTCACCACGGCGCTGCGGGAACGTTGGGAGCCGGTTTTACGATTCCAGGTCCAGCCCAATGCTCTTCATTCGATAGCAAGTGGAAGAGAGTCATCTCGTAGAGTTGATACAGCGCATAGCTAGCTGTGGAAGGATCTCAAGCACGTAGCAATCACAACCAAGAGGTTAGATATGCTGACAGGACACAATCGGTTCCAAAGGCAGCCGGACCTTTGATGCAGTGCTGCTTGGCAGCATCGTCAAATGACAGCATGATACTTTTGTTTATCCTAACCGTTGATTTGGATTGTGGAGGCAGGTGAAGTTCCCATCTCTCGGGTCAGTCATCCCAGTTGAGCATCTGGGCTTATATCATCCATCGCTGCTTTTGGTTTGAAGAGCACAAGACCACCTTAGCCGAGACGCACGTCAAAGCAAGCTAAGTAATAGGAAGAATACGTTCATTTGCGACTGGGATGCTGCCCTTCTTAATCATTGGTCTCTTGTATTCCACCGACATCAATAGTACAGTTGACTGTCTACGGAGAGGTGGTATGGCGTGATCCAGCAGAGAGATGCTACAACCCCGGATTCCGCCCACGCGACCCCCCATCATCCCAACATGAACCCGCCTTATCTTCATCTTGTACTAAACAGGCAGATTTGAGGAGAAACTGCAACGGCTTGGAGCGGGGACGAACAGACTTGGGAATGATCCTCGCGCCACGTGCTTGAGCTGATGGCGCACGCCATCCGTGCACAGAAGATGACCAATATCTCTTCAGACATTCAGCGCGACATCGGAGTAGGAGGGGTTAAATGAAGCAAGGCCATTGACATGATAAAGAACCTGGGGTTGCTTGCAGATGCCGACTTGGTCGATCACACACAGCGCCTACGCAACTCTTCATCAAGAACAGCTCCATTGTAATCACTTTTGCCTGTCATATACCACAGTCTACGCCCCATTCCATTGGATAGCAACATGGCTCCTTCCGCTGTTGAAACTACTACAATTGAGCAGCCGACTCCCAAGGCTGTTGTGAGTCTGAATGACTACAAACAAATCGGGAACAGGCGGTTTAGTAAAGAGGCAGAGACACAAGGCACTGGTGACTTTGCTCCCGCCACGGTATGCACCATTTCAAGCATCACTCTCCCGTAAAAGAGAACAACTATGTCTGATATGTCACTTAAAGTACCAAAACTATCTGCCGACATGGGATCCGGAACAAAAGTATCCTCCGCTGCAGCCCTTCGCTCACACGGATCACGGTATTGAAGCCGATCCAAACTACCCCGAGCTCCTCAGAGACGGTGTCAAAATCTCGCATCTTACGCCCAGCACTGGATCCGAGGTCCGCGGCATCCAGCTGAGCACCCTTACGGACGCTGGAAAATCTGAGCTCGCGCGCCTCGTGGCTGAGCGGAAGGTTGTCGCCTTCCGCGACCAGGACTTTGCGAAGCTGCCTATCCCCGATGCCCTCAAATTTGGAGAATTCTTCGGCCGTCACCATATCCATCCCGCTTCTGGAGCTCCTGAAGGTTTCCCAGAAATACATCTTGTGCACCGCAGTGCGGGTGATAATACCTATGAGAGGGTCTTCGCCAACCGAGTCTCTTCGGTGGGCTGGCACTCTGATGTATCATATGAAGAGCAGCCACCCGGTACGACTTTTCTCTACATCCTTGATCTGCCCTCCACAGGTGGCGACACTCTCTTCGCCAATGCCGTCGAGGCTTATAATAGATTGAGCCCACTGTTCCAGGAGAGGCTTCATGGACTCAAGGCTGTCCACTCCGCCGTCGAGCAGGCTCAAGCCTCTGTCAACCGCGGAGGCATCCTTAGAAGGGAGCCCGTACTGAATGAACATCCCATCGTCAGGACCCATCCCGTCACCGGAGAGAAGGCAATCTATGCCAATCCCCAATGTAAGTTTTGAAGGAGACCTGCCCAAGTTCATCTTCTTGCCAGGACGGAGTCTGCGGGATGGCTGAGCTAACTGAGACATGCCAGTTACTCGCGAAATCGTCGGTCTGAAGAAGGAAGAGTCTGAGGCGATTTTGAAGTTCCTATATGATCATCTCGCCTATGGGGCAGACTTTCACGCGCGCGTGAAGTGGGAGAAGGACACTGTTGTGGTTTGGGACAACCGTGTTACGCAGCATTCTGGGTTGGCGGACTGGAAGAGTGGCGAACGGAGGCACCTGGCCAGGATCACCCCCCAAGCTGAACGACCCTATGAGACGCCTTTCAAGGCTTGATTGACTCACAGCGGATAGTAAGATAACACGGAACTACATAGTTTAGTTGGCAAATTGGCAAGAATATGCTTGCCCTGAAATTGGCTTAAATCATCTCTTCGCTTTTTGCCCCATGATTCAACCTAAGCTCCATCTAGTCTCGCAATTATGAACGCAGGGAGATCCTGAGGAACATGTTATTGCCAAAAGCAATGACGGAATCATATGGTATTGCAGAGGAACGTTTGGTCTTCTTGATTCTGAGTCAATTGTTACTTGAGTGGAGCATCGCCTAACTTCAACGGAGGCTATCAAAGCATCAATCACGTGGTATTGGAGAATTTCGAGTTATTCGGCCCTTAGAACGGCTGTAGGGGTGCTTGTTATCTATTTCTTGCCAGCTAGATTGCTTCCGAAAGAACTGCCGTCGCTTGACGTCTTGATTCGCCGACACAAACTCATGGAGCATTTGGTGGCGTCTCGGCCTTGTGGCGTGCACACTTCTTAAGTCGCGTAGCGGAAGTCAAGGCTGATAGAAAGAAATCAGCTCCAGACACAGTAGATCAGATCTGTCGCATGAGTGGGACTCACCGCTTGTTGCCTTCATCTGTAGTTGTTGTACGATATTGATGCTGTTCCTCTGGGGTCATCGCATCCCAGATCTTGGCCTTGGACTTGTTCCTCCAACGGTAGAAGAAGTAAGTGCCCGGATATTGAACGAACTTGTCGAAGATCAGTCCTCTTGAGTGCTATCAGATCGGGACTAGCACTCTTTACTTACACACATCCAGAAGCAAATGACCAAGAGGCCCTTGTTGGCCTTGAAGTAGCGTGGCGAATCTGAAGGTTGGTAGACTACCTCGATTAGCACGTGGTCGGTGACAAAGGCATATGCATGCTTACTATTGGCACCTATCATACCGCTGACTTGCACCGCCATGTTGTATAGCCTGTCGGAGAAATTAGTATATGACTTGGCTGGTTCACGCCCAAGATGTCAAACTCACGCAGCAGAGACAGTCCTGTTCTGAACAGATCCAGCATTCCTGCTGGTCCATGCAACTTGGATAGGATGAGTGCTGGTAGTGTCAGACGGCAGGCTCCTCTCGTTGATGACTCTACAAACTCACTAAGGTGCCGATAGTAAGACTGTTGCAATTGCAAAATATGCCCAAGCGCCAATCGGATCCGGCAATGTGATCAGGGCTATGAAGCATGGGAGCAGCCACGCATCTTGCGCCATGGAGACAAAGCCTCTGTTGCTGACAAGCTCGCTAAAGGCCGTGATTAGTAGCATAGTAATAGACCCGCCAACGGTCTCGGGAATTGCAAGCAAATTGGTTTCGATAACGTTGAACCCGAGGGCCCTGAAAGACAGTGTGAGATACTGTCCGACAGGATACTTGGGTAAACCGAACAGTAAGCCGAGAAGATAAAGAGGCCACATTGTGTAGTCTTTTGCGCACTTCCATATCTGCCCAACAGTAAGGCCTTGTCGGTTATGCATTCCAGCCTTCTGCGGGTCGTCACGGATGACTATAGTTGTGAACAAGGTTAGTTCGTTCCCTTCTCGGCAGCTTTGGGTGATGACTTACCTGAGTTTACAATAATCTTCTCCTCCCTCTCGGTGAAGTACCCCTTGGGGAACCATTTACTCTTCGTCCTTGCGGGAGATTGAGGCATCAAGAAGAATGATGCGAGTCCAATCAAGACTACAACCATTATCAGAAACAAATACCTTTGCACCATCCCGAGTTACTGGCTTACAAGTAAATGCGCCTCTGGAAAGTGTATATGTAAGCATAAGGTCAACAATCGGGGCATAGGCGGAGAAGTCCTACTCGATGAGGAACAGCCATCGCCAGCCTGCATATCCTAGAACACCTCGCATGGATAGGAGCCCGACGGCAGCAAAGCCGACGCCGATATCAACTGACGACACAGGACCATTAGCGCGTTTCCTGGGCCTCAAGCGATCAGAGCACGCACCTAGTTTCGAGGACATCCAGAACCAACAAAGACGAATCGGAAGCTATATGAGTTAGCAAGACCAGTCCGTGTTTTGACTTTATTGTTTCTTGAGCTCACTCTTGTACCAGTGTACCAGTAACTAAGATATAGAATGGTGTCCCTTCACCTTACTGTTAGTCATGAACTCAAATCGCGCATCGATTAATTACAACTTACGGAATAAACCCGCCTTGAAAGGTGGCACTGCGCGAGTGGACCGGATTAGGTACATGCTTGTAAGATCGAAGGCGCTCTTGACGACTTACATCAAATATCTGCAGGCGTAGAACGACGCCGAGCCGTTGAGAAAGAATTGCAGGCCAGAAATCGCACTGAAGATGCAAATTTGGATAGGAATCCATATATCTGGACCAATGCTATCGCCACGTTAGAGCGACTTATCCCAAGCTCAGGTTATGAATGGTGTCACAAACCGCTTCGAGATAAGTTGAGACGGGAGTTCTGCGACGAGGAAGCCAAGCCGAGCGATAGTCTGGCCAATATTCTAGAATAAATCTCCACGTTAGGTCGCGCGCACAAACCCGTGAGAATGGTATAATATGCTTACATAGTCAACCTGACTCAACCCCAGGTCATCAAGCATGTTGTCTGAAACTGCATTGCTGATATTTCCGCGGTCGATGTTCAGAGCGGCAAACATAACACAAACCCAAACCTAGAGTGGGCGTAAGTATGCAAATGCGGTCGGACGGACATAGAGCTTGAAGCTTACCATGATTTTCCAATCAACCTTTCGTCGTACCTGGTTTTCTTCTCTGAACGTCCATCGTAAGCTAGGGTCGAAGGCCGATGCGTTCTCCCACTTTGGATGTATGTAGAGCTGCTTGTACTCTTCAATGTTGTCCGAATCCCAAATACTTGGCTGAGTGGCAACAGCATCTAGGTCGTATTCATCCCCCTTGGGTCCCTTTCGAATTCTGAGGAAGCGCAAGATCGCGTCACCCATTGCTGCCTCCATCCTGATCGTTTCCCGAGTCGCAAGGTCATGCGGACCAGGAGGATGCAGATCCGTGGCATCCTTTTTGTCAACTCTATCTTTGGACTGACGGCTATCTCGATCCGAAGGTGAACTGGTCTCGTCCACAGACGAGACCTCTAGAGCAGGTTTCGCAGCAGACATGGCTGGTTTAGCAATAGGCTACTACCGAAATGACTGCAATGAAGTTTATCGATACTTTGCGGGTGTAATTCGCTACTTGCAAGACGAATCCAATGTCAGCTCGGGTAACTATTTGGCAGGAGCCACGCCTTTATCTTCAGCTTGCTGTTGACACTCCCTCGCTGCTTTACCGTATGCAAGTATCTATTGCGGACCGCCAAGTCTCACTTCCGCAAATGTATTGGCGAATTGCGCAATTAGTCGTTGACTGCTTTCGAAATCCATGTCGTGATGCTTGGCCAACACTGACACCATCTCACTGCTGCAGATCTACCCCTCTTGGAAAGCAAGGGTTCAAGGTATCATACATTTTGGATTAGCAATCGCAGCGATGTCGGTAATCCGTATCAGAAGGCTTGCTGGCTGCGAAAAGCTGTAAGCCAAGAGATAGGTCAGGATTGCTATATCCACTCGGCGTGGAGTATCGACATTTTGATGAGAGAAGACGTGATGACACCCCCGTCCGTAGTTGCGTGTTGGCTGCATCAAGGATGGAGAGGCAACCGACCGTAGGAGTCTCCTCGGGCTTTGCGGAGTTACTGTGAATTAGTCCTGGTATAGGATAGAAAGAACTTTGTCATCTACCACCTTCCGAGATCCGATCCGAAATTTAAGGTGGTGGTATGCTTATTAGTAGAGTTAAGTTAGAAAGTGCCACGTTGTCACGTGGGACAGGAATCGAAGCCAGTCTCTTCTGCGATGATTTTCCATTCTTCTTTCTGTACTCATACCATGCCCGAAATCGAGAGGGTTTTCTATGGCAATTGGCCGGCTCGCCGTCGAGATGGTTTCGTAACCTTGTTGGCGGCCAGCCACCAGAACACCCGAATGTACGGGATGGCTCAATAAACAAGAAAACGAGGACAGAAATTAACGGCTGCTATCAAGATTCACGTAAAGAAAATGGCGTGGGAAGCAACAACCTGGCATACTCTTTGGGATAGTGGTCAAGCCTTCCGTACAACATGATGGTCCAGCCAGGCCGCTGCCTACAGCCTGCTGATACCGAAGCCATTGGTCTTCCGAACTCCCAGCATGCTTCTTGAAATATCATCCACAGTCTTTGATCCAGCAAGCATCATAGTACGATGGAGCTCTCTCTCGAGCATGTGCAGGACCGCTTCAACGCCCTTCTGTCCATCATATGCCAGCCCCCAGAGCGCACACCGCCCTACGAGACACAGATCAGCGCCGAGGGCAAGCGCCTTGAATATATCGCTGCCTCTCGTGATACCGCCGTCAAATATAACCGGTATACGCCGCTTCACTGCCTCCGTGATCTCGGGAAGGACTTCTAAAGTAGCTGGAACACCGTCCAGCTGGCGGCCGCCATGATTCGACACCACTATTGCATCAACGCCGGCTTCGACAGCTAGAAGAGCATCTTCAGCTGTCATGATACCTTTCAGAATGATCTTCATATTTGTTTGGGTACGCAGCCACGGGATTGACTCTTGCCATGTGAGCGCGGGATCAATGAGCTTCGAGCCATGCTGAGCGAGAACTCCCCGTGCCTCGGCGGCAGTCGAAGCGTTCAGTACGAGACGTCCCTTCGAGACACCGCCTCCCTCCCGTGCGTCTTTGTTTGCCATGCGAATCCCAGATGGAAGCGACAAGGGATGGTGGCGCTCGTGAACTCTATTACCCATCGTTGTGGTATCAACAGTTAAAACAAGCGCCTCGTACCCAGCCTTCTCGGCTCGCTTGATGAGGGTGGAGGTGACGCCTCTGTCTTTGATGAAGTACAGTTGAAACCACGGACGAGGATCCCGAACATGGCGGCTATGCGCCGCTAGGGCACCAGAAACATCCTCGAGCGAAGTCGTCGCGTTTGAAGACAAGACAAGGTTTGTGCCCAGAGAGATGGATGCATTTGCCATGTCGATCTCGCCGCCTGGGCTGGCCAGCTTTTGGTACGCAGTCGGCGCTACGGCAAAGGGTACACCATAGTCACGGCCTAGGATCGTAGTGCTCGTGAGAACTCCAGAGACGTCGCGCAACACACGGGGTAGGATACAGATTCTTGAAAGCATATTAGCTGAGCACTTCAGAACATGAGACAGACAGACCTGCCTGCCTTTCACAACTGAATGGTGGAGGAAGACTTACTCATTGTAGACTTCCCTGTTCCTCCTCGTGGTGATCTGATCATCAGCCCCGTCCTCGTAATACCGCCAGACAGGTTCCGGTAGCTTTTGCTTGGCGATCTGCCGCACCTGCTCGACCGTGACAGGAGTGGGCAAATTCTGCGCCATGTTCATCGATTTGGACTCTGAGGAAGATGGCGCACCTAATCGCTTCGGCACCAAAGCTGAATCAAAGCGATATCGAATGAACGAGGGCCTCTGTTTCTAGTCAAGGACTCCACGACTCAAGCCCCAGCCATAAGTCCTGACAGACGTAGGCGAACTTGGCAATGTTTGAGGAACACCGTGAACTAGGCGGGAGGGTACTCAAGAACCAGACACGGACCTGAACGGGCGCCCGGTGGTCGGAGCTCCATATTGTCCCTTCCCAATAGGGTGAACCAGGCTACGACATACGTGAGAAGATATTCCACCGCTGGCCGCAAGCCGCTTCTAGGAACCGACATCGGTACGGGCCCGGAGAAGGTGGTGTAGTCATCGGACATGACCCGAGGCCCGCTACCTAATGGCTGCTGGTGCATAGTCAAAGTTGGCGATGTTCTAACCTCGAGGCAAAATGCTTCTCATCTTGGGGACCCCGGATTTACGTCCGGGAATCTAGGGTCATGTGAGCCTAGCCACGGTTCCAGGAACGATCGCTTGGTAAGGCCTTGGCCTCGACGATGCCGGCAGGCTGTGCCAAAGGACACGACACGGACTCTTGTCCGAACCCGGCGACATGTGAGTGCATGCGGCCATTTTCATTGGACCAGGAGAAGAAATTTCCGGCGCCGTGCCTGGGCATCAAGATGCTTGATGCTGAAATATATCGGCTAAAGCTGGGGTAACTATACAGCGCCGAAACAAGCAAACAGTGTCCAAGACCAGAATCTGGGCGATTCCCGTAGTCCGACTCACAAAGAGCTAAGCCCCTACCGCAGGCGTTTGCATATACCTTTCCCCCAAGTTCCAGTGCTGGCGTGTCGCGATCAGGCGCCGTCTGGGACATGCGTGTAAGGGCTACTCGGGTCTGGTCCGACCCCGCATAAGGATGCGATGCTATCACTCAAAGGGGTAAGAGCACGAAGATGTTCGTCTGATCATAGTAGATCAGAGAAGAATAAATACTCGGATGTCGGGGCTGGTCCGATGGCTAGTGGTTGGTCCACAATATGCACATGGTCTGATCTGATGCTCGGCAATGAGGTTCGAGATATTGTGGATTCGAAGTCTGGGGAGCGGCACGTCCCTGCCGGGGATGGTCCGATGATAGTTTTTGGTTGATCCACATGGCTTTTGACTCAATACCCCAGACTGCTCTCCTACTCCCGCGTCTCAGTAGGCATACTCTGTTCTTCCCATCAAAGCCAGCCCCGCAGACGAAGCGGTATGCTCGATGTTAAGTCTCACTTACCAGTACTTGTGAACGGCACCAACAAAGTCTGGGTTGGAACACAACCATCTCCCTGGCTCGTGGAAGCTTTGATGGGTCTATCCGTTCACAGAAGCTACACTGCTCGCGAGGTCTATATTGTCCATTTATGTGCTGTGTTGAAGTGTATGGATAGATACGCAAAAAAGATGGTTAGCATTCACTTCAAGCTGTGGGAGAGCAGGCGATCTAGGCAGGTCTATCTTCCCACATGGCGGCCCAGACATTTTACTATAGATCAACTGAAGTATACCTGTTGATGATGAATATGCAAAGATGTAAGCATCAGTCCCCACCGAAGTCCAACTCCTCTTGGTCCATGCATCCAAGCGCGGTGGGTTGAAATCAAGCTTATTTAGGAAGATCCACCCACCTGGCCTGTAGCCGTCGTGTTTGATCGAGCCATGCACAGCTGTGCTCCTCGATGTGCCCGCTTCACTGACCCGACATTGGCAGGAGGCAGCATCGGAAATCGTCCGCTCCGACCCCCGGAGAGCGGTCCGAAGATCATTAAGGTTTTTGGTCTCTGGACTGCCAGCCGCGTGCTTGTCGATTAGGCATATTATTCGATGAACCGGTGACCCCATGAGCTCAATGGGGAGATCGTTGAGATTCGAACCAGAAAGTAGATGGGGTTGCTCCTAATTGTAACCCCATGCCCCGGATTTCCCCGCCGCATGGAACTTGTATAAATAAGACGCAGTGCCGAGAGACGATCGAATACCAAGATTCTCGGCAGACCTTCTGGATGCATTGACCGCTGGACTTCATTTTACTCTTCTACTTCTCTTCCAAAGCTGTGTCTGAAGCCCAAGCACTGACAGGATGGCTAGCAACCCATCCAAAACCGACGCTCCTCACGTTTCCCATGTGGCCCGCACATCCAAAGATGGGTCCATCGATTTCAAAGATGAGAAACACATGGAGAATTGTGAAGTCGAAAATGGCGCCGCCCCTCGTGAATGGTTGGAGCGCTATCCATTGATCAAAGACAAAACGCCGGAGCAGCTCAAGGCCCTTGAGAAAAGCCTCGTGCGCAAACTTGACTGGAAGTTCTTGCCAATGGTCTCTATCATGCTGATCATGAAGTAAGTTCTTCTGAAGTCGTCGTTCCACAGAGCGGACCTGCTAACATCGCGCGGTAGCTATCTGGATCGCATCAACGTCTCCAACGCTCGACTCGCTGGCATGCAAGAGGATATGCACATGTCTGATACCATGTGGTCTGCGGGCATTTCTATGTTCTATGTCGGCTATATCATTACGCAAATCCCAGCCAACGTAATACTTGCAAAGGGCAAGCCGCGGTATTTGCTGCCGGCATGTATGCTTGCTTGGTCTGCTGTGACTATCTGTATGCCTGCTGCGAAGTCTGGCTGGGCCTTCTGTCTGTGTCGTTTTCTCGTGGGGTTCACTGAAGGCCCATTTGTTCCAGCCGTTTCTCTGATGACCTCGTCTTGGTACACGAAGCACGAATCACCGCTCCGCATGGGCATTTGGCACGCAGGCAACACCATCTCCCAGGCAATCTCTGGCTTGCTTGCTGCCGGCATCTTGACAAACATGGACAACATCGCCGGTCTTCACGCCTGGCAGTGGTTCCTTCTTCTCGAAGGCATTGTTAGTGTTCTTGTCGGCGTTGCTGCCTTCTGGCTCATCCCCAATTTCCCCAACAACACCGGCACATACTTTTTGACCGCGGAGGAGTCCGAAATGGCGCAATACCGGCAGACCGTGTCCGCTGGTGGACTCTCGGAGGATGACGAGGGCGACTATCTTGGCGGCATCTGGACCATGTTCAAAGACCCCATCTCGCACATGTTTGCTCTCATCCACTTCGCGCTGATCATCGCGCAGTCCTACAAGGACTTTCTGCCCTCGATCATGGCCACCTTTGGTCTTTCCAAGATCACAACCTACCTTGTCCAGGCACCGCCCCCAATCGTGGCTTTCTTGGTCACGCTGCTCGTATCTTGGAACTCGGGACGAGTCTTAGAGCACGGGTGGCATATCATTGTTGCCATTGTATTCACTGCGATTGGCTGTGCTATCATGATCAGCACTCTAAATGTTGGTGCTCGATATTTCTCCCTGTTCCTTTTGGTAACAGGTCCATTCGTCGGTCTCAACGTAAGTACTTGTCGCACTCAACCCAGAACCATGAGCAGTATACTAATTTGCCCATTCCAATAGCTTCAAATATCCTGGGAAACTACTGTGGTGCCACGTCCACGCACTAAGCGCGCAGCTCTCATCGCTTACGCGAATTGCGTGTCTTCTGTCAGCCATTGGTTTTCGCCCTACTTCTTCCTGCGAAACCAAGAGCCATATTATCAGACAGGCGGCGGTGCCATCATCACGGGATGTGGCATGACAGTTGTTGGCGTTCTCATTACCAAGTGGTGGTGCAACAGGAAGAACAAAGCACTTAAAGCTGCAGAACGAGCAGCTGGGCTTCCCAAGGGGTGGAGATTCGCTGTATGATGGTTTCAGCGAGTCTGCTTGTCTGGCGAAGCTCCTCGACGTGGGTCGTGTGCAGCACGTCTCAAGTGATTGGAGGTGTGAGCTACCCCAGCGACAGCAAGCCTCTTGAACCCAATAATACGCTATATAATGCCCAAAACAATAATGTGTTGCCTGGGTGGCTGGAAATCATAATGTATCAGAGCCTGTCAGGTGATGTTTTTATGTTGAGTCGGATTACTCCGATAACCTAGTACGTTCCAAGAGGTAGATGATCTTGCCCTTTAACAGAGAGAATGTATCACAACAAGCGCGTAATTGCGAAAAGAGCACATATCGTCCTAGCAGTTCACCTGAGTCAAGGTTCGGGTTCCAGTGAGGGGCTCTTGTTCTGAGTCGACCTTGGACATTTTTGCTTTCTCCAACAGAACCGTGTCTACTAACTGACCTATACTTCGTGAGGATGAAGAGATGCGGATCTTGCAGAAGGGATCTTGGATAGCTCCAATGTGGCCTCCAACATCCATTATGATTGCTGGGTTCAGGTAAGAGTGCACCGGGACGACCATGTGAATGGATTCCATCTGCAATTCTCCTATCAGTTGCTTGACGGCCAACGAGAAGTGAGATAGACACGGTCTGCGTGCCAAACTTTCTTCGCTCGCCGTGTTCAAGGGCAGGTGGTTGAGCCTGAGACCTCATTAGGCTAAGTGCAATATGTGAAAGTAGCGGGATAGTGCCGCGACGTCAAAGTGAACCACATGTCTGGTATGTATTGCTGATGACACTGACCCCGTGCTGCGGGGCCGGCATTTAGGTCAACCTACTCCTTACATGCCAAATACATTACTATTTGGGGGAAAGCCATGTCTCACCACCCTTGAGAGCAAAGCAACCGAGCGACTGGTACCGGAATGATTTGTCGGCGACTGACTCAGGACCCGCATGAAAGTGCCGAGACATGAACCCTGCAGGAGTCGGTGCTAAAGGGCGAAGGGAAGACTACCATGGAGAACATGCGTTATAGAATTTCTTGCAAGAGATTAAACACAAAATTGAAGAACAAAGGTTCAAGAATGTAGCGCGTTGATGGCGAGTGATTAGCTATAACCTGAAGTATAAATATCCTCTGCCTGTGAGCCTGACAAGCACCACCAGTTCACATCTTCAATATCTCGCTATTCATCCGAAGTGCCGAAACTATGAGGTTCCAAGCGGCATGTGTGGGCTTGGTAGCCTTACTCCCAGCTCTGGTCAGCTCCAACGATGATCTTGTTTATACCGTCACCGAGACTAGCGTTACGTACCTCGACCTAGGTCAATGTGCTGCTCTCTGCACAGAACCAACTCCTTTCCCCAAGCCTCTCAAACAGCAGCACAACTGTGTCCATTGCGGCGAAAGCGAAGATACTCCCAAGCATGGTGGCACCGGCAGTACATCAAGCCAAGGTGGCCGTCATAAATGTCCCCTCGAAGGGAAGTGCAAGGCAGTGCAGTGGACACACCACAAGTACCCTTGCAAGCAGGAATGCAAGGCATACGAACTCGTCGAGACTTGTGATACAAGTACCTGCTATGTTGGGATTCCCGGCTTGGAGCGTGGCTGCGAATCTGGTGCCGACTGCGAAGAAGGACAGGCGTGTGGCTCTAATCGCCTTTGTGAGCTTCTCAGTGGTCCGGCATGCGAGACCAACAACGACTGCCAGGAAGGCACAATCTGCAACACGCATGGCCATTGCGAGCCATTCGCTGGGCCAGAGTGCGATAGGAATCAGGACTGTCGGAATGGACAGATCTGCAGTCCACAGGGGATCTGCGAGAACAACTCAGGCCTACAATGCCAGTCTTCGAGTGATTGCCCGCTGAACGAAGTCTGCAACCCGCTTGGATTCTGCCAAGGTCCTATCCTTCCTCGTGAAGGCTGCCAGCATACTTCCGACTGCCCTGTCGGCGAGTTCTGTACAAGGGAAGGACTGTGTGAGACGTCTCCAGGTGATGAATGCAGTTCCAGCGCAGACTGCGATAGCGGCGAAATTTGCAACAGTCAAGGCCTCTGCCAACGAGCTACACTACCACGCTGCACGTCAGACTCGGACTGTGGTCGAGACGAAGTTTGCCGGGACACTCAATGCCGCAAGGCCAACCCTGCCCAATGCTCAGCAGACACGGACTGCGGGGAGGATGAGCAGTGTCTCGATGGCGCGTGCCATCGTGTTGAGCTTCCCCAATGCTCGACTAATGGGGACTGTGAACAAGGAGAAGTCTGTGACGCTGACGGAACGTGTCAAATTGCTCCCGGGTGCCAAGTAGACGCTGATTGCGAGCAAGGGGAGTTCTGCAATGAGAACAAGGCCTGCGAGACCGTCGGACAGCAGTGTCGCGAGGATTCGGATTGTCCAGAAGGAGAGTCATGTGCTGTCGAGAGCGGCGTTTGTTTCTTAGCTCAACAAGGCTGCCAGGCTGACTCTGACTGCCCCGACAACCAGACCTGCAACGACGGTGTTTGCCAGGATTCCGAAACCTGCCAGGACGACTCTCAATGCCCAGGCAGCCAGATCTGTAATAACGGAGTCTGCGAAGACTCGGAGAGCTGTCGCTCAGACTCAGATTGCCCGGAGAACCAGACTTGTGAAGACGGTACCTGCCGAGACACAGAATCAGGAAGCTGTCAATCCGACTCCGACTGTCCCGAGAACCAAGTTTGTGAAGACGGCGTGTGCCGAGACGCAGATTCGGAAGGTTGCCAATCGGATTCAGACTGTCCAGGCAATGAAGTATGCAATGCCGGCGTTTGCGGACCCACAGAGGATTGCCAGAACGACTCAGACTGCCCTGAGAATGAGGTCTGCAGTGGAGGCGTTTGCCGCGCAGGAGATGAATGCGAGAGTGACTCTGACTGCCAGGGCGACGAGGTCTGCACTGATGGCAGCTGCCAGCCAGGAGGACAATGCACGAGCGATGGTGATTGCGACGAGAACCAGACGTGCGAAGATGGCGTTTGCGTGGACGTACCTGAGCCAGAGTGTACAGAGAATGCCGACTGCCCGAGTGGACAGGTGTGCAAAGAGAACGTATGCTCTCAGTGCACCGCCGACTCTGATTGTGACGATGGCCAGCAGTGTAACGATGGCGTTTGTCAGGATGCACCCGACTGTACGCCAGGAACGCAGTGGGCGTTCTACAAGCTGGCCAGCTCTGATTCAGCCACGGAGAGTGCGAGAGGTCAAATTCCCCCCTACTCCGCTGCCAACCCTGATGAATGGGCAACGAGCTATGTCAACCTTCAGACCATTCTTGAAGGCCAGACTGCCGACTTGACAGGGGCAGTCCGCACTTTCGGACTCACTCAGATGTGCTCAGCCCCAGCTAACATTTACGGCCAAGAGACAGCATCGGACGTCTCAAACAGTATCCTTCAGCATGTTGGGTACTTCCACCCGACGAAGGCGGGCACATACTCGTTCGAACCCAACAGTGCTGACGAGGTCGTCTACCTGTGGTTTGGTGATAACGCCAAGTCAGGATTCTCTGAGACTAACGCCAATCTCGTTGCTGTGGCTAACGACGATGGCCTTGGCCAGGGGACATACGAGTACAATGTACAGGAAAGTGATGTTGGCGGATATGTACCGTTCAGGTTGCTTTGGATCAACACGCAAACGTGTGGGCAATTCTCCATGATTGTCAACGATCCTGATGGCGTCCAGATTGTATCCCGAGGACTCGAGTCCACTGACGAGTTCGGCTACGATTGCGGTGCCGACACGGTTGCGCCGCCGTTTGAAATCTAGGGGATGATAGGCTAGCTTTAGCTAAGATGTGATAAAATCATGAAGGCTATGTTCATGCCCTGCTAAATTGAGTCAAGGCAGTACCTGCGACAGCTTCCCAAATGTCAGCGTCACGGCTCATGGGAAGTGAATAGAATGAACTTCGGAAAGCTTCAAGTCAGCATTCCGTAAACATCAAGTTGATATCTGCTTGGCTGTGGTCAAGTGGCCTCGGGTGTAGGGGCGACAAATTGCATCGTGCCATACGCCACTGCGGACTTCATTACCCACGACCAAACACATCTGCTCCATCTCGTGCACCTTGGTCGTCACATATGAGCGATCAGGATATAACGCCAACCTGGAACTACAGGGACGTCACGGAGGGAGGCTCCTGCACAAGCGACTGGCGACAAACAGAAGTACGGATAGCGATAAAGACCTGAGGCTTTGAGAAAAAGATAGGGTCCGAACATGAGCGCATCGAGTTGAAATTGGGGACTTGAAGTTGGGTATGATCCAACGTACGGAGCTGTGGTAAGTAGGCGGGATCATAAGAGAAGAAGGGGGGGGTTGGTCTTGTAAGTATCGTGTCAGAGCTAAAATATCTTAGGGATCTCGTGCCCAAGTTTGACCCGTTCACGCTGCTCCCTGGCCCTTCCAGCTCACTCCTTTGATCACCGTTCAAGCTGCCAGAACTTGCCGCCTTCCCAGCCATGGGACGGCACACTCTGGTCCTTTTGCATCTTGCGGAACTCATTGCTCTTCTTTTGACGCGTCTCGAGCCGTTCCCGCTCACGAACATCCGCCTTCCAGTTGCCATCCTGCTTCAGCCTTTTCCAGGCCTCGTTCATTCGCTGCTGGGCCTCGTGGACATTACCGAACTCGATACTGTCGTTGTATCCGGGCCCGCCTCTGATAATGGTTGTGACCGGGTAGCCTGGCCCTTCCAGACCCGGGACTGGGTCCCGCTGACGAACGCCAAAACACTCTAGCATGCCATCATTCTCATCTGGACCATAACCCTTGCGGCGGTTTGAAGTGGGCCAGTAGAACTCGGTCGGAGCCGGGTCGGCGAAGGCCATGATTGCTAAGTCGGCAGCCATAGTCATGATCTTCCGCAAATTCCTATCCGCGTCGTCCGAGTCCGGGTGTCCAGCTCTCATTGGCCTAGAAAGAGAATCTAGTGGGGGCTTGATGGGTTTGAATGGTGACAAGGCGTTTTTGAGCACTTCCTCTGTGGCGACTACTTGCGGCATGCGAGAATCATCTTCCGTCATCAGGCACTCGTCACTACCTGCCCACACTTCCATGACGTTCGAACACTCGACCTTAAGGCAGGTGGTCCTTTTCAGCCTCCGTGTTATGACATCAGACTACCGTTCAGATCCCCAGTAGGTTGAGAAGGCACGCCAGTACTGCCGTAGCAGGAGTGTCGCTCTCTCAAAGTCGTCCTTGGCTTCTTTGTCTGTAATAGAAGGCTGGCATTTCGTCCAACATGCGTCGGTACGTTGAAAGCATGTCGACAGGAAGCAGAGAAGTGCTGATTTCGCCATCCGGGGTCATGCGGTGGTATAAGAAGCGACAGATGAAGTGGACAAGCGTGCTCCAGCGCTGTTCCCGGTCGAACTCGATAAGACAGTGCCAGTCCTCGTTGTCTCCCGCTAACTCTGCGAATACAGAGCTCTGATATGGGCCATTCACCTCGGTGCCGTTGCCGTGGAATAATGTGGACACGTATCTGTAGGCTTGGAAATGGAACTCGTCTAAGGGCGTGGAGTGATGGTCCCAGTCTGTGCACCGTGGAAACCCGCTCAGAATCGTGTGAAACTTGTTTCGGAGACTCCAAAGCCTGAGATCGTCACGTGAAGATGATGGCTGTCGCTGCCAGTGCCGTAGAAGGTGGGTGGCCAGGACGCCAATGAGGATCCCGGAGATCACACAACCGGCGGCAGCGCCAGCAAAAGTTGGGACTGAAATGGCGCCTATGGTCAAGATAAGGAAGAAGAACGAGGGAGGGATATAGCTGGTAGATCTCGACACTGGAGAAGGCTTCCTTGCATTAGGAGTAACGAGTGGCAGAGAGCGAGGAGAAAGGGAGTAAGGGACAGAATTATCAAGGCAGGGAAGAAATTAGGTGACCTTTACGGCAAATGATTCCAGCTGAAGGGAGTCAAGGACAAAGGAAATGCGGCGATAGCATTCGCTGTTATTTTGGTGCCCACCACGCAGTTGTTAGTATTATTCCTATTCAGCCCCATTCTCGGTCTCTTTGACGCTGGGCGAGCGGCAACGCCACAAACACCATCTAGAACAGGCATGTCCGAGAAGACGCATCCTGATTATCACGTGAGCCAATGGCGCTCTACTTGATCCTAGCCAGTCTCGCCTATTGACCTATTACAGGAAGCTAGCTGTTGCTGCCTGAATGGGTGAGTGCAGACGCTGAATGAATGAATGGATTACCAGTATTTTCGTCGGAAGTCCTGGACCTGGGACGCCATGCCCTTGCTGCCGCGTATCCCTTGTGTACCTTGGCAAGGCAGGCTCAGCAGGGGCCTGCACAGCGGATGCTCGCTCTCAAGGAACACCAGGTGTTCACTGGTCGTCTTGGGCCTGATGGCGGCAGCCCGCATACAGTAGTGGTTACAGCTAGAAGGGCCACATCGACGAAAGAATCAACGTTAAGGTTGCAAGTATGAGAGAAAGCCATTGCAAAGAGAAACCAACTGTCTAGCTGCCTTAGGATTGTGCAAGAGCTCTCCTGGGTGTCATTCAGAGCCCTTATCGACGCCCACAGAGTTGCTTCCCCCTTCCTCGTCCACTCTTTTCACTTTCACCAATCTCCTTTTCTCTCATCTATGGCTCTCTTCTTCCCTGTGATACAGTCCCTCTCAACAGCTATATCATCACCAGCATATTGTCTTTTCTTTCCCGGCAATATTGTTCAGCTTCTCCCGCCACGTCCTCAGGACAGTCCGCCCCTCTCGCCTCCCCGTAAAAGAGAAAGTCAAATTGTATATGCGAAACATTGGGTCGACATCCTCCTCTTGCTCTCCCACCTTCCCTGCACTCAGGCCTTGCTCCATCTCATATTCCCACGCTGCCTCCATCTCCCTGTCCATGATTGCCTCGGCAAGACGTGCAGAGATGAGACTATCCCAACCATCTTCCAGCCTTGGGCGCCGCAGCAAAGCTACGGCACGCCGGCGGATTGACTGGCCGATGCCACTATGAGCGACTAAGAAGAGTTGTTGCGTATATGTTACTCCAAGGGTCTTGATTGGATCAAGATCCATGATTTGCTCAGCGAGGTCGACTACAGAGGCAAACAAGGCAGGGAGGCCCCGTTGGCGCTGCACCAAGTCATGCTCATCCGGGTCTTGAATTAGAAGGATGCGGTTGGTGGTATGGAAGAGGCGCACCGGAAGGATTGTGTGCTCTTTCAATCGGTTGACATGCCCTGGGATGTTAGGAGGTGAATCCAAATCTTTTTGGAACATGTCGATTGCTTTGCCAATCTCTCTGAAGCATCTCGTATGAGCCTCTTGTCGCACAACTAGACGAGATAGCACATCCAACCCGGCCTTGCCAATTTGAAGATCACTAAGCTGCTTTGCATGTTCTTGGGAAGACAAAACCAGTCCAAAGAACAGCGACTCGGCAGCACGATGAGCTTGCTTAACGTTCTCTGTAGTCGGGCGAGCCGAGGACTGAGGCGCCGCATAAGAGCGCCATGTATTGAGTAACTTGTTCTGCGCGAGCAAAAACGGGTTGTCGATAATGCCACCCTGATCGAGTGCATTTGACTGCAGCTCCAGGTTAACTAGAATAGACTGTATCGGAGCGAGTGATATGGGAATTGATGTGATTGACGTTGTCGGTGGTGCAGAATCTTGAAGTCGACTTTGGTTTGCGGCAGTTGTTACCCTCAAGCCATCTTCTTGAAGCTCCCGAAGGAGGTTGCGTCCTGCCTGAAGATGCATCCGCGTTTGATCATGCAATCCTTTGATGGTGCATATGTACGTAAAGATAGTACTGATGGTAAGGGCTCTCCAGCGATCTGCAAATCTAGGCGATCGCGACTCGGTGAGACATCGGATAGAGGAGTTGAACTGCCTGAGTGTAAACTCGTTCCCGGACGCGCAGCCATGTTGTGCAAAGTCCTCATAGGCAGAACCAAGGCTAACCACGGCATGCCATATGGCTGCATCAGACATGCAGACGCGTGGAACGTCGGCAAGCCAGAAGTCGGCATAAAAAGCACCGGCGAGGGACGGAGCCGTGACTTCAATGAAGTAACGATAGCTGCGAACCTCTTGAGGACTTTGCCGTGGTAGGATCAGCTTGAGATCGGCGGTGGCATTAGGTGGCTCATGGCCCTGTGAAGGAGAGGGCGGTTTGGATATTGAGGATAAAGCGCGTGAAGGAGGTGAGAAGGAAGCGTAACCGTCGCACATCCGGCCAGTGGAGGTACAACGCACACAGTCGGGTTTGCCTTCATCGCAGCGAACTTTACGGACCCTAACAGCGTCATTGCCTCAGCTTGTTTCCCGAGTGAATCGAATCTCAAGGTATGGCATAGGCCCACGGACTTACCTACAGGTGCGACAGCCCGTCTTGGTCTTGGTGTGATATGCTCGGCGTGGTCGACCTGCACCAACAGCGGCTACCTTAGGCCCTACGCCGACCATGACGTAGGGCTCGAGACACGTCTTCTGAACACGTACTCAGGACAATGAGCCGTTTTCTGCATCGCCTATGTGATTCATTTACAGAGCCTCCCCAAGAAAATTCTGAGGAGAGAGAAGCTCATCCCATCTCACCTGACCCCATCACAGCGCGTGGCTGTGTGATATGCCGTGACGGCTGAAAAGCGGGGCTCTAGCCCAAAGCAGCATCAATTGAGCGAGCCGACCAATCACGGCGGACCTACAGAGCAGCCTCACGCTGATTGGTTTCTCTGCAAGTTCAAGCTTAATGGACTCGTAATCCCTTCATGATCATACGAAGCATTCTTGCGAGGCTGAGTACGAAGCTGATGAGCGAGTCAACCACTCAGAGCGCTGTTAGGATGGTTTCATGCAAACATTGGGTGGATCTTGGGGTTGCTGCCTTGATGAAGGCTCGCTCTCTGAGCGATCCTCTCCTGAGTTCCCGTTCACAGGCCTCGTTATATAAAGCAGTCGAACTCGCACTCTCTGTGACTGTTGATTCCCATCACAATATTCCATGAGATAGCAACACTATACTCTAGATCATCATGAGATATCTCTATTCTATTCTTTCCTTCGGCCTCGCCGTCCTAACACAGCAGAGCCATGCGCAACAAGGCCCATGTCCTCTCCTGGGTCCTGTCTTCCCACCCGTCCGCGATCCACTCTCTTCCAGTACTTTCGCAAACACCGTGAACCGACTCAACAACACCTTCCATGACCTTGAAAGGAACGGGACCTTCCAGGGCCTCAACGCTACTTTCTACGTCCAGGCCTTCTCCGCTTCCGAGACTCTCTTCCAACATGGATATGTTCCTCCAGAGATGAAAGGCTTCCTGACCTCACAAACGCTCAATGAGGATACTGTATTTCGCGTAGGGAGCGTATCGAAGCTGATCACTGTGTACACCTTACTTGCTGAGGTCGGAATGGAGCGCATGCATGATCCCGTAACGAGATGGGTGCCCGAGCTTGCGCGTGCAGCCAAGAAAAACAAGGGTGATCCTGCGCGCAGAGTGCAGTGGGATGAAGTCACCATCGGTCAGCTTTGCGGGCACATGGCAGGGATTAGTCGAAATCGTAAGCGCACCTCCGGTTTCTATGAAGTTGGCGATTCTAACAATCGTGTTAGTTGGGCTCTTCGACATCGCCACCTTTATTGGACCATCAAACACTAACCCTGAGCAATACGGATTGCCCGTCCTCGACGATAAAGAGAAACCAAGGTGCAGTATAGCAGAACCAAGCTTGGGACCTTGCTCCCGTAAAGGTGAATTCGAGGATACCCCCGAGCTGAACATATTGGCTAACACTAGTCCTCAGAGTTCTTTCAGGGCCTTACGGCTCAAACCAACTTCCCCATCACGTCCACGTCAAACACCCCCGTGTACTCAAACCTTGCATACCAAATTCTTGCCTATGCACTCGAGGGAATGACAGGAAATTCGTTCGAGAAGTCTCTTGAATCCTCGCTGCTTCGGCCACTCTCGATGAAGCGCACGACACTGGAGGCTCCCAAGAGCAAGGAGAATGCCATCATCCCCGAGAATGATCTACTTTCATGGTGGAACATCACGACGGGAGACTCTAGCCCGTAAGTACTTCCGTGTTTCCTTCACTCTTCGTCTTACAGGGCTAAATATCTATAGATACGGTGGCATTTTTTCCACGGCTGCAGATCTTACACGACTAGGTCAATCCATCCTGAACTCATCTATCCTCAACCCGTCCACGACCCGCGCCTGGCTCAAGCCTACGACCCACACTGCGGACCTCCATATGTCTGTTGGCATGCCATGGGAGATTCGTCGAGCCCTTCTCCCACTTGGCCACGGCGGTACGCGCGTTGTCGATCTCTACACGAAAAACGGCGCTTTTGGGCTTTACAGTGCAATGATTGTTCTTTCGCCAGATCACGAATTAGGCTACGTGGTGCTTATTGCAGGCTCTGGAGGCGACAGCTTGCTGGGCTATCTCCCTGATCTTCTCGCAGAGACGCTGCTGCCAGCGGCTGAGTCCGCTGCTCGCGAGACTTCCGCCGCGCGGTTTGCCGGTATATATCAGGGAACCTCACATAAGATGACGGTAGAAATGAACGAGACGCTCGTGGTTCGGAACTGGACCCGTGGAGGCATCGATGTACTATCCGCGCACGCCTCGTTTATATGGCCGGGGTCAGGGGTAGAGCCTGTCCTGAGACTATACCCGGTGGGGCTGCAAGGCGACCGAACAATGTCCTTCAGGGGTATTTATGAACCCAAAGCTGTGGAAGAGTCGGAGGCAAAGGCCGGAGAAGAGGCAACAGAGGCGCCTGCTGGTCTTTTCAGTAGTGGATGCCTATCATGGGGTTTAGTGGACATGCTGACGTACGGGAATGTTGGAAGTGATGATTTCGAGTTTGAGATTGATCAGAGAGGCAAGGTTACTGGACTCAGACCCAGAGTGATGAGGGAGACTCTCAAGAAGGTTGGCTAAGGTTATGCCTGTTTGTCAACGTAGCCACTTATTCCCAGTTGGGGCAATTGCGAGGTATCATAGAACACAATAACAACACCTGAGCTGCTTTATTCAAACTTTGAGCTTTTAACGACATGCCTGTGGCGTTACAATTCCAGATAATACCCATAACCCCATGAATCCATCCCAGAGGGAAGACATGGGGCATACTGTCAATCGACTAGTAGACTAGCTTACTATGTGCTCAAGTGCAGCAGCTCAGCTCAACGCGGATAAATTTGATGTAAAAGAGAGGCGTTCTAATCTAAACTCTGGGTTGTTTCCAAGGCACAACTCTCCCCGAGCAAGTACCGAGGGATCGCTCTGCCTGTGTTTACCGGCGCTGCATTTTCTCAGCTCCATCTGGGACAACGTAGTTACCTTGAACTTAGGCTTATATATACTCTTAGGGCTGGCTTTAGGGTGAGGCATCTAGCACTGATGACTGGAGGCTTTTCGGATCGAAAGGGACACCCCGACTCTCCGTCTCGAGGTACCCCGTCGCAGGGGTCTTGGTGTGGAAGTAACATAACAGGGGCCGATACCGAACTTTAGTGGTGGGATGGGAAGGGATTCGCACGGAAAAGTCGATGCTGATTAGGTGGCGTGTTGTTATAAACGTAACTACTATAGGTCTATAGAATAGGCCGGGGAGATCATAAGATAACTAAGGAAGCGCTAGCATTATACATAATTTACTTATTTTAATCCTAGATAAAGGATGAATTATGTAACTTATAAGAACTTTGATTAAAAAAAGGAAAGCTATTATTTATCAATAATTTAAAAAGAAATTATAGTAAAAATATAATTTTTAAAAAAAATTAAGAAATATTTAATATTAAATTTAAACGTTTTATTATTATTGAATAAGAATAATATCTCTTAATAACTATTTATAATTTATATCATTTAATTATTAGATATGTATTATAGGCTAAGTTTTAGTTAAGTTATAATCTGTCGTTAGTTTGGCTCTTGCTGAAATGCTCCTGACACAAGGATGAGGCTTCGCTGTCAGAGCATATCACGGTAGAGTCACAGCCATTTATACCCACTAATCCCACCTGCTCATGTGATCTCTTGGTCAACTTTTCACAAAACTACATTGAGAGAAGAATTACAAACAACCACCGACCCCATGCCGTATAACTGCAGTTCATCCTGGTCTTCAACTTATTTCTGCAGCCGGTTCAGGTCTCTGGATGGGTGGATTTGCACCGACCGGACATGTACCAGAGGCCCTACGTGCAGCTCGCGAGAGGTGTGATCTTGCACCGACAGAGCCAGTTCCGGGCCGACCCTTATTCCTCTAAGAGCGAAAGCTCCCGGGCAAGGTCTATTCAGTAGCTGAACCTGAAGCGATAAACCAGTCTTTCATGAGTCGAGCTCTTGATAGCACCATGGGCGCTTCCATGCACACGGGGAATGGCCCTATCCATGATAGATTCTAAGTCGGTACACCATGCGTGATATCTGAGGTATGGAAGTCTTGGAACTGGGTGCAGCTCAGAGCCGACGTTGTAAACAGGTTCGGCTTCACTAGAGGCCAAGGCATTAAGCTCACTGTAACAATTAAGATAATCTTAGGAATCGTAGGCACATTCGCAGCATCGATTGTACACGTCAATGCTCACCTGCAGGAGGCACCTTACAGGTGTCCTAGGGTACGTAAGTAGTCGGCAGCTTGAAGGTGCCCGCAGGAATGATGTCCTGGGCAGCTGGAGAACATGTTCCCCACCCACCAAAGCTGCATACCTTAGGTACCTACCCGCGCAAGCTAAAGTACCTTCTGTCGAGCAACGCGACCACACTTCACCACACCTTAGATCCCCCGCCATAGCCTACCACTTGTCCCTCCACCTTGCCAAAAGGTGCCCTATTCTCCTCCTACAGTCAACACCACAGCGTCCACCGCCAGTGCCAGCACTCTCCTCTCATCTTCACGCAATTCTCTTATGGGCGAGATCCCGCCGCCGTTGACAAAAACATGGGCAGCGGCTGCTAGGTGCCAGGTTCGTCTTCCCCGTCCCTCCTCCAGGAATCCGCGTCCCGCTCACGCGTCTGCTCGGCCGCGATGCCGATGGGCTGCGACAGGCCTCCCACTGCGTCGCATGGATCTTTGCTGACCCTCGACTAGGCGAGGTAGGCCCGAAGGACAGAGCGGCGCGCTTTCTGTACAAATTTCGATCATGGCGACCTCACGATACCAATCTTCAGACCTTCGGCGCCAGGTCGGCTCCCCGAGACCCAAAGGACGAGGTGCGTGTGACATCTGAAGCTCTCCGGGATGAGATGGAAGCTTTGGACAGGGCTGACATAGAACGCAACAGAGAATAAGGATACTCCGTGCCGGAATGTTCTCATCTATGGCCACTGCCGATACGAAGACCAGGGCTGCACCTTCAGCCACGATTCGAATAAAAGCAGCTCCAATTCTTCACAACCAGAGTACGTCCAAGTCCATTGCTGCCACGCAGTACATGCCTCAGAAACAGGCTATATACAGTTTTAAAATCTGGTCTGCTCGCTCGACGGGGGAGAGTGCTGGCCAAATCGACCTGTTGCGGTCGAGCGCTCGGCTCACAGCAACTCCCCCTCTTCGTGCCAACCCCGGCTGACCATGTTTCTCCATCTGCAGACCCAAGAAATCTCTCAATGTAGACTCCCCATCCTTCACTCCAGCGGGCTTGCAGCCTGTTGGTAAGAAGGCAGCTCTCTCTACACAAGCTGCGACCTTTACTCCAAGGGGTCTTGGTGGTAAGAGTCTCTCTCTCCCCATCACAAGCATCAAACTAAGGCTAACGATGCAGCTGCCTCTCCGAACTCGACACCAGAAACCGAGCCTGCCGTGTTCAACCCGGCTGCGATTCGAGAATTCACTCCAAGCTTCGATGTGAGTTTGAACGTCGGTCTACCTGTGCTACGACAGGCAACGTTGCTGATCGATCCTATCCAGACGACCGTCAACGAGACCTCACAAGATGGCGCAGCCTCATTCGATCCATTTACCATGTCCGCCATGGGACAAGGGCTCCCAGCGACTCAATATAACCCATATGCCGACGAACATAACGCCCTCGCAGGCACAGCAGCAGGCTTCTTTCAGCCCCAATCAGCCTTTGTCACACCTCTTCAACCCCTCCAACACCACCTTTATGCACCTGTCGGCCCGCACCGCGACGACATGATGCCGTACCACCGTCTCACCCACGACTTCTTTCTCCCCGAGAAGCTTCGAGAAGAGATGCAGAAGAAAGCGGAGGCGTCCTTGCAGGTGATGCCTAACTCGCAGCTCCCGCAGTTGGATAACTACCACTCTCTCGTCGCGCTCGATACCACCCACAAGAAGAGCGCCAATATCTATGGATTCCCCAGCTGGGTTTACAAGGCGACCTCCATCAAGAACGGCAACATGTATTGTCTCAGAAGACTTGAGGGGTATAGACTAAGTAACGAGCATGCCATTAGGTCAGTCAAGGACTGGCGAAAGGTCAACTGTGGCAGCGTCGTGACAATCCACGATGCTTTTACCACAAGGGCCTTTGGCGATAGCTCCCTCCTCTTCGTGCAGGATTACCACCCGCTATCAAAGACGCTGGCAGAAGTGCACCTGTCCACAAATACCACCCACGGCAACCGCTTCCAATCCAAAACAGCCATCCCCGAACCTGTCCTCTGGGGCTACATCTCCCAAATTGCCAACGCCCTAAAGGCCATCCACGGAGCCGACCTCGCCGCGCGCTGTCTGGACGTCTCCAAGATTCTCCTAACTGACAAGAACCGCATCCGCCTCAGTGGCTGCGCCGTCCTCGACGTCGTACAATTTGACGCCCGCCGGCCTGTAGCAGATCTCCAACAAGAAGACTTCCTCCAATTCGGCCGCACGCTCCTTTGCCTCGCCACGAACACCCTTCCCGCGCACCTTACCAACCTCCAACTCTCCGTCGAGCAAATGAGCCGCGTCTATTCCATCGAACTGCGCGATACCATCCTCTGGCTCCTCACCCCCCAACAAGGCGCCACGGCCAGTGGCACCACCAATGCTGCAGCCCCATCCCGCAAAAGCATCGACGAGTTCATCCGCGGCATAGCATCACACATGGTCTCCACCTTCGACGGTGCTCTCCACGCCGCCGACGAACTCAACACCCATCTCTACCGCGAGCTCGAAAACGGTCGCCTCACCCGCCTCATGCTCAAGCTCTCCACTATCAATGAGCGTCCGGCTGGCACATCCGGTGACCTTGACTCCAACCTTTCCAGCGCCGGCGAACGTGCAGCCTGGTCCGAGAACGGGGAGCGGTACATGCTCAAACTCTTCCGGGACTACGTGTTCCACCAGGTTGATGCGTCGGGCAACGCGGTGCTGGATGTGGGACATATGATTCGGTGCTTGAATAAGCTGGATGCTGGTGTGGATGAGAGGATTTGCTTGACGAGTAGGGACGAGCAGACGAGTTTCTTGGTGAGCTATCGGGAATTGAAGAAGCAGCTCTCGGCGGCTTTCAGTGAGCTGCAGAAGAGTAGTAAGTCAGGGAGGAGCCTGTGAGAGTGGATTTCAGCTCTCGAGGGGCGTGGGTGCAAGCTTGGGTATATTGGCGGGCGATTGGGGGAGGGAGAACGAGACGGATCTTTGAGCTGTAGATTTGAGTAGATCGTTGCCCCATTACGGGTTTGAGCAACTACGGTGGTTGAGGAGACGGAGGCGGCTAAGCAAGTAAAGATGGAAAGCAATAACATATCTATGTCACCTTTAGTCTGTTGCCCATGATCTAGTCTCAAGAAGAAGCGGGCGAGCATGAACCATATCTTCATTTAAGATACGTAAGTAGCAGCCCCCGAAGTCAAGATCTTCGCATCTGCGACCCGGCAGAGCTGCACTCTCGGTAGCACGCCAGAAACCAATGTCTTCATCCCTGGCTAAGTCCCATATTGTGCTCGCTTGTGTGGACGCTGTTCTCCGTTCTTTAGTCCAGGTCCCATTTCATTCGCTCCTTCTCCCCTCAGTTCTCAATCCTCCTCCGGCTGCGCAAACGGGTTCGCGATCTCTTCGCTGCCGTCGACAGGGCTTACGAGGACCAGCAAGGTGCCTCTCGCGACGACGAGGCCAAGCGGCCGTGTTGATTCGTTTCCTTCGTCATCTGTTATTCGTCGTGTTAGTTTCTAATGGCTTGCAATGCAGGCGACGCCGAACGAAGAAAGCCTACCTCTGACAGTCTCCTCCACATCGTCGAGAACCAGGTTCATGAGCGCGTCGTATCCCTTCAATGTGCCCTTGACTACAGTCCATTGTCAGCTCGTGCGCATCTCGGAAGGCAAGAAAGACAGAACTTACCCTCCCGACCGCCATTGAACTTGACGGTAATCTGCTTGTCCATGTACTTCCCCAGATCCAAGATGTTCTCCTTCTTCGGTCTCTCCTTCTCCTGGTGTTGCTGCCCTCCGGCACCGCCGCCCCGTCCTCCGCGTCCGCCTCCACGTCCACCACCTCGGCCCCCTCCTCTATGCATTCCTCTGTTATCGGACATGGTCGCGTCGCATCGAATGGCCAAAGGGCCAGAAAGAACAAGGGCGAGCTGTAATGGGTGGTTCGGGTGGGGTTGTGTGCGGTGGTTGATCCCCAAGGCCTGTGATGTGCCGCGTTCGCGGTCAAGAATAGTAGCAATGCAAAAATAGGCGCCGCGCCCAGATGGAGGGGTGCAACCTGTATCGTCCGTTCGCCGAGCCGGGGTCAGCGCAGTGTCAAGCTTGTTACTGGAAGGTCGTCAAACGAGCAAGGGTCAGCTGAAGAAAAAGAATTGACCAGTGTCGTGAGTTTCGTCTCTTCTTGCACGACTGAAATGATGACACCAAAATGTGGTGATCGGAGCCACTTGATCGTTGTTTGGCAGTGGTGAGTGGTCAATGTGGGCTGGGATGCCGGATGATGCAAAGTGCGTGCGGCTTCGTCGAGGGAGACTCTAGAGCAGGAGTGGTGGCTCACCAGCTGCTGGCGGCGGTGGAGAAGAAGCAGCCACAGTGGCACAGTCAGTACCCGCCTTCGCACCCGGATGAGGTCTAGGGTGGTGTCCGCCGTGGAAGGACGATCACCTCACATAGAGGAGAGCAGGGAGCCGCCATGGAGGGTCGGGATGCTGTTCGCGATGAATCGCCAGGCCGGGATCGCTTGAGGCCCGGATGCTGATTTCTCCAGCCAGCCCTTTCTTTCTGCTCAGCCGCCCAACCCTTGTCATCTCCTCCGCACCATCATGCGACTCACCAATGGCTGCAAGACGCACTGCTTTCCAGTCCGGGCGATATCTGAGTACACTTCGTGTGCCGATCACGGCATGCTTTCTTCATATTTCACGGACTGGGGTTTCGCACTGACCCATGTTCCGTGGAAAGGCGGATGTGTGCACTACGCAAAGCGAGGAAGGTGTTGGGTATAATGACAAGGCAGCCGCAGACAAATTGAATACGCGTACGAGACATGACACCTGCGCCTCGGACGATAGCCATCACATCTGATCTTCATTCCCTTGGACACTTCGAGAAGGAAATCTTGCTCTTCATGACGGTTGATAAAACAACGACCAGATTTTGCCAATCCTTGGCGCGTACCCTGTCCAGGCTCTTGACGACCCATTTCTAGATATCAACGCTGCCCCTCCCACACCACTAAGAGAGGTAAGGTAGGAACGAACTGTCCGCCGCAAGCTGTGGCCACCACCACCAACTATCCTGGCGAGCACCGGCGGCGGGCGGGAGGGTTTCCCAATATCGCGGCGGAGGCCAGGGTGAGAAAAGAGGGGCCGCCCTTCGGTCTCTGGCACTGGTGACAGGGGCATTACGGTATATAGAGGCCCTTTAGGTATCCAGAGCTCGATGGTGTCTCCACTTATCGC
Source organism: Sarocladium kiliense (assembly GCA_030734395.1). Taxonomy (NCBI): domain Eukaryota; kingdom Fungi; phylum Ascomycota; class Sordariomycetes; order Hypocreales; family Sarocladiaceae; genus Sarocladium; species Sarocladium kiliense. The sequence goes on along the minus strand of JAUZTG010000020.1, from coordinate 1,807,188 downwards.
TTGTTCCTCAGAGCGGAATAAGGAGGTGATCGGCACAGTGGCAGAGCGGTTGGCGCGGACCCCTCAACATCCGGGCGCCGTGACTTACGGCCGTTATGTCGTTCATGTGAGGAAGCAAAAAGTGTGGGTGTATGAACGCGGGGTGGCAGGGGCGAAGTGGGCAATCAAGAGCTTTTTGTGTTTCTCGCTTGTTTGCCATCAAATCGCCTTGAGGTTGGCGCCTAGGGTGACCGCAGTTTTCATCCACTTTGTGTGCTCTGGTCTGGTGGTAATCCAGCTTAAGGAACGTCTTCGCCGAGCGAAGCGGACGCCAAAGGAAATCCTCGGCGGCGGTTGTCGTGCTAAGCTTCCAGAAGCCGCGCACTTGTATTTATCTTAACGTACGTACGTCTGTGCGCTCATGTGTGCCGTTGAGCACTTGATGATCGAGCGGCAATGCTTGAATCTTCCGCCCCAAACGAATTGTCATGACGCATGTCTCACTGCGCTGTCCCTGGCTCCTTGCCCATCTTCCTTCGCCTCCCCGGCACTTACTTGCTCTCCATGGAGCATCGCTGGAACTAGCCGAAAAGATCAAGCCACAGGGATGCGTCGGAGGGTGCGGGATGGTGGTGATCTGCATCTGCAAGCTGGTTGCTAGATGCAGACTTGATGCAATTTTGTGAGGCACGAAACGACTTGTGAGCTACTCCGCAGTCTCGTCCCTGTTTTTGCGTTCCTCCCCCGCAATCTCCATCTGAGTCTAGTACAGACTAGGTCCCAGAGTTTCGCGGCATCATTTCACCTGTGGCGATACTCTCAGCTAAGGTAGTGTGACGGGATTTCGGTGTGAGAATGCGTGGCTTTCTGAATGCTAATTGAGCAAGACAATGCGAACACCAATTTGATCATAATGCAACGGTGCAATGATGCTTGTGAAGAGACCCAGCTACTACTGGTCTGTCCCGCGATCCCGCGTGCATATGCATGTGCCTTCACTCATTGGGCGGATAGCACCGAGTAGGCACTGCAAGGTCTATGATTTGTTCATCATTTCTACTTTGCTGGTATCTCAACCTCAAAGATCGTCGCCTATACAGACGAACGACCTGGCCACCTTGCCGCATCAGGCACGTGTGGGGTCCTTCAAGACCAATGTCGACAGGCGCAAAGTGAACATCCCTGGTGGTTCTTGGGCCCCTCGCTCGTCAGCCCGCCGCTCTGGACGCGTACATTGGATCTGGATCCTCGCGAAGCTGTGGCGACTATCATTGCCCGTTTGATGAAAGCTTTTTGACAGGGAACGTCTGAACATAGTCAGCTGCAAACATGCTGCGATTGGCAGGCCCCACCGAGACAGCCATCTTTTCGTCTGTAATTCCGGCTGACACTCTGTTAAGGCTACGTTTTGCCTTGTGCGATTGAGGTGAGCGAATGAGATGGAGGCGGAAGTGCACAAAGCACGGAAGCAAAGGTGTTGATGGGGGATGAACGATCCCCGTGCTGCAGGACGTTGTGGAGACGTGCAGGCAAGGTGCAATGTTTCCGAACAGCGCGAACAGGGTTTCGTAGTTCGTCCAACAAAAGACTGACATGTGCATCTGCCGAAGTCGCGCTCAGAGATTCGCCCACGGCTGGCCCATGGGGTTTTTGTGTTTCCATAAGCAAGGATCTTTTAATTCTTAGGGATTAGTGGCATTATATCTGGCTCGCGGGGATAGCGAGGGGTGGGAAAGTACCCCTGCAGAACAGAGGCGATGCGCTGAAAGTTCGAGAGAAACCCATGCATGGTGCTTATCCTTAGAAAATGTAAACAGAACCTCGCTCTCGTCGATGCAACATGAGATTTGTGGCGGAAACGGTCAGGTGTCTGGTTTGCCGCGGTGAGGATGGTGTCTAGACTCGGCAACGTCTCGCCCAAGGGTGCATCGGGTTATTGGATCGACATGAAGATCAAAGGTCGCTTCGGGAGTCTGGATTGCTGATGATCTCCTGGGCATGATGGGAAAAACTGCAGGAAGATGGAGTTGGGACAGTCTGACAAGAATAATAAAGTCGGTTGGGCAGCCGGCTTCTGCGCTTCTGCTAACTTCTGGGGGTCTCATGCTCTTCTTTCCAGCAGTGAGAATTGTTGGGAGGAAGGATCAGCACTGCTTCCTGCCGAACTCACTGCCTCCGTTGCTCCCTCCCCTGGATCTGGACTTCTCCGGTGTCCCTCCTTCCTTGCTGTCCTCCTCCGTCCTTGCCTACGCGGGATCCGCGACGCCTGACAGGTACTCCACTCTCCAACTCCGTTGCGCCTGCCTCCATATTCGGCGGCCCCACATCACGCACCTGATCGCAGCTGCCCACACTGGCAATTCTCAACGACGTGGGCCTGAGAGCTTCAAGTACCCCACCAGGAGCATTTGTTGTGACTGGTACTTACGAGTTCTATTCTAGAGCTGTCCATACCGGGCTCCAGTGTTAGGTCAAGCTGCTCCCCTTCCTTCCTTCCTTCAGCTTGCCTCGCCTCAAACTGCACTACCATCCCTACACCACACCTTCCTCTTCACTGCCTCTCGCCGCAGCGCAGCCGCATCGCCCCACGTCTCTGTCCACAGCAGCTGGCGTACACTGACACCGGCCTGTGTTGCTTTCGCCCAGGCACAGGTGCAGCCACCGCTGCACTGGAGACAGACAAGACAACGGCAACACTCCTAGCGAATTCAGTCTTGCTAACTCACTCCGTCCTAATCACCACCACTGTATCATATCCTCACTTCCTCCCTCATCCCTCAGTTTCCTTTACACTCGCCCATCCTCCTGGCTTGCATTGCAGTCTTCTTTCCCCCATTCTGCATTTTCCGTCGCCTTCTGCCCATTCCCCCGCATCCTCTCTAATATCCTGTCATTCTTTTCCCGCATCACTGCCATTGTCCTTCTGTGCCAAATCTCTCCTGGAGACTTCCCCAACACCCTGCAAACGGCCCATAACATGGGGTCCGTTTGACTCTGCCTGTCATCCCTCTGTGGCTCAAGGCCTCCTGGGTTGGCTTCTGGACAGTGAATACACCTGTCTCGTCCTACGTCTCTGGATACCTCATTCACATCATACGCCCTTCAACACCGGCGATGGCACACGCTGGCGAGCAAGAGTCTCATCGTCGAGCCCGGGAGGACGACGACGACTCCGCCGCGCATCCCAGCCAACGTCCACGCCACAATACAAATGTGCCTCAAGGTATGAAATATATTCTCTCGACCATTCAGGCCCGCTTTGACTTCATCTGAGCGCTGCACTTATTTCCCAGCTTGTTCCTACAAGCCGAGCACACTTGACTGGTTGCTCGACTTGCCAAGCCATTTACTTCTTCCACCCATTATCTGTCAACCCCAGCCAAAGAATCTGGAGTGTCGTTTTAGCGTTCTGCCATGTCTGGAAGACTGTTCGCAGTCACGGCACGCTACTCCGACCCGGAGCCTTGTACCATGCTCGAGGGGTACATCAGTTCGTTGGTGGTTCTGTCGCGTTCCAGGCCCTTGCTATTGACCCATTGCGGGCTTGGGGTTCGCTTGCATTATCCTGTTCATGTTCGAGGAGCATATACTGACCATTGCGATTCCTAGGGATATTAGGCTTCATTAATTACCTTCCAAGACCCGACCAACTTCCTCTCCCGCTGATTCAAGGTGATGGTGAGACTTTTATGGACATTGTGAGCCTTATTGGCAGATATGAGGGTAAGGGCTGAAGGCCACATTATCCGATACATGCTGACAACACATGCAGATGTCCTGAAGCGGCGTGATAGCCTTGCTGCAAACCTCGGCGCCAAATTGACTGGCCCGCGGCTACTCAAAGGCATCGACAACTTCTTCGAGGGCGGTATGAACATCATCTCACAACCCCACTACCCTGTCACAGTAACGTGGTCCGACATCGTGCTTTTTGCCAAAAGTAATGCCGATGAGTTCAAGTTGAACGCCCACCCTGACGGCACCCGACGCTGTCAGTTTCCCTGCAAGGGCTGTCAAGTCGAGATCAACGAAGATGACTGGCGACTTATCTCCTCGGGTGCACTTGATGGACTGGCATTGGAGCAGTCTTTCGAGGAGGACGAACTGTCCGAGTTAGCGACGCTGGAAATAATTGAACAGCGTGCCTCCATCCTATACAAGAAAGCAGACGAAGTGGCCGCACGAGCACGTATTCTACACCATTCGCTTGGTCAACGAAAGAACGAGATCACAAGAAGGCGACAAGCACAGAATCCGCCTCCGCAACGTCAGCATGCCCGCATATCCGGATTTGGGGGTGCCTACGATCTCCACGCCGACCTACTCCAGCAGTTCATCACCGCAACGGCGATGTCTGCTCAATCTCGATCGACATCTGGCGCAGGGCTGCCATTAACACCGGTCGGGCAACGATCACCGTCCATGCCTGTCCCGTTCCCTCGCCATGCATCATCTTTTCCTCGACCTCCAACCACCAGTAGCAATTCCGCTAATACTAACAACAGCAAACTTAACAACGAGGGTGCTGGCTCTATCGTTACAACAAACAGCCCAAGCGACGCATTGCGTTCTCTGATAACTCAACGGACGGATAAACTTGTCAAAGGCGACATTATCAGCCCTCCTTGCGACCGCTGCCGAAGGCTACGCTTGGCTTGCGTGAAACATCTGACAGCGTGTCAGGGATGCACGAAGAAACATGCAAAATGCAGTTGGAAAGCTGTCCCCGAGGAGGAGGCTGCACGCCTGCGCCAAGACATGGGCTTCGCGGCGCCGGAGACTGAAGCCGAAGATCCAGCAGAGCCACGCCTACCATCGTGGAGTGGTGGTTCACAGGTGTATCAGTTCTCTGGACGCGGGCAGATAGAGGAGGGAGCACGGCCAGAGAGCAGAGAAGAAAGGACCGCAACCCCTACACCACTGTTCAACAGGGTACACAACGCAAATGTCGGTTTCGAATTGGCCCCGATCAAGAGTCGGACAGGCCTCCCGAATGGACCGGAATCCGATAATGCGTCACTCCCACGATTAAATGAACACGCACTTGGCCACATTGCAAGTTTAGCTACCCAACCAAGCCATGAAGGCCATGCTCACCACCTCGACTATCACGGTGGCGATGTATCGCACCCATCATCTAGATGAGCATTCCTTAGCATCGGATTGGCAGACGTTTTAATATGGGTGGCATGTATATACCCTCTCTTGTCTTACACGTTGCAGCTACATGGATTTCACTCCGTCAGGCAATTGCAGATGATTCATCAATGGGGTTCTTTCTTCCAAATCTTCTCTTTTTGACTTGTTGTTTACGATATCCCTCGCTGTTTAATTCATAATGACAAAGGAAATTAGCCGTAGGCCAAGTTTACATGAATCGTAACCGAGATGTAGTATACAAAACAGCATCGAGCCCAGAGTCTTCACAGTTTGTACGAGCTATGTCATGAAGCGCAGCTCGGAGTATGGCATACTACTGACCGATTTCGATTTCGATGCTAGTTGTGCGTGCGTGATGGTCTATCAACCGTCATGACATGTCCTCCCTCTTAACGACCACAATCCCCTTGTACGTAGCAAGCCATGATCCGAAGAATTGAAAATAGCAGGCAGCAATGTAGTAAACTATCAGAGTCAAGGAGAGGGGCTTTGATAAGCCATAGTGCTCGGGATCTGGCCCAATAGAATGTTGGAGTCAATGTTGCAGAAGCGCTCAGCAAGGATAAACTCAAGGTCGTTTCGACACTCAGGCAGGGTTCCCCAGCTTCCGTAGAGCCGGCCTTGACTGCTACCGGTACCAGCCCATTCACTGTTTGCCGCAGCGACATCGAAGGTGATACTGCGGATCATCTGACACGAGCCACCGTGCTCGAAGAACTCTCTCGCCTGCTCTCCTTGGACCCCGGAGTTCAAGAGGATGGTCACCAGGTTGATGTCTGTTGGTGCGAAATTTAGCGCTAGACATTGTGAAAGGAAGGCGAAATGGTTTGCGAAGCCGTGGCGGAGGGAGAGGGACTCGAGGAACATGATGCGGGTGTGTGGGTGGAGGATGGCCTTCATGTGCTTATTGCCCGGGTCGAACATGCTGTTGATAGGGGCGTAGTAGGGAGCATCTCCAGTGTCAACGTGGGAGAGCAGGTGTCTGGAGATGTAGTCGGCATGAAGCTCGAGTCGTTTGGTCATCCGAGGGGAAAGGTAGCCGCCTTCGCAGTGACCACAAGTACAGCCGAAGCGGATCTGCTCCTTGGTTCTGTTGGATGTATCCAGGATGCGGATGCAGGCAACTTCATCAGGATTGTAGCCAACAAACTCATCTGGTCGGGCACCAGATGTCAAAGCGTCCGGGTGGAATGTTCTCTTGCGCTCGAGCTTGAGGGTCAGAGCTTCGAATGGAGTGGCGCCGGCGCTGTCTCGGGTCACTGTGAGTTGAGGCGCGTGCTCCATTATCAGGCCTAGGACAGAGGGATAGATGTGAAGGGCTGCTTCGTGCATGACGGTGCGGCCGCGTTTGTTGGTGCTGGCCCAGTTGAGTTCGCTGCTGTCCACGTTGTCGAGGCAATCCTTGAAGAAGCGGAGGCAAGAGACTTCATCGTTCCAGGGGATGATGTGGAATGCGAACTCGTAGAGGTTGGTAGTGGGATGGACCACGGAGGGAGGATCGTAGTCATCCCCTGGTAGCATTGCACGGCTCTTGTGGCCTGGCTGGACCGAGTATGCAAACCAAGGAGTGTTGCCAAGCCGACGAAAGCCCAAGGAACGGATGAAGGAAACACCGTCCCTCATTTTGTGTTTCATTTTGGCTTCATCCTCGAGAGTCAAGGGAACTCCCTTGTCAATACAAGTAATGACAATGAAGGAGTCCTTTGGGCTGTTCGCATGGGCATTCTCCAGGACTTTATTGAAGATGGCACGTCCCTTTCCTCGGTAGCGGACATGCTTATCAGCAAGGAGTCTCTCGATGAGAAGAATGTTCCCAACATTGAGCTCATCACCCCAGATTCCGGAGCCACGCATGTAGGGATGGTCCTTGAACTCAGGTCGCAGACGACCGTAGCGGTCGAAGAGATCTTGAGCCATGCGCTTCAACTGTGGGCCGACCGAGGTGACCCAGTCAGCGAAGTTGGAACGGATATCCACGCGGAAAATGAGTTTCGCATAGCATAGGCCATGCCATTTGGCAGCACCAGCGGTTGAGGGCTCGCCTTCTCC